>VMDR010000503.1:0-219461 GCA_007922815.1 Macrotus californicus
CTTGTTTGGGGTTCTTTTTCAAGTTCCTTTAAGTGCCAAGTTAGATTGTGAGCTTTGCTGTTTCTCGAGGTAGGCCTGTGGTGCAGGGAATTGCCCTCTTAGGACTGCGTTCCCTACGTCTCATGGATCGGGGCTTGTTGTGCTCTCATTCTCCTTCATCTCAAGGTCTCTCTTGATTTCGTCCTTGGTCTCATTGTTAATCCAGTCACTGTTCAGTAACATGGTATTCAGCTTCCACGTCTCTGTGTTTTTCAGTTCTCTTAAGTGATTGATTCCTCATTTCATAGCGTTATGGTCAGAGAAGATACTTGATATTATTGCAATTTTCTTAAACTTACTGATACTGTTTTGTGTCCTAACATGTGGTCTATCTTAGAAAATGTCCCATGCGCACTTGAAAAGAATGTATTTTATGCTGCTTTGGGGTGAAATGCTCTGAAGATATCAATTAAATCCATCTGATCCAGGGAGTCATTTAAGGCCATTTTTTCCGTCTTGATTTTCTTTCTGGAAGATCTGTCCATTGATGTCAATGGGTGTTAAAGTTCCCTACTATGGCTGTATTACTGTCCACCTCTCCCTTTATGCCCATCAAGATTTGCTTTACATATTTAAGTGCTCTTATGTTGGGTGTGGCTGCAGGGAGTCCAGAGGGCGGAGCTATTGCTCCCCCCCAACCCCTGCTGACACCGTATGGAAGGGAGTACTCCACCCAAGCAAGGTGGTGTCTGTTGTGTGGGAGAGTGACTTCGCACAGGTGTCCTGGTGGCTGTCCCTTCAACTCTCTCCCAAGAGCCATCAACCCCAGACTGTCCTCGTGCAGCTCTAGTCCACTCTGTCCTTCCTCTGCTGGAACCCAGGGTAAGTAGCTGTGAACAAAATTTTGTGCATTGGCTCTTTAAGTGGGGGGCTGCATCTTTAGCCTCTTGCACTGGTGGACAGGAACCCTGCGGCTTTTCACAGCCAGAGGTTAAGTTGGCACCTTTCCCAGTTCTGGTGCTCTAGACTGTGGGGCCTGGCTTGGAGTTTAGACCCCACACTTCTCAGGGGGATCCCCCCTCAGCTGGGATATGCCTTCAGAACTTCAGCTGCTGCCTATGGGAGCCCCATCAGCCCTCTCGCACCTCCGCACCTCCTGCCAGTCTCAGTGTGCCTTCGTTTATGAGGCTTCTCTCCAGCTAGTCTTCAGCTGGTTATTCGGGATGCTTTTCCCAAAATTTAGTTGTTATTCCAGTTCAGTCCTGGGAGGAGCTTAGTGTAGCTTCCACCTAATCTGCCACCATCTTGAACCCCAAAAATCTTTAGACTCCAACTGAAAATTGAGAGTCGAACTGGTGAATGGGAATGAGTTCTCCAGAACAAGCCTCAAGCTTCTTAAAGTTCATTAGAAAACGGCAGTAGAACAAAGTATTTTGTCTGGAATGCTGTTGATTTCGCCCCCCCCCCCCCTAGAATGTTACGAATTACGTAGCAGGCAGCTTGGTTCTGTTGCAGACCAGGTTTGGGGCAGTTTTTCTTTTATAGGTTCAAGGTCACCGTGGAGTGCAGTCAAGTTTTCAGGGGTCTGTGGTGAAGAGCTTTGTAAACTCAGCTGAGAGTTTAGATACTTTACTCTGAGAGCCTGAGGGAGCTGCCAGCATGGGCAGTGTATACTAGCTGCAGTGAGTGAGAGGCTGGGCGGCAGGGGTGGGGTTAGCAGAATCCGTTATTTTCCAGGGAAAAGTGATGAGGGCTTTGAGTGCAGCCTGTCTGTCGCTTTGCCCTCTTCCTTCCCCAGCCCCTCCACCTGGAGTAGGTCTGAGACAGGAGCATAGCTGGGGAGTGGAGGAGGGAATTGGTAGTTGCTGTTCCTCCAGAGGAGCAGGTTTTAACTATTAGAATTGAGATGGTGATTGTTCTTACCACGATAAGAGAGAGATGATGATGTTCAGATGATGATGAAGAGGTGTTAGAGGAAGCAGTTAGATAAGAGCTCAGTCTGGAGTCAAGGAGTCAAGGCCCTTGGTGGGGGGAAGGGGTAGACAGACTCTGCCTCCCACCCTGGGCCCAACTGCCCCGCCCCCTCCTCCCCAACTGGCCCCATCTGTGTCCTGAGGTCCCAGAAGCAGTTTCAAGAGCAGAGGCTTGCAAGGCAGGCCCCTTTCGGCCTGGCTCAGGACCTGTTCAAGCCACTTTCTCCCCATTCTATTTGTCCAAGCAGGCCCAGGGCCAGCCCAGATGCAAAGGGGTGGAGAAGTAGATTTCACCTTCGGGTGGGAGGACTGCCCGGTGTCACACTGCAAACAGGTGTGGACACAGGGAGGCATTAAACAAAGCAGTTCCAGAACCATGGTATCCTCTGGCCTTGGCCTTGGCCTTGGCCTTGAGGTTGTTCTCAGTTACTGCTGCTATAATTTGCTGTAATTACATAAGATTCTACCATTTCTCAGAAATCTGCAGGCTGAATCTACTTCAGCCCTCTGTGGGGCATCTGCTGGGGTTAAGACAGAACCTTCAGAGATGCCCTTTTCCCAGGTGACATACCTGCTGGCACGTGGTAATCTTTGCCATGTTTTCTTGTCATTGTTAAAGGATTTGGGGCAGAGGTGTAGCCAGGTTGCGAGGAACGTGAGGGAACCTGACCTCAGGGTGCGATGTGTTCACAGTGGTTTGGGAAGTCAGACCCCTCAAGTCCCCTTTGGTTTCTCTGTGGTCTTACTGTTCGGTATCGTCTCCGTTCTCTTCCGTTGGACTGTTTAATCGCTGTCACGTCCACAGGCTGCTATAAAAATAATGCTGCGTAGTTACCTGATGTAGACTGTATGGGCATATTGAGAATATGCGTTTTTCTCCTGCACTTGATGTGAAGAGAGCGTTGTCCTTAACTTTTATTCCCGTTAGCAACCTACATTCAAAATGAGTAATTATTCTCATTTTGCTTTTCTAATGTCATCCAGGTTGCAAAAATATCTGCCTGTAAGGACTCAGGCGGACTTATTTATGGGAGCAAAGGTAGTGAGTCATACCTGCAGGCTTGGAAATGAGAGTTCACTTGAGCCTCTTCATCCAGGCAGGAGGTT
Organism: Macrotus californicus; assembly: GCA_007922815.1. Lineage (NCBI taxonomy): Eukaryota > Metazoa > Chordata > Mammalia > Chiroptera > Phyllostomidae > Macrotus > Macrotus californicus. The sequence continues at coordinate 3,060 of VMDR010000503.1, forward strand.
TCCTAGGCAACCACTTATGCAGTAATTAAAAGATGAGGAACTAAGAGATATGTACTTGGAAATTTTAATCCTCAGATGCAATCCCTGTCAGATTGAGACCTCACTATTCATTTTTTTCATTTAAAAGCTTAACCTTAATTGTAGAAAAACACACTACTAAGATGTGTGTGTGTTGTGCTTTGCCCTCATCTTTTTACTACTTTAATGGGAATGTTTATATTTATTAATGCTGGCTGATTTGGGAAAGCAGAAGAGAAGTTTACTGCTGAAAGTGATTTTGTTTAGCTGTGAAGTTACTTAGAAAAGCAGATCATCTTTTCTTGTACCTGTTTCTGAGTTTGTCGTCATCAGTAGAAATTCTAGGGTGTGGAGAAGAGAAGCTTAGTAATCATTTGTTTCTTCTTTCAGTTGATACTTACTTATTCCAATGCTTTAGTTATTTCAGTCTACCTTAGATGGCCAAAACATGCTGCTGTGTGGCTCGGGAGAAAGTGGCAGGGTCGTCCATATCCGTGAGCAGGAGTGAGGACTCCTTCGGCCGCGTAGGCTGTGTAGACGCAAACAGCCTGGATTTGCTAAAGGCTCTCCTTTATCTGTTCACTCTCATCCTTTTTATCCAGGCTTCTGCTTGGGTGTTGGCAAGGACATGGTAATCATTTCTAGTCCTCTCTGGAACACTAAGAGTCTCAGACTTTATTTAACATGGACTTTCCTGAAATTCCCTCTTAATAATAAGTAAGGTGGCTTTTTATCATGCGTCAGGGCAAGAGGGAAGTTATGTAACACTCATTTTCAGTAGAACTAGAAATCGGAAAAGAACCAGAATGTTAAAATACTAACAGTGCTAATTTTAAGTAGGGTTATATTATGACCCTAGATCAGCTGTTGGGAAGAAATGTGAAGCTCAAGCTAAAATACGGCGAATGGCTGTTTTCTCCTGGAGCCCGGGGGAGCCAGCTCCCCACTCGGAGCACCTGTGGGCTTCAGGAGGCGCCTGTGGCCACGGTAATTTGAGTTTTCCTTTGAATGTCGCTGCTGATTCCCTCCTGTCGCCAACAGCTTTGAGACTGTCCTGCAGAAACGGGGCAGCTTAAGTAGGGGAGCTTTGTTGTTACACTCTTTTCTTCCCCTTGGGTCTGTGGAAGAGATCATGGTGGCAGGTCCTGTTCCAGAGCCAAGGCTCCAGACTCTTGTTTTTTCTGTAGCAAAAGTGAAAAAGGTTTAATTCTTAGACAAACAGGGTGTGTAAGTGTACTTACTTACTCCTAAAGAAAACCATTTTGACACTGACATTTTAGTGGCATCGATGATGTAGTTGTACCCTTAATTTTAACTTGTTCCATTTAATTACGCATTTAAAATGCCAGGCTCTAGTTTATGAACTGCCTTAAATTATTTTTAAACCAGGTGGGTTATAAAGAAGGTAATGCTTTGGTTTATTATTTTTAATATGTACATTTTCACATTTTTGTAAGATAAACATCAGTTTATCAATTGATTTGTGATGCCTTCATTCACTGACCTTCTCCTGTTTGCCAGTCACTGTACTAGGCATAGGGGTGCAGAGATGAAGGCCTTGTCTATTTTAGACTTGCCGACAAGTCCGAGGAGGGCGATCTGAGTATCTATTTGTTACAACTCGGGATGACCTTGTGTAGCACTCACTGCATGTGCCCAGTGCTGTTCTGAGTGCCTTGCAGGCATTCATTACTACCTGTGAATTGATACAAAAGCCCTATTAGTTGTCACTGTTATTTTCTCTATTTTTCACATGAATAAATTAGGGCCCAGGGAGGTTAAGTACTTGTCTGCGGTCATAAAGCTTGTTGTGGTTGACACAAGCTTGTTGTGGTTGACACGCAAATGTACCGAGGGCATTAACAGATCTGTTCTCGCTGGGAAAACGGGGACTAGAGGTGTGGATGTCAATGAAATCTCCTCAAAGGAGGCCATACCTTGAGCAGGTCTGTTCAGAGGAATAAAAGAGCCGTGAAATATTGGGGTGGCCAAAAAGTCCATTTAGTTTTTTCCATAAAATAAAAGACACATTTTTCATTTTCACCAGTAACTTCATTGATGTGGATATTTTGAGTATGTTGGCTTATCTTCCTCATGGTATGTTGTTTATTGTTCTCTATTAATGTCTCAATCTGATCACTATCAACTTCAACTGGTCTACCCGACTGTGGAGCATCATCCAGGGAGGAGAAATCCCCAGCACAAAACTTCACAAAGCACCGTGACATGTTCAGTCACGACACCTCCTCCATGCACTGCACACATTGTGTGTGTGTGTTTCAGTTGCGTTTTTACCTTTCTTGAAGTAATAAAGCATAATATGCCAAAAGTGTTGCTTATTTTCCTCCCTCTTCAGTATTAAAATGGCTACACAAAAACTCACCAATTTTGATGTTTTAAAAATATGCATGCTGATACGACATCTGTCACAATACAGTCTAACAGAATTGTTGAGAATGAGGTTAAAGACAGCTAAGCGCTACTAGCACTTCTTACGGGAAAAAACAAATGACCTTTTTGGCCAACCCAATACTTAGTAACACGAAATGCTGCATCATAAACGGGTTCATAGGTTGAGTCAGTGACAAGATTACAGAAGACGGTGAGACAGTAGAAATGTACCAGATTCCTGCATCTTCAGTATAAAAGACAAGGAAAAAAGTTCCAATTTAAAGACAACCTTTGTTTCCAATTGGTAACGATAAAAACTTGACACATAAAAATTCTAATTGCAATACTGATTTACTTACTTAACTCTGGAACCGTGTGGGTAAATGTGTGATCCCTTTTAAAGGTACCAAAGTGAATTTCACAATCGCCAAAGGTTTTAATCTAAGGAAGCCTGTAGCAAGCAATCTATAGAAATAATCTACTAGTATTTATTTTGTATAAATGCAGGGGAAAGACTGATTCATATCTTTCAGATGAAAACGTTGGCAGGCATTACCAATTAGGTAGGTTAATTTTATTATTATGGAGGTACGAAATTGTTCGGAAGGTAGAATTAGTGGTGGCCGTCCTTGGCCCTGCCGCACTAGGCCTTGGCTTCTTCACCTTCCTGTAACGAAGAAGGTGTCCTTTTGAGCATCAGCCATGTGTCTACCCATCCCTTTGCACTCCCTGCAGTCATAACCCGCTGACTTTCTCATTCCTCCCACTCCCCACTGATAACCTGTGCTCTACCCTGACCCAGCTTCATTGGATGACCCACCTGTTTACCTGACTGTGTGAGTTTTGGGGCTTCTCATCATCCGTGATCTCCTGACCTTCCAGGTCTCCACCCCCTAGACCTCGTCTACTCATCGCTCAGGTCAGTAAGTCAGGGAGTCCCTATTTGACCACACCCACCTGTCCATCCACCTGGTCCCACAGAGTTACAATGCATCTCTTCTTTGATCTCCGAGCTCCCTAGTCTGCTGGCTCCATTGCTCTGTACCTGTCCGTTCCCTCCTATCGTCTTTTCCCTCCAGCTGAGCATCCATGGACCAGGTTTTAAATCTCTGTCTTGCCAAAGCCATACACTTCCTGACCGTCTTGTCCTTTCCCCTGCACCTGGGCTGCTGAGCAGTGTTGGAGAAAATAATACCACTGGGCAGACTGGTAGCTGTTCGCCTGAATTCCGGGATTGCCCAGCGCTGGGCGGTGGTTGCACCATGTCATGCAGGCTGCTGTCATTCCGATCTTGCATAGTGACCGTTACTAAGCTAATTCACTCTTCAAATGTATGATGCTTCTCCTCCCCCTTACTCTGGTCAGGTGATGCACTCGAGTATCCTGGCTCCATCCCACCTGCCACTGAGCCGCCTCTGTCCCTTGGGATCTACCACCTGATGACCTCTGGGTTTTTCTTCTTCCTGTCGCACTGCCTTTGTCGTCTTTGCCGGTTTCATCTCTGTCATACTGACTTCTCTCAAAAGGCAAGTAAGTACCTCTTGTCTGTTTTCTGACTGCAGTGAAACGTTACTACGCTTCTCTCCTTTGCCTTCTGCTGGAGGAAGACTGGACTTTACTGTAGGGTGGCAGGCCCCTGGTGCTCTTGTGCTGTGTGTGTGAGTATGCGTGGGCCTCACTCTGTGAGCTAGATGCTACCCAAGTCACAGACAGTAACTGTCTCCCGTGGCCGCTGAATTGTTTCACACTCTGCAGAAATAGTCCCTAGAGGGGAAGGTTTGATTGGCATCTTTCAGACTAGAAGTGGGCAGGAATTCCCCAGATAGATCGGTTTTATTATTAGTGCCCTAAAGTGGTGTCTTCAGCGTGGCTCACCAGTGCCATGTGGGTTAGGGCCCCTACTGCCGAGGAAACCCGAGGTCCCTTCTGTTTCAGGCCCTGGCGTGGTGCTGACTCTGGATCTGCCGTTAGAGGTTTGCTGCCCACTGTCCTGTTGCTCCTCGTAAATGCTGCCACTCCCACCTGCCGCCTCTGTGAGGCTTAATATGCCTTTTCCTTTTAACTCTTCTTTTATCACATCTCTTTGTTTGGCTCTCACATAAAAATACGAACATTCAGGAGACATTATTATTCATCAATTTATCAACTCTTCCGTTCCAGAGCTGGACACCTGGGGGTGCAAAGATGGCGAGGATGAGACACATTCTGGTGGTCGTAAGGGAAAAGCATGTGAACGTTGTAGTGGTTCCAGCACTTTATCGTAACGGCTGTTAAAGTTGGTGCTGAGCATTTCAGACACATCACTTTATGTGATCTTGAAAAAATCCTGTCGTGCTGCTGATTCTGTCCTATGTTACGGGGGAGGGAATGGAGGCTCTGAGACGTGAAGTCATTCGATCGGTCTCTCCATCAGCAGCCGCACAGTGTGACGCCCTTGAAGTTGGGCTGCAAAGCCGTGTTCTTAAGCACTGTTTCTCTGCTCCCCCACGTGGCCTCTTTTAGAGGGTGGGCCACAAACAGAAGAATTCACGGTTACAGACTGTGTAACATTGACTATTAGCTTCAGTGAGGAGCTGGAACTCACCAGCTGAGAATCATGGATTGTGGTGTTTTTATTCCTCCGTTGGTTTCCGCATAATTGCTGCAGGGCAGTATCCTCCTTCTGCCTGAAAATCATACTGCCTTCGTTCAGTTTATAGTGCATTTGTGAGCTCCGTGATGCTCGTGTGTGACGTCTTCTCACCGAATCCTTTTATTCGCCCCTCTGTTAACCTTCTTAAGAGCCAACGTCAAACTTAGGCTTTAAAATATCTCACCATGGGCTTGGAATTTTAAGTGCTTTACATCTGAACGGGAAAAAAAAGGCAGGGTTGTCTATCACAGAGGCTGTATAGGAACCGCTTTCTAGATCACTGAAGGCAGTAGTTTAATTTTAAGAGTCCAGTTGTATCTATTTCGTTAGCTGGAGACCAGCACCTACACACTTCTCTGAGGAACTTAAGCTGCTTGTTCTGTTTTTTTTTCCTGCAGAGTTTCTCTTTCCTGTGTTCTGATCCTAAAATTGGGTTGGCCAAAAAGTCCATTCAGATGTTTTCTGTAGCATAAAAGACATATTTTTCATTTTACCAGTAGCTTTATTGATCTGGATATTTTGAGTATGTTGGCTGTCTCCCACGTGGTATGCCATTGTTCTCAATTAATGTCTCAGTCTGATCACTGTCAACTTCAACTGGCCTACCTGACTGTGGAGCATCATCCAGTGAGAAATCTCCAGCACGAAACTTTGCAAAGCACTTCTGACATGTTTGACCGCTCACTGCACCTTCTCCATACACGGCATAAATCTTTTTTTTTGTGTTTTTACCTTTCTTGAAATAATGAATCATAATATGCCAAAAATGTCACTTATTTTCTTCATCTTCAGTATTAAAGTGGCTACACAAAAATTCACCAATTTTGAGAAATTTTTTTTTTAAAATGCATGCTGATAGGACAGCTGTCGTAATACAATCTAATAGAATTTTTGAGAATTAAGTTAAAGACAACTAAGCGCTATTAGCACCATCTTACAGAAAAAACCAAACGAACTTTTTGGCCAACCCAACAGTTTCTACCCTCTCTCCCACTTCAACTCCTTTGTTTTTTTTTATCATTTTATTCTATTTTTTTATTTTTAAGTATATTTTATTGATTATGCTATTACAGTTTTTCCTCCCCTTTATCCCATCTCTACCCTGCACCCCCCAACCCTCCAACATTGCCCCCCCCAGTTCATGGGTTGTACATACAAGTTCTTTGGCTTCTTTGTTTGCTATACTATTCTTAACCTCCCCCCCCCCATCTATTTTATGCCTACCAATCATGCTTCTTATTCCCTTTACCCCCTCCCATTCTCCCCCTCCCCACTGATAGCCCTCCATGTGATCTCCATTTCTCTGGTTCTGTTGCTGTTCTAATTGTTTGCTTAGTTTTTGTCTTTTAGGTTCAGTTCATAGTTATGAGTTTGTTGTCATCTTATCTTCATAGTTTTTGATCTTCTCATATTTCTTAGATAAGTCCCTTTACCATTTCATATAATAAGGGCTTGGTGATGATGAACTCCTTTAACTTGACCTTATCTGGGAAGTACTTTGTCTGTCCTTCCATTCTAAACGATAGCTTTGCTGAGGAGAGTAATCTTGGATGTGGGTCCTTGCCTTTCATGACTTTGAATACTTCTTTCCAGCCCCTTCTTGCCTGCAAGGTTTATTTTGAGAAATCAGCTGACAGTCTTATGGCACTCTTTGTAGGTAACTCTCTCCTTTTCTCTTTCTGCTTTTAAAATTCTTTATCTTTAATCTTGAGTAATGTAATTATAATGTGCCTTGGTGTGTTCTTTTCTTGGGTCCAATTTCTTTGGGACTCTCTGGGCTTCCTGGACTTCTGGGGAGTTTGTTTTCTTAGCCAGATTGGAAAAGTTTTCCTTCATTATTTGTTCAAATAAGTTTTCAATTTCTTGCTTTTGTTCTTCTCCTTGTGACATCCCTATGATTCAGATGTTGGAGCACTTAAAGTTCTCCCATAGGTTCCTAAGCCTCTCCTCATTCTTTTGAGTTCTGGTTGGATGCTTATTCCTTCCTTTTGTTGCAGATTGTTGATTTGAGTCCCAGTTTCCTTCCCTTTATTGTTGGTTCCCTGTATATTTTGCTTTATTTTACTTTACGTAGCCTTCATTTCTTCCTTCATTTTGCGGCCGAGGTCAATCAGTTCTGTGAGTATCCTGATTACTAGTGTTTTGAACTCTATATCAGACAGGTTGTCCATCTCCTTGCCACTTAGCTCTTTTTCTGAAGTTTTGATCTGTTCTTTGATTTGAGCCAGATTTCTTTGTCTTGGGGTGCCTGGCCTGTTATCTTGTAAGGGGGTGGAGCCTTAGGTATTCACCAGGGCAGGGCAACCCTCTTTGCTGCATTGTGGTGCTGTTTGTGGGGTTGGGATCAGAGAGGGAACAATGCCCTTTGCTCGCTCTGCTTTAGCCCTACTTTCCAACAAACTCTCCTGTGAGACTGGGAGTTTTCCCACCTTACAAGCCCCGCAGTATTTTACAGCTAGAGGTTTTGAGTCTTTACTTTCCCATTCAGCCAGCCCACGAGGTCCACCCCATAACTCCTCTCCACCCCAGCTGCCCGTCTCCATCCCTCTTCCTGGTCTGGATGAATGTTTCTTTAACTCCTTGGTTGTCGGAGTTCCATACAGTTTGATATTCTGGCACTTCTGGTTGTTTGTTGTTTTTAAATTGGTTCTTATCCTTCTTTTGGTTGTGTGAGGAAGTGAAGTGCTTCTACCTATGCCTCCATCTTGGCCAGAACTCATATTGTTTTATTCTGGACAAACAATTCACATATTATTCTGAGAGACAATTTTGAGAACTATTTATTCAATAAATATTTATTAAGCATTACTCTGAGCCAGGTACCATTCTGAGTGTTGTGGATGTAGCAGGGCCCAAAACAGCATCTCTGCCCATTCTGAGCTTTTGTTCTGGTGTGGGAGCCACCCAGGGCACCAATAAACATGTGATAATGATGTCAGATGATACTAAGTGCCGTGAAGAAAAGTAGAGCTGAGGAAAGGGGTGGTGGTGAGTGGGAGTGGAAGGTCATACTGCTGTTTCAGCTAAGTCCTCAGGTCTTTCTGAGGAGGTGGCATTTAACTGAAGACCCGAGTGTCTTAGGTTGGGCTGCTATAACAAAAATAGCATAGACTGGGAGGTTTAAGAAAACAGACATTTGTGTCCCATAGTTTGGAGGCAGAAGTTTGAGATCAGGGTGCCAGCATGGGTGGGGCCTTGGTAGGAGGTCCCTTCTTGGTTCTCTCATGGCGGAGAGATCATCTGCCCCCTGTCTCTTTAGAAGGGCACTAATGATGAGGCTTCCACTCTCATAGCCTAATCACCCCCTCCCAAAGGCCCCACCTCCAAATACCTCACCTTGGGGGTTAGGGCTTCAACATTTAAATTCTGGGAGAACACAACATCTAGTCTCCAGCACTGAGTGGGGTGAAGAGAGCATTCCAGGCACAGGGGACTGCAAGTTCACAGGTCCTGAGATGGGACTGTGCCCAGCGTGTCAGAGGAGCAGTCTGTGGCCCCAGTATTGTTGCTGGAGCCAATGGGCAACGAAGGAAAAAGCATTTGGACATGAAGTTGGAGAGGTACCCTGGGTCCAGCCCCTGTAGGTCCCTAAACTGGGGGCCAGTTTAGCTTTGATTCCCAGGGCATAGGGAGCTTTTCTGAAAAGAGGGGAAGATGTGTTAGGAGTTTTAATTTTAGAAAGCCCCTTTGGGGCGTGGGGTGGGACCCAGCGTGGAAGTGTGGTGTAGTGTAGGTGACAGGAGGTGGCGGCTGACACTGCGTTGGTAGCAGTGGCAGTTGAGGGAGGTGGTTGACTAGGGACTTGGGAGGTGGAGCTGGTACAAGTTGCTAATAGACCAGTTGTGGGACATGAAAGAAGAGCCAAAGACAACTCCGAGATTTTTAGACAGAGCAACTGGGTGAAGGAAGGTGCCAGTTACAGAGATGGGGGAGGAGGAGTAACGTGACAGGGGGAAGAGGTTGGTGGGTGTTGTGTGAAAAGGGTTTCGTAGTCAGATATGTTTCGGAAACATATTCTAGAGCATGACCAGGACAGTTGGAGTAGACGTGACGGAGTACGGGGGAGAGCCAGAGAAAGAAAACCAGTTTTCTTCATCCCCGACTTTTACCGCCTGGAAAGAAAGCTCTGCACCCATTAAGCAGTCACTTTCTAGTCCCCCCTCCCCCTAGCCTTGACAGGGACATTAACCTTTTTTATAGAGCACAAGAAAGCAGCTCTGATTGTGGGTGGATTTTTACCTTAAGAGGGAAAAAAATACTATCAGCATTCCCATCGAGGGTTACTGTCTGGCATTAGAAAAGTCAGCTAATTCATTTAGCCCACCCACAATCGGTTTATCATTTTCTTGACCACAATCATGATGATGGCACTGATTATTCACATGGAGTCACCCGCAGTGCTTGGTGCAGCCAGAGCAGTGAAGGGTGCACTCAGAGTTTCCTGAGGACTTTTTCATCCCTGTGGAAAAGGAACGGGGCGTTTTCCCACAGTGCTGGATTCCAGTAGAATGCCTAGCGAGAGTTCCTCAGGGACTGTGGGTAGGAAACAGCAGAACAACGTGACAAAACATTGACCGAGAGTAACCGGAGAGCAGCGGGTTTGACAGTGTCACTTGGCATGGGGAAAGTACAAGATTTTGTTAAAGAACAGAAACACGGGTCGGTTGCGAAGACCAGGGCGGGTAGGGACTCGCAGAGGGGGTATGCTGGGCCCTCAGTGTAGGTTTGTGTTTGATGATGGAATGTTGCCCCCCTTCTTACCTTTTTTAAAAATAGATTTTTTTGTCTTTTTGAGGTAAAATGTACATAACATAAAATCAGCCATTTTCAAGTGAACAGTTTGTTGGCATTTAATATGTTAATGTTGCACAACTACACTACTCTGTCTAGTTCTGAAACATTTTCATCACCCGAACAGAAAACTCTGCATCTGTTAAGCAGCCACCTCCAAATCCCTCTCCTCCTAACCCTGCCAAGCACCTTAACCTCTTCATGGGGTACAAGGAAGCAGCTTTGAGCGTGGGCGAATGTGCAGGCTGCCTAGGACCAGGAAGCCTGGATTAGGGATGCTAGCTTACAGGCATTATCTGAGACACCGTTCAGTTGTTGAGGGCATCAAGAAATTATGTAAAGAGATGAGAACGTTGGATCATTATTGCATTCTTTTCAAACTTGGGTTTGAAATACCTGAAAGTCTTGAGACGTGGCCATTCTCACAAGTGCCATTGTCCCAACCCTTCAAGACCCAGGTTTTAGAACCTAATAGTGCACATTTCTAGAGGACCTGGTGAGCTAAAAGAATGGAGAAAAATACAGGAAGTAGAAGGAATATCCCTTTCTTCCCTTTCTTTTCCTGTTACGGACTATATGTTTGCGTCCCCACCCCCCGATGTTCATACGTGGTAGCCCTCACCCCCAGTCTTAATGTTATTTGGAGATACAACTTTTGGGAGATAATTAGGGTTAGGTGAGGACATGAGGGTGGGGCCCTAATGATAGAATTAGCTCCTTGTAAGATGAGAAAGGGATGGGTGGAGCTTATCCCCTCTCTGCCTTGTGAAGACACAGCAAGAAGGTGGCTGTCTGCAAGCCAGGAGGAGAGCCCTCACCAGAATTTGACCATGCTGGCACCTTGATCTTGGATTTACAGCCTCCAGAATTGTAAGAAATGTATTTCCGTTGTTTAAGGCACCCAATCCATGTACATTTGTTCTAAAACAGCCTAACAGCCTGCTTGACTATGACAGCTTGCCTTTTTATTTATGTGTTTCATGAGTTCTCTCTGCCCGCTGTACAACACGAAATAATGAAATCCAAATAATATAGTGGTAGATCCAGTTTAAATAAAAAGTTGTCTTTTTCCTTCTAATTACAACTTCTCTGAGGTGGCTATTTTAATAATTTGATGTTTATTCTCTTAGACCTGTGCCATCTAATCAGGTAGCCGTTTGCCACTTGTGGTTATTTAAATTTAATTAAAGTTAAATATGAATCAATATTCAGTTCCTCAGTCATATGAGCTGTATTTCAAGTGCTCAGTGGCCGTACATGACTAGTTGCTATTATGTTGGACGGTATAGGTACAGAACATGTCCATCATTGCAGAATGTGCTGTTGAACAGCACTGTTTTGGATGAATTCTGTTCATATACAAACATACATATGCATATGCATGCAAGGTCTGTCCAGAAGGTATCCAGCCAGGTACTATGAAAAACAGAGATATTTATTGTACATAGGACAATGAATGACACCTCAGTCCCCTTCAAAGTAGGCACCTCGGGACCTCACATGATTCTCTGAGTTGCCATCAGCTGCCCTGTCATAATTTCCTGAATCTCAGCGACAGTCTGAAATCTCTTCCCTTTCAAAGGTGATTTTAGTTTTGGGAAAAGCCAGAGTCAAAGGGCACCAAATCTGGGCTGTAAAGGGGCTGAGTCACCTGGGTGATTTGATGTTTTGCCAAAGAACAATGCATGGGATGTGATGCATGAGCAGGCATGTTGTTGTGATGAAACTGCCAATCACCAGTGGCCCATAACTGCAGCCTTCTGAATCATCTAATTAGTTTCCATGGAGGAATGTTCAAGCTTCATGGAAAATTTGATGCAGATTCCTTGCTCATTTTGGATGTGTTGGCCCCACAGTACACATGCTCACTCAGTGGCATCTACCACCCCCCCACTACCTAATACAGTGAGGTCGCCATTGTTCGTGCATGCGCGTTCCAGTCCACCCTCCTTGGCTGCCAGGTTCCATCAATGCCATGCAAACCATTCTGGTTATATTGGCAATGGGTGGACTTGTTCCAGCCAAACCTTCGTGTGTGTGTGTGTGTGTGTGTGTGTGTGTGTGTGTAGATGCACAGTTGACATCATAATTGTATTATATACACTCTTCCGCAATTTGCTTTTTTCACCGTAACAGTAACTGTTAATTTAGTGTGATCCACAGGAAACATCATGCCAGGAAAGATTTTAAAGAGTGCATAATTGAACAGAGTTCTAGTAAATTATAACTATTTCTGGATTTTAGAGGTAATTGCAACATGTCTTTAATGCTTGTTCCAAATTTAAGCAAAATATTTTTGGAAATAGTCCACTTAGCTTTGTGTATGTTAAGAAAGAAGATTCAGGATGTCTTGAGGTTAATTTGCTGTGCTTACCATACATATTCATACACACACATTTTTTAATTGTTTTTCTGTTTTATAACTGGGCTTTTAATCTTTCTATCTTCTCATCATTCAGCAGAGCAGCGCTAGTAGCCACCAGGCACGTGTGGTTATTTAAATTAAAATTGAGGAACTAAATGGTACTGGCCAATTTCAGGTGCTCCTTAGCCACATGTGGTTGGGTATTGGACAGTGGATGTGGATCGTTGCCGTTTTGTAGAGGGTTCTCTTGGACAGCACTGCCCTTGAAGCAAGTACATTCTCATTAAATGCGGTGACTTTTCCACAGGGGAGTGGTGGGGGACTCTGCCTAGGAGGACATGCCAGAATTTCTGGGAGTGGGTGGAGAGCTCGCTCTTGCATGCCTGCCCCACTCAAGTTTCTGATTCTTCTCTCAGAAGTTGCATGTTTATCTTCTGAGAATTAGTGCGCCGTAGTAAGTTACTTGTGGGAAAGAAAATTAGTTCACGTAGCTTCTCAGGGTTCGAATCAGTGATGCACACATTCTGTTAAACAGCACCAGCCTGTAGCAGTAAACGTCACCCTTCAGTGCAGAATAGAAGGTAGTTAGTAATGTTAGTTACATAAGTGCTGACAAAAAATTAAAATGACAAAATCATAGAATGCTTGAAATGCATCCTTTGTGCAAAACAGGATATATTTGTGTTGCCGTTTCTAGTCGGGACTAGTTTATAAGAAACAGGAGTAGGCCCATGTGGGAGAGAATCAGTATGAGAGGGAGACAGGTCGAACAGAGAACAGTTCTTCACTCTACAGCCCTGTCTCTATGTGCCTTGTAACTACGTGCTGGCGTTACTTAGTAAAAAAAGCCAGTCAGTAAAATAATGAAGGAAAAAATAAAACACATCCTTAAGATGTGCAGGATGCAGAATAGATTGTGTAGGAGGTAAAGATCACTTAGGACCGAAAGAATTAATTACACAGCTGACTGAGAGCCAGGGCTGGCCAGAGGGTTCGTGGGTCTGTCACATGAATGCTCAGCAGGCCTCCGGGCCCTCCAGGACGAGGTCAGCACACCGTTTCTTATGGGCTGATTATTTTGCGGCGGTTAAAGCTATTTAAAACTGTTTTGTTAACATCTAATGTAATACGTTTTAGAAGAAAAAAATGTTCCTACTACCGAATTACTTTTTTTTCATGTCACCTTTTTTAACATAGCTCAGGAAATGCTGATTTAAACTCTAGGAGATAATTAGCCCAGAAAGATGAGGTTGGAAAGAAATTGTTCTAGATCTGGGGCACCCTGCTCCACTCCCAGCCTTTCAAACAGATGAATACTGGTGTTAATTGAGTTTAATTTGAATAGTGATGCACCACAGCTTATTCAGCACATACGGCCCAAATGGGCACTGAGGATGGACTTCATAGCTCACACTGTCCCTTCTCCTCCCCCATCCTTTGCTTACAACTGTATCAGTGACCAAGAGGCGGGAAGGTCCAGCAGTGTTGGGTCCTGGGCTCTGGGGACAGAGCTGCCTTCTTCCACCACTAAGTGTCTGTATGTCAGCTTCCAGGGGACCACGGCATCAAAAATGGAGTGCCTGCACAGTAAACCAGAGGTCTTAGTTTTTGAAAACAGAAACCTGTAATTCCACAAAATTTTTTTTTCCTCTCTTAAAGCAAGGTGCTAGGATCTGTACTTTCTCAGGAAAGAAAATTAAGGGGAGAAACTATGTTCAAACCAGTTAGGGGAAAATTAGGCCCTAAACTGTGTATGTTACAAAGGAAATCTTGTTTGATGTGGAAGTTTAAGGCAGTGTTTCCCAAAGGCAACGGCAGCTTCAGAATATTTGACAATCAGCACAGCATAAGAACCCAGACATTCAGAATGGATGCCAGCCTCATGGAACTGGTGTGGCTGTTACCTACGTGTACAGACCGAAGGCGACTCCTACCCAAAGATAAAGCCATTTGAGATGGGAGCTGTTTTGGGGGTATTGTGGTGGAGCCTGCTGGTTGTCCCCCAATATCCATAACTACTTCTTTACTGGGTCACTGGGCCCCTACATCATAGCTGGGGCACTGGGCAGCTTTAAGCCTTGTGATTAAATTTTAGTTAATGGGAGATACGGTATTAGGTGGTCCTCTCCAGAACCTTTCTTAAGGGATGATATGTGTCCCCCTTTGCCCTGTATGTCTTTCTGGAATGTGGGTATCACCCTTTTGGACCATGAAGTTGAGGTCACACGTGATGGAGCAACAATGCAGGTGGAGGGGACACTTGCCTTGCTGGACTTTTCCCTGGTAAAGAGAGAAGCTCCCCTTGTTTAAGCCGGTGACACTTGAGGCTTCCTGGCGCTCTCAGCCAGACCTCATTCTGATGAATGTGGGTTCCTGGTCTGCGAGGCACATTCAGTTTTTTCTTCTTCAAAACTCTGACCATGCTGGGACCGAGGCATTCTCGTTTCCGTTCGATGGACTAGGAGACTGAGGTGAACTTGCCCAAAGACCCCCAGATGGAGCCAGCATGTGAATCCATGTCCAAGCTTTCTGACACATGGCCAGGAGCTCAATCTTCGCGTCCCTCGGTGACATGAAACAAAGAAGGGCATGTGCCACATGGTTTTGTAACATTCATGCTTTGGCAGAGTCCCAATTTTGTGGATTTTTTAAAAAGACGTTGGGTTTTTCAGAGAAATTCATTTGTGGCTTTTTAAAGTGACAAACATGTTAAGTGCCTTTCAGTCAATAATACTTATCAGAAAAACCTTTTTTTTTTTAAATTTCAGAGAAACCTGTCTTTTTCCTCTAATTTCCAGTATTTGCTTGTCATTTGCTAATTGGGACAATTCTAGGAAAATAAAGAGTAGTTCAAGGAGAGGTTTTGTTGTTCATTTTCTTCAGTTATATCATCAACATTGAAGAAAATTTGGGATGTTTTAGAATTCTCCTTACTATGCCGTAACTTCAGAACATTCCCCATGTTCGTTATGTGATAATGTAGAAATCAGGATGGTGGTAGAAAGAGGGCCATACTTATTTTGGATTGTCCCTTGAGAGCAGCCTCTGCAGCCGGCATTTCTGCAAAACTTAGACATGGAACCTCAGCTGGTTGCTGCTCTGGGCTGGGGGTGGGGGGCAGGCTGGCAGCCAATGCCTGGGGGGCAGGTGGGGCCCAGCAGGGCTGGGGTGGCTGGTCAGCCGGGTCCAGGGCAAACAGCTAGTTGGCAGCAGAGCAGAACCTTCGGTGGTCAGAGATCTGGACCTATGGCCAGGGCTCCTGTTGGTGCCCTGGGGGGTGTTTCACGTTCACTCATTTTTATCATTGTACAGTGGACTCCAAGCTGAGTGTATCCCTGGGAACATCGTCTATAGGATTTGCTCTATAAAAAAGGATTCTGTGGTGAATAACTGTGGGAAAGTGCTGAGTTCTAATCTTCCTTCTGGAAATGGACAGTGCCCACTGAGCATTTTTCAAGTGTCAGATGTTAAGAAGTCTAACTGTTGAGCACAGTTTCTGAAGCTTACTTGAAAATGGAAAATTACACCTTTTTACATTTAACCTGTGGAGCTGCTTCATGATTCCTCGTACCAGCAGTTAATAACGGTCTTGGAAATTACTCCTTGAGTGGGCTGAGTGCCCAAGAAGGTGCGAGCTTTGATTCTTGGCTGCTGACATGGGACTTTCTTGCTGCCCTGTTTGCTCTCACACGCCAGGCCACGTTCTCCAACGGTCAGGGCCTCTCTGCTTGTGTGTGCTTCACAGAAGCAAAGCTGCAGTGCTGGAGATGCCCTCTGAGGCCCTCTCATGCTGCCTCCTCATCTGCTGGTTGAAGAAACTAGGATTGAGAAAGGCGAAGTCACTTGCCACAGCCAAACAGCTAATGAGTAAGGATGCCAGGGCCAAGGTCTCTTGATGTGCCTTTAGTCATTTCTTAGTAGAAATTAACTTGAGTTTGTTTCTTACTTGCAAGGTTTTTTTGTGATATCTCTAGACTGGGAAAGGACAGGAACAAAAGAGTTGATGATTAATTTTCTGCCAAGGTTTGGGATAGGCAGGCTGAGCAAAAAGAGGGAGCACCCATGGGGGCGTAGATAGTGCCCAGTAAAGAAGTGCTCTGAATGGTCGTTTTATTTGCGTGTCTAACAGTGACGTAAAATAAGCTGTCTTCGCGAGAGAATGCAGAACGTGAGTCACTTCTAGGTGGCACCTCAGCAGCGAATGAATTAACAAGTCGGCAGACTGGACTGTGACCCTCGCCAGATTTTTTAGGTCGGTGCCTGCTTCTGGCCCGTCCAGAAGTACTTGTTAGTGGCCACAGGCAACCTTTGTCTGTTTTTACGGAGCTAAGGGTTCAGAAAGAGTGACTCTGGGAATTTTTTTACAAGACCCGGGGCATTGATGCCAGTAAGGCCCGAATTATTTTAATTTTATCTTTCTTTCGTGGTGAGGATAGTTGAAGACCCTCACTCATTGATTACTTTGTGAAATTGGATCCTTTTGTTGTGAGACAAAAAGGTTCTTTTTTCTGTTTTATTAAGTTCAGAATAGCACCTGTCATAAATGTTTGTGAAGTTAATCTGAGTATTTTTCTTATGTTTTTGTAAAATACTCTCTCTAGTCTCATAATAAAATCATACTGTTTTTATGTGTTATAACCCAAGCTTTCTGTTGGTGCCCCCTTTTGGTGGTGCTGCATTCAGAATAAAAGCTGTACATTTGACCTCAAAATGTGAGGATATTAAGTTTTCTTCCTGACAGCCAGAAAGAAGGAGGAAGAATATCCTAAGGTTGTAGCGTTGCTGTATTTCTGTTAAATACGTCAGGAGAACTCCTAGAATGCCGAACTGCAGCGTTTCCAGACAGTTTCCAGAGCCTCGTCTCTGCTACAGCCCCTCACCTCCTCTGTAAAGATTTCAAAAAAATTTTTCCCTTGGTTAATGGACAGTAGCAATCAATGTCTATTGAAATTCTGAGAATAAGTTTAAATTAAACCAAAATGCAGAAAATGACAGAATAAGTCTTATTTCTTAAAAAGGAAGTGTTTTCCACTTCTTTGAATAAGTAATAACATTTGTGATTTAAAAATACAAATATGGATATGTTTTTAGAGCAGATGTAGGTTCACAGCAAAATTGAGAGGAAGGTAGAGATTTCCCATGTACCGCCCCCACCCCTGAGCCGCGTCCCCCACACACAGTGTAGCCTCCCCCATTTTTAACATCCCCCACCAGAGCAGTACATTTGCTAGAGGTGACGAACCTACCTTGACACATCATCGTCACCCAAAGTCTTGGTGTTGTGCACCCTGTGGGTTTCAACAAATGTATAGTGACTTGTAAGCATCAAATCTTCTGGGCTCTGCCTGTTCGTCCCCCTGTCCCCCATCTCCTTGCAACCTGGGCAACCACTGGTATTTAACTGCAAACATAATTTTACCTTTTCCAGAAGGTCCATAGCTGGTGTGTAGCTAGTAACTAGACTTTGAGTCAGATGGTTTTTCTCTTATTTACGCCACAAGGGTAATAGATGAGGGCCTAAAATGCTGATTCTAGAGGTTTTTTCTAAGGCAGAAAACTTCTCTATTGTGAGGATATTACAGTTGGGAAAAAAGTAATTTTTTTGCATATGGCTATTCATTTTACTTCTGTTGAACCGGAGCCCAGGAGGATGAATACACAGCTGCTTTCGCCCCTGCTCTTCCACGGGCTGCTGCTGCTGCCTGGTCTCCTCTGTCTCCTGCCACTCCAGCTGGTCCCTGCAGGCATCTTTGAAAGCCTCCTTCAGACAGTACCTGCTTGGTGAGAGCTTATTTGATTCTCTCCCCTACAGACAGACCTTCCTCTCGCGTCTGTCCAGTTCATCGCACTTCTTGTACTCCGGTGTAGTTGTCGACTTACAGGTCTTTTTCCGTCTCTAAGGGCACTGACTTCCTTAGGGACAGGGCCTGCGTTGTCTTCACTTTGTACCCCAGGTTGGGCCGAGTGCACTGTCTGGAACACAGTAGGTCTTCAGGAATTGTGTGTGGAACTGAACTTTCCACATAATAAAAGTGTGCTTTAGAATTTCTTTTCATTATATCAAAGTCATTTTGTCTTTCTGAAATAGAATTAACTCATACCAGAATTGCAAAAAAATCATGATAGCATTGTTAATTACTTACATGAGTCTCGTCGCTTCTTAATATTTTTTTAATCCTCACATGAGGATATGTTCATTGATTTTGGGGAGAGGAAGGGAGGGGGGGGAGAGACAGACAGATTTGGATGTGAGAGAGAGAGACATCCATTGGTTGCCTCCTGAATGTGCTCCGACCAGGAATTGAACCTGCAGACTTTTTGGTGCACAGGGTGGTGGTCCAACCAACTGAACCACCCGGCCAGGGCCGCTTCTTAGTCTTCACAAAAATACCACTGACATTTTATCTTTACATTTTATTGTATAAATATCTCCAGATTGTGTGTGCTAATTGTGGTACACCTGAGAATCTGAAGTTTGTTTGTTTGTTGCTAGAAGATTTAAGATGAAACTGAGACAAGAATCTGCTGCGCTTTGTAAGTATGTCATTAGGTCATCATAGCATCAGGTGCTTTCTTAGAGGGGCATGGAGGCCGAGGCACCTAGTTTATTTGGAAGGAGAAAGAAACACCTTGAGACAGGGAAGCACCAGTAGTGTAGCAAGCCAGTCACCACTGTGGGCACTTGGGGCCCAAGTTTGCTGGGGTCTCTGAAGCCAGTGTAAAGCCTGTGCCTCAGCGTATCCCACCTGAGGGGGTAAGACCTGGTCAGTCCCTGATTGAGGCTGAAGGACAGTGCCAGCAGTAATTTCTGAAACACTTCCTGCCTTGTGGCCCCTGTCCTTGCACGTGGCATAGCCCTCCAGCAGAAAGATGCTGTGACAGGCCAGAAGTAAGGCCTGGGCATGTGGGTGGGGCCAGGCAGTGTCTGGTGCAGGCATAGCTGTGTGATTGCTTGTTTGACAGTTCAGTCTGGCACTCCATATACAAGCAGTATAAACTTACAGTAAGATTTTATGCTTTTTTGTAGCATAGAATGAGTAATTGATACATTTGCTTGGTTAGCTTGAAGTCAGTGGTGAGTAATGTCCAATATCCTATTTTTGGATAATACAAGATCAAACTAATTAAGGGCACAGTTTTTTTAAGATTTAAAAAAAAAAAGCAAAATTTGGACTGTAAAGGATCATACTTTAGTATTCTGTTGTCTTCTCCCGTCCCAAGTTTGTTTAAAACTTAAATGACTCCTCCTAGCCAAAGAAGGAGTCATTTGGCTTAGCCAGCTCTGCCAGGATCAGCTGAATTACATTACCGGGACCTTTCGTTTCATTCAGCGTGATACTACTCTAGTGCCCACAGTGGTCTGCACTTGGGGAACGGTGGCCTTTGTCACTTGAGTTGGAAGGAATAGTAATCTTCAGGACGTGAAATGTACGAAAGTGAAAAACTTACTTCGCATATTTTCATAGTAGAATTTCCTGTTTCGTAAGGAAGGAAGACAAGCTGATTTACAGGGTTGCCTCGAACACTAGTCTGGAAGTGGTGCTCTCAAATTTCTCTTCTTTCTCCCCTCTGTCAGCAGATGGCGTCTGACTATTTCTCTCTTTTCTGCTTGCTTTGCCTTTTTATTTCCTTCTGTCCCGACTCAATAGCAAACATTTGTCACAAGAATGGATGCTGTTATTTAAAAAAAAGTCTCACTGTGACATGTCTTTTCAAGAGGACAAAAAGGCAAGGAAGAAACAGGGTCCCACTGCTTATATAAGGCACACTACAACGGGCTCATTTTGTTTGCCGTGACGTTGATCAGAGGAAATGCTCGTTTTTCTGTAGAAGTGAATCAGCTATTTTATTGTCACAGTAAACCTGCCTTTATAGTTCTAGATTGTTTTGTATGTAAATGGCTCCTCTTTTCTCTTTTAGGTGGATGAGCACTTTTGGTTATTTGACTTTTTTTTTTTTTTAAAGACAAAGCTGTTTTCCAAAGAAAAATCCTTTGATGTACAGATAAGTAGATTAAAATACATCCACACTTAGTTTTGGGAGAAAAACTGGCATGACAGTGACTCAGGCTAGTTGTTGGGAGTATGAAGTCCACGTAAAGACTTAGGATTTGGTAGAGAGCACATACACCTTAATGAAAGATTATTAATGACTAGAAGGTGGTTTAATTAACACATATTATAAAACCAGACTGCATGTGGAACGGTATGCTCGAGTTAAATAGTCTAAGAAATACTACAGCCCCTACAGCCCTTTTCCTATTCTTTCTTCACCAGTAACTATTTAACTGAATGCTTCCCGAATTAATATTACATAAAAACGAGGACATGAATTTGTCTTTACGGTCAAAAGTACAGTTCTATTGAATGTAGTTTGTTACTTTGCCTTTCTGCTTTAGGGAGAATACCGGAGTGTGAGTCTGGTTTCATCTTTAACACATCATTACCTCTCATCTCTGCTTGTCCAAACCCAAGTTGCAATTCAGCGCCATCTTTTCTCACGGTCATCTTAATTCTGTTCCCACCCTTCCATTCGCCCACGCCACCTCCAGAAAAGGCGATCTCATGCTTCTCTGAACGTTCTTAGCATTTATGAAAACTCTTTTCTTGGATGTGCCACTTTCTACTTCGTAGTATACTTACATGTAGTTGCTGAATTGAAAGCATTTGATTCCCAGGTGTTCTCAGTACAGTACTTGCATAGAATTGCTATTCACTAAATGATTTTTTGAATATTTATTGGATATTAACTTCATTGGCTCTTAGAATCAGGCAGACCTGGCTTCGAAATTCAACTCTGCTATTTACTAGCTCTGTGAGTTTGCCCACGCCATAACCCCTCTAAATTTCAGTTTTCTAACCTGCAAAATGAGGGCAATATGTGATAGAGATGTTGTAAAGATAAAAAACAATAGTGTAGGTAAAGCACAGTGCCTGGGGCATCATGGGTGCTCAGTAAATCTTGGTGCGCATCCACATGCCCTCCCCAGACACACACGGACACACACACACACACACTCTGTCTGTCTCTCTCTCTCTCTCTCCCTGTATGTGCAAGATTTTAGGCACTTGAAGAAAGACCAAACCACACAGGCCCTATGCTCACGGTGCTTCAAGAAGAAATAAAACCACACGAGGAAGGAAACAATGGTGATGTTGGGACAACAGAGATGGAAGGCCATGGGAGCTCACTTCCTTCTCCCAGAGAAAGAATTGGCGTGGTTTATGGGAAGTTTGAAGCCAAAGTTGGCAGTTAGGCAGAAAGTAGAAGAGTAGGGGCTGAAGTGGGTGGAGCTGGAGGCTAGAGAGGCAGGTAAATATTTTTAAAGATTTGTCTTTTTAAAAATGACTTTATTGTACAATAGAACTTTCTGATTAAAGATTGAGATTGGAGATGGAGAGTCCTACTGATCTGCTGCTAGTGTTTTTTAGTGGTAAGTGCCTATATATGTTCTCAGATGGCCTAATCTTTTTGGTCCAAGTGTGTTAGTTGCCACCAGGGATGTTGGAAATGATAGAGTAGCTTGGCAACAACTTCACCAGTACCCCAACTGGGGTGGTGTGTGTTCCCCATGGGCATGGAGAAAGGGGAAGGTTAACTTGGTAACTGTCCCTAAAGATACATCAGCAAGCAGCTTTTCAATTTAATGATGAAATAATCAACTAGAATACAGAAAAGTCCATTCTGCATTCAGATTTTTCTAAGTGCTTTGAAGTAGCTAGGGAATAAGAGAAGCAAATAATACTAAACCAAAAAAATGTTTTGCACTTGCTGGGCATTGTATCATCCAAATTCAAGTGTGGACTTTAATCTCCAGTCTTCACTCTGTAAAGTTCACATTAGTGACCCCAACTGTCATGAAGACCTAGGCTTAGACTAGTGAATTAATAAGTGATGGGATAAGGCATATGCTCCACTCATAGGTGGGAAATCTTTACAGTGAGGAGAGCTACTGCAGCCACAAACAGTAATGTATTGAGCCCTTCAGAGAAGTTTTAAGAGTGGTCTGAGCACAGCTGAGTTGCCCACCCCTCTCATTTCCTCAACCACAGTTTTGCTACTCCCAGGAGAACCTGCGGGAAGCTGGTTAGGGCACAAGAGAGGATGCTAAACCCATCTGTGCTAGAGCTATAAAGTAGATGATGAATTCTGTATTGAAATAATTGAACAGAAATTGCATCCCAGGTTAAGAGCTTTGGAATTGGTGGGTGTCTGGTGTATATTACATGAATGCATTCTGCTGACCTCATTACCGATGCTGTGGCTGGGAAGGGGCTGGTCTCTCCTGCCCATTCACCCTTCCACTTTCACAGACCTCTTCCATTTCTTGGATGGTTTAAGTAGCAAATTGGGGAGAATTTATTTTTCCTTTGGCTCAGCAATCCTGTCTTGGTTGTAAAGCAAAGTCAAGGATAAGAGTTGGGTGGTGTGTCCTCCGAAGTTCGGTTGCCCGTCCTGTCAGTCACTAATATGTCATCTTAGATAACTCAGTTTCTGAATACTTGTGTTTACTCAGCAGTGAAATTAGGCTAATACCTATTCTATGGGAGAACATAGATTCCTCACATGGAATTCATAGATGGCCTTCCTTAAAACTATACATGTAGTGTGTCCCCAGTGAGCGGGCAGAGGGCGGGAGCTGGTGGAAGAATATAGGCTGCGGCTTAGCTGTTATGCAGCCTGTGGTTTGGACCGTGGTGTTAGGCGGGAGTAAGAAAATTTAAAATGGCCTGCTCCAAACAGGCAATAACCAGCCTTAGCAAGTGAATCCCTAGATCCTGCACTTCTGGCTAAGTGACTACAGGCCCGGCACTAGCAGCAGCCTGGTTTGGGTCACAGTTTGGCTTTGCCTGGGAACCTCTGAGCATAGTACACCTAGTAGCCATCTGCAGATCGCTTTGTAGTTCATGCTGGGTGGCCCTGGGAGGAACACAGGTGGTGACTGGCCCTGGCCTGCACCACCTGGGAAATTCCAGAGCCTGCTTACCCAGTGGACAGCTGCAGACCACGTTGGAACACCCTGCCCCTGCACATCTGATCCTCCATGGAGGGTAGAGGTTGGTGATAAGTGGTCACAGCCAGTCCTTGCTGCTGACTGGCCTGGGTAAATCTCTCCCATTGACTTGCCAGTAGCAGTCAAGGCTCAACTATAAGAGGAGTGTGTACTCAGCCCACACAGAGGACGCACCTTGAGTACCCAGCTTGAGCAATGGGGGAAGCTATGCCACTGGACCCTAGTGGGCACTCAAAACATTAGGCCACACTACCAAGACATGGAGTCAAAGCAGCTCTGCCTAATACATAGAAACATGAGGAGACAAAGAAACCTGGCTCAAATGAAAGAACAGGTCAAAACTAAAACTTTGTTTAGTTCTTTTTCTAAAAGGAGATGAGTAGTTTTATCAGATGCATAATTCAACTTAGTGAGTTCCTCAACAGCATAAAAAAGACCCAGGCAGAAATGAAGGATATGTGAATGGAAATAACGAACAATTTACAGGAAACCAGCAGTAGAAAATATGAAGCCAAGAATCAAAGCAGTGTTATGGAACATAAGGAAACAAAAAAAGCAATCAGAACAAGAAGAAGAAAAAAGAATCTAAAAAAAACCCAAAGATTGTGTAAGGAACCTCTCGGACAACTTCAAGTGTACCAACATTGGCATCATAGGGGTGCCAGAAGGAAAAGAGAAAGAACAAGAAATTGGAAATCTATTTGAAAAAATAATGAAAGTAAACTTAACCTAATTTGGTGAAGGAAATCGACATGCAAGTCCAGGAAGCACAGAGAGTCCCAAACAAGATGGATGGAAACAAGTCCACACCAAGATACATCGTAATTAAAATGCCAAAGGTTAAAGATAAAGAGAGAATCTTAAAAGCAGCAAGAAAAAGGCAGTTAGTTACCTACAGGGGAGTTCCCATGAGACTGTCAACTGACCTCTCAAAAGAAACTTTGCAGGCTAGAAGGGACTGACCAGAAATACTCAAAGGCATGAAAATCAGGGATCTACAGCCAAGATAGGTCTACCCAGCAAAGCTATTATTTAGAATTGAAGGGCTGGTAAAGAGCTTCCCAGACAAGAAAAAACTAAAGGAGTTCATCATCAATCACCAAACCATTATTATATGAAATGTTAAAGGGACTTATTTAAGAAAAAGATAAAAACCATAAACAATAAAATAGCAAGTACATACCAACAATTGAATCTAAAAGATACACTAAGCAAACAAGAGGAACAGAGACAGAATCATGGATATGGAGAGCGGATTTTGATGGTTGCCAAATGGGAGAGAGGCTTGGGGGAACGGTTGAAGAGGTGAGTAGATTAAGGAAGTACAAATTGGTAGTCACAGAATAGCCTTGACGATGTGAAGTACAGTCCAGGAAATGGAATAGCTGAGGGAGTTATACGCATGACCCATGGACGTGAAGAAAGGTGTGGGGATTGCCTGAGGGAGTGAGGGGTGCTTGGTGGAGGGAGCAAAGGGGGAAAAATTGGGACAATTGTAACAGCATAATCAATAGAATACAATTAAAAAAAACTATACATGTAGTTCTGCGTTTCTGAAGCCCATACCTTTTTTTAGGGGAAGGATTCTTGCAGGGGGCTTGTGAACCTCCTCTCAATCTCTGCCTTAGAGGTTACTGTGAGTTTGATAAAAGATAATAAATACAAAATGATTTAATGTGAAAGCATTATTTCAAATGGATTATAATCGCTCCCTTCTTAGAACATTTAATTCGTATTTTAGTTCTTTCGGCATCCCTGACAAACACATTTTCTGTTTTTGCAATATTTCCTGTCTTGCCTTCATTCTTCCACGTGCTCCTTATGTCTGGTTGCAGAAGATGTGGAGTAGAAACCTGAGAACAATTTTCTGGGCTCAAATAGTTATCAAACCTCTACCTGAATCCCAAGTTTACTTCCCCAATTGTGGTATGTTTCTAACCTTGGTGCTTTAAATGTTTCAGCAATTAAAACTGACCTAAGATTTTTGATTTCCATGATACTGTTCTGGTTGCTTTTGCCTTAGTGATATTTCATCCCTACTTCTATATTTATAGATAAAAGATTACTTTTCTTCTATCAGTAACACTATACAATGCTTTGAAAGATTCATCTTTAGTTACTTGCTCATCTGGACTTACTAAATATTCTTTTATTTATTTTATTTTTTAATTTTTTAAATTCTCATCCAAGGATATACATCCATTGATTTCAAAGAGAGAGGAATGGAGGGGGTTGGGAGGGAGGGAGGAACAAACGAATGAACAAACGAACATCAGTGTGAGAAAAACCTTGATTGGTTGGTTGCCTCCCATATACGCCTCAACTGGGGGTCCAGCCCACAGCCTAGGTATGTGCTGGGGGCAGGAACTGAACACATGACCTTTCTGTTTATGAGCGACACTCCAAGCAACTGGGCCACACTGGCCAGGGCATTAAATGTGAGCTTGTCTTTTGTAACTCAGTGACAGAAGGCAGGAAAAAAATTACCGTAAGTCTCTTGCATTCTAAAGCAGATACAGTTCTTAGTTCTTTTTGTTACCTATTACTATATAACAAAGCATCAGCAAATGTACTGAATTAACATAACTAGCCTTTTGTTTGCTCATGAAGTTCTGAGTTGGCTGGGGCTCCACTAGGTGGTTCTTCTCCTGGTCTCTCCAATTATCTAGAGTGGTTGCAGCAAGATGGTGGCTGGGGCTGGAATATCCAAGATAGAGTCTCTCATGTGTCCGTCACCTTGATTTGGTCAGCTGGAAGGTTTTGATCTCTCTTTCTACCTGTCTTGCTTGATCTTCTATATATGGCAGCTGAATATCAGTAGATATTCTAAGAGGAAAGCCCCAATGTATATACAAGTGCTTATCAAGTTTCTGCTTGTATCATGTCTGCTAATAATCCATTGGTCCAGCCCCGAGTTGGTGTGGGAGGAGGGCATGGTGCAGGGTGTGGCTACCAGAAGGCATGGTTCGTCAGGGACCCCTAAGACAATGTGCCACACCAGCGTATCGGCGAAACTCAAATACTTTTTATTGAATGGTTGCCTAAGTTTTCAGTGCAAATAGTTCACAGCTCTTCACCGATATAACTACTTTTTAAGGTGAATTTGCACTCAGATGATTCCCTTACTGTTTCTATCTTTATGTACTTATTTTTTTTTTTATTTTTTGGAATCAGTGGTTGTTTTCTGGTCTCCCCTATCTATACACACTCAAACATAATTTAAAATTTGTTTTGAACTTGGAAGTACGGAATTTTCCTGTAATTCAGGCTTTCTTAACTTTTAATAAGGTGTACTGATTATTTTTTGCAAATATCTGTATCTACAAGTATTACCTAAATGGTACTATAAGTATTTTTCCCCTGTACTTGTAGCCTCTCTGAGTATGTGGCACCAGAGAAAATCTGTCCTTTGTTCTAAGGAAGATCAGGGTTAGAAATCTTAAATTAAACAAAAGATGAATTGAAAGAAGCTTGAGGCAGTTGAGTAGAGGATGTGATGTTGTTAAAGAAAAGTCTGTTTTTGTTTCACAAATTGTACTCATTTGCAATGCCCCATTAATATTTAAGAATTAATTAACACACTGTTAATGACTTGCTATTGGAAAGAGAAAGGATAAGTAAGAGGTAAGAAGAAATTTTTCCTTTTTTTTTTTTTTTTTGAAGTCCCAGGAGTCGCTATCATTTGAGGACAATTAGAAACAAAAATGAAAGCAAAGCATCCGTGGTATTGTCAAAGAAGGCTTTTGAGGTGACACACTCCTGTAGAGTCGGGCTTTTACAGGTCGAAGAGAATCAGGTCCTTTTCCCAAGGAGAGCAGTAGCTTTTCTCTGCCTTTGAAATATTTAAGGGACATTTTCATTTATGAGAAAATCTGGCAGATGGTAACAGTTACAGAACTGAAACCTATACTTCAGTGTAGTCTTCTGGTGGTCCTTAAGTGCAGGACTTCCCTAACGTTAATGTGCATGCAGATCTTGGCGGTCTTATGAAAATGAAGATTCTGATTGAGTAGCCCTGGGATGGAGCCGAGGGCTCTTAATTTCTGCCAGGCTCCCGGTGATGCGATGATGCTGGTCTGCCAGCAGGGCTTCAGTGACCCTCCGAAGTCTCCGTCCTAGCCAAGCCTTTGAGGTAAACCTGCCTAATTCCCACACACCTTGGTACATGACTTTTTACTTTCGTCATTGACCTCCAGCAGGACAGATAGAAATCCTTCTGGCATCCGTTCACACGTGCTCAAGCCATGTATTTCACAACTAGGAAATACATGTTAATTTAAAACTTGTCTCCTTTGGTATATGGCATTAAGTCATTTGTATAAATCCGGCCTTTGTTAGCAGCCATGTCAGAGAGGACAAGGGTCTCAAGGTCGGGCCACTCTTACTAAATGCTATTGCTAAATGTTAAAATATAGCACAGTATTATGCAGACCAGCTGTAAACAGGATGAGCTGGAGGGGAACCCAACTTGGTAAGTGTAGCACACTGCAAAGGAGAAATCAACAGGTAATGGACAAATCAGTGGGTGCCAGCATTGGCTAAGCCTCCCTTTGGGGAGGTGGAGTTTGGATACGAATCTCTGTCCCCTTGCTGCAAGTCAATCAAGTCTACCTTGAGACCACCATGTCTTGTGTTTGCACAGAGCACCCCAAGTGGCGAACCCTTGGAGTTCGGTAACAGCGTAACTTGAAAACCAAAAAGTTCTTTGGTCAAAGTCAAATTCATTAGCTTGTCAGAGATTTCTCCTCAAACCCCTCATGTCTGCCTGTCCAACAAGAATGTGCTTATTTCACATTCCCCGTCAGAGCCAAGGTGTATAGAGGGCCACACACTCCACTCTGCCAACTTTTTGCCCAGTGCTGGTGGAAATGAGAGTGGGCTGTCTTTACCAGCAGCATGACCAACTGGCTGCCTGAGTCACCCCCAGGATTTAATCTGAACCGGGGAAACTTTCTTACTTTACTCTCCAAGACTCTGTTCTCTTATATTCAGTTTAAAACGCGTCTCTAGAAATCCAGCCTGTGTTGTTTTTATGCACATTTTTCACAGCATATTCTTGCCTCCAGTCTTCCTCTTTGCAGAGGGAAGCATTGTAATTGCAGCTCCATAGATCCAGACCATCCAGAAGTCCTACCAAAAAAATTGTCAGTTAGAAAATATTTTCAGTTGGAAAATTAATGTACTCATCTCCACCTAAGGAGGCAGAACCAGTGGAACTCATGCTTTGAACAAAGGCAGCCCGGGTGATAGGAGTGAGGGCTTTGGAATCAGACAAACTTGGATTTGAATCCCAGCTCAGCTGTTACTAGCTGTGTGATCTGAGGCTGAACCTGACCTAAACCATTTTTCTGAATAAATGAAATCTGGTGAAGATTCCCACTTTTCAGATTGTTGGAAATTTACTCTTTGTCATTAGTGAGACTCCCCCAAGAAGGGAAGAGGGACTTACAGTCTCATCCATTCACGGTTGCTCCTGCTTAGGCCCAGACCCCTGTGGTCCACTCCAAGAGAGGCTCTGTTAGTGGCTCTGCCCCCTCACCAAGGAAGGGGGTCTTTGTAGAATTCCCCCAAACCAGGTGTTCATTAACATCCCCCAAGAACCCTGCCAGCCATCTTCA
Organism: Macrotus californicus; assembly: GCA_007922815.1. Lineage (NCBI taxonomy): Eukaryota > Metazoa > Chordata > Mammalia > Chiroptera > Phyllostomidae > Macrotus > Macrotus californicus. Next base: position 31,889 of record VMDR010000503.1, read on the forward strand.
TTAGAAATCCCTACTCTAGCAGGTCTGTGAGTGGGCCAGGGTTTGCCCTTCATGGGACCCTAACACCTTCCCTTCTCAGTTTTGGGAGAATCAGACCCAGGGGCTGAGTTATACCCCTTGTCCAAGCCCAAACCTCCATGCCTGTAGCTGTGAAGGGTTCCGGATTCTGTCGGTCTCCACCTTCAACACTCGAAGTATCTTACTCGGAGTCAGTACTGTTCTGGAAGACCATTAAGTATCTGTTTTAATTTACATAACAACCTCGGATGGTATTATTCCCATTTTTACACACAAGGAAACTGTGGCTTATGGGGTTTGGCCAAGAGCCTATAGCTAGTGGGAGGAAAAATCTGCCTGTGAACTTAGATCTCTTTGTACCTAAACCCTGGGAGCGTGGCTGCCGAGCCAAGGTCTGTCCCCACTTGGGGATGTTTCTTCAGGGTGTTTCCCTTACCTGAAGAGAACTGGATGGGGCAGTCGCACCCCACTTTCCACGTCAAAAACCTGTGACCGCACAACTGCTGCTGTGCTTCCTGTCTTTTTAAGCCAGAAAAAAAACGATTTTTAAACTGGACGGGGTTCAGAACTGCAGCTGTCCCCTGGGAAGTGTAGCTCAGCGTGAGGGGTAGCCAGTGACTGGTATGAAAGGAGTTGTCCAGCTCTGCTCTGCCGAAGGGCCTTGCAGGTTGCCTCCAAAGACCCCAGGGTGGACTCCCTTTGAAAAACCATGCAGAACTTCAATGGGGCTGAACACAGGAGAAAAACCACCTTTGTCCAAATTTTAAATAGAGCAAGAGATTCTGGAAGTCAGATGGATGCTCTGTGGCTGCTTGGTCTGCAGGGAAACGTCGTGAAAACGATTTGTGCACTTTTGCACTTGAGAAAAGTAGGCGGTATTAAAATAGGTCCAATGTGAGTTCACTAAAGGATATATAGTGCAAGACTTTACTTTGTTTCCTTTCTTGAAAGAGTTCGCCTACAAGGGTATGTTGTTGACAGATTTTGTCTTGATTTTATCAAAGCATCTGACCAAGAATTCTGTGAAGATGGTGATATGTTGATTAGATCAGTGGTTTCCTCTGTATTGTTTTCTTACCCCTGAGACCAGGCTCTCTCCTCCATTCCATGTCTATTGGAAAGGAATTACAGAAAACAGGGCCCAGGAATCCGTGTGTTAAAGAGCTTATCGGGGGCTATAGCAGCTGGTCCACAGATTGGTATTCATTAGCCATAGGCTGGTTTTCAGACTTTCGGGGGATAGGAAGTCCTTTCATCCAATGAGAGCTTGTATGAAATCCACCATATAAAACAGATAAAGTAACATTTTACTAGTACAATTTTTTAATTCTCACCCAAGGATATGTTTATTGATTTTAAAGAGGGAGGAAGGATGGGAGAGGGAGAGGGAAAGAGAAAGAGAAGCATCGAAACATCATTTGGTTGCCTCCTGTATGCCCCAACCGGGGATTGAACCTGCAACCTGGGTACCTGCCCTGGTTGGGAATTGAACCTGCAACCTCTTGGTGCATGGGCCGCTCCAACCAATTTAGCCACCCAGCCAGAGTTAGTAAGAATTTTTCGAAGTTTACAGTTATAATGTTTACTGCCAAAGGAGAACAAGACAGTTCTGAAATTAAAATCTTAAATCAGGTGTTGATAATAACTGTGTAAGAGCTATATTCATATATTATCATCTTCTTTGTGTAATAAAGTTACATACTTTGCTTTAAATCCATAATATTTTAAAAACCTATGTCATAATTATTTGGAAATTGTAACAAAGATTTTTAGTTTTTGTTTAGTTTTTAAATGACCTGCCTTGGGATCCCAGGATATTTTTTAGTTCAACCAGTCTAAGGGAATATTTGTTTCAAAACAGTAACCCTGTAACTAAACTTATGGAAACAATTGCTCACATTCCTTATCATAGATCTCAAGTCATACAGGAAATATCGAATTCTTAGAATAAACATTTACCCTCTCTCAAGTAGGATATTATCACAAAGGCCTTTTCACTGTGATGCAAGCAAGGCCATACAGATGCCCCTGAGTCTCGCCTGGCACTTAATGGAAGCCCACACGCAGGTGGGGCTGTGGACTCGTGTGCTTGCTTGAACAACTTCATGAGAGCAGACTGGGCACACCAGTAGTTTCCACAAGGCTGACATGAGACCACAACTTCCCTTACCAGTGTCACACTTATCAGAAGTCCACGTGGCACAGAGAGGTAGCAGAGGAGTCTACCGTGGGGACTGCCCAGATCTCCCAGACCGAGTCCTTGGCATGGGGTACACAGGTAACATCTGCAGTGGGTGAAAGTTTGCACATAGGCCATTTTGGTGTCATTTTAAAAAGAATTAGAGTTTATAAAAATAGCTAAAATATATTTAAACATTAGAAACAGATGTTGGTGGTATCCTTGGATCACTTTCATAAGGGTCTTTTTAAAAACATTAGCTTAGTATTGACTGGATGCTTGATTTACGTTAGGAAAAATGTTTGGTTTCCTGTGAAATACAGAGATAAATTTGGGAACAACTATGAAGTGTAGAGAAAAAAAACTACAATTCAGAAAGTGAGTTCATGTACACAAGGAAAGAACAGGCTACCTTTGAGTACAGACTGGGAAGTTGTATATTCTGGATGGAAAATCAAGGAGGGCTTCCTAGAAGAGAAGACATGGGAAGGTCCTAAGGACATACAGGACTTGGATATGAGAATATTAGGGAGAATAAATGTTCTAGGGCACTTTACCATTAGAGAGAGTATAATTTTAGGGGGGAAAATGTAGGTAACACTACCCTCTTAAACAGATTACCTTCTTTATTAATAAACTAGCTCTATATGCATTTTAAAATGTAATCCATTAATAAGCTCCAAAAGGGACCATTCTCTTATATTTAAACATGCCTGAGGTTTTTTGTTCCCAAAGTTAACTACCATCAGACAGCAGTTTGTTCCGTTTTAGACCTTTCCAGTGATACTTTGCCCAACTTGGCTGCCCCTTTAATGTCTACGTGCATCATAAATTTGCCCTGAGCCTGGCCTTTGCAAGAACTATAGCTGTTCATTCCCCCACCCACCTGTTTGTTCACCCACGCTGGTATATTGAGCACCTATTTATGTGCCAGGTCCCAACAGGGAACAAGTCAGAACTGGACAGGTGAATTGGATACCTGGAAACCACCTGAAGTTCTTATCATTAAACTGTATTTTAAAAAGATAACAATGTAACTTTCCCTACAAACTGATAACACTATAAAATGTACACCTCCCAGAGCTTTTACATTTTAACAGGGATCAAAGCTTTGCCTAGAACTCCTTCTAATCAGGCGTGTGTGAGGGGAATTGTGGTTTGAGCCTTGGGACTTGTCCAGCTCCTACGGCTTTTTGAGCAGCCGGGTTGGTGCTGTCCTATCTGCGCTGTGTGGTGGGGGCTGGCTCTGATAACATTCTTCCCAGGAAAGTGGCTTAAAGAAAACTCCACCACACAGGAAAAGTCAGATGTGCCATAACGGAAAAGGGCTCCTGTCGCACTTCGGGGCGGGAGAGCAGAGCATAGAGAGGGACTGCGGCCTGGCGCCGGTGAGACTGCGGGGTGCTGGTGGTCATGGGACAGGTCACTTAATCTTTCCGCATCTGTACCGTGGGGCGGATCTCATATGAGGATGGTACCCCTTTCAGAGGATCGTTGAGCATCAGATACGTTCACATATAGTAGCAATATTTAGAATAGAGTAAGCGTTTGATTAAAATTAGCTGTTATTTTCTTAGCTGTGCGTTTTTCAAGTTTATCCGTTTTTCTGAGAATATGTAGTGGGTGCAAAGCAAGAGTGAGTAAGAAGCCAGATCAAATGAGGATGGCTAATTCCTCTTCCTTCTCCTCACCCTCCCCACAGACCCCAGAGGTGCTTATTTTATAAGGCTGTAGCATTGTGTTTGAATGTATGACCTTGAACATTTCTGATTAAGTAGTTCTGGGCAAAGCTTTAATAGTTGGAAAATAAATCAGGCCTCCCACACATACCTGCTCAGCCAAGAATTTGTTTGCCCCAGGAACTGTGGGCGGGCGGGAATGGAAGCAAGGACACACCCAGGCTTATGTGAACTCCCTGTTCTTGCTTGAAATTGTGGTGTCACCAGTGCTTCCCGGTCATTTCTTTTCTTTTCCTTTTTTTTTTTTAATTGTCATCAGAGGATATGCTTTTGTTGATGAGAGGGGCGTGGGGAGGGGCAGGCACAGACAGACACTGATGAGAGAAAGAAACATCGATTGGTTGCCCCCTGTATGCATGCGCCTCTGCTGAGGATTGAATCTGCAAGCCAGGTGTGTGTGTGCTTTGACCCACAACCTTTTGGTGCACAAGATGATACTTTGACCAACTGAGCCACCTGGCCAGGGTCCCAGTCATTTCTTTTCATTCTCAATCTAGAGAAACAAAATACAGGGGCCGGTACAAATAACGCCCCTCTTTATTACAAAATCTTTTATTACAGAATCCTAAGTGTGTAATTCTATAACCTAACAATATCACACTCAAACACACCATATAACATTTTATGTGAAGTGTTCAAATGAAAACTATAAACTATTAGACCCATATTATTACCCTCCCAGCCACGCTCAAGCAGGTGTTACTTCTGCCAGACCCTGTATTTTCATTTCTAAAAAAATGCTTTTTCTCTCTCCCCGACTCCAGGGGAAGACCCCCACCCCTTCTCATTTGTGTGCTTGTTTTCTAAAGTTTGGCTTTTTATTTGACCCTTGGTATTGCACTTGGACAAACTTCTCCCAAGCCCAGGATGGCAACGTACAGTGTATAGTGAACCACAGGGCTCCCTGCATGGATCCCGAGTTTCAGAGTCTGTGTCAAGGCCCTTTGGAAATGTTCTGGAGTTTTCTGTTCTTGTAGTGGGGGCAGCGACCCCCCTCACTCTGCCAGTGCAGTGGGGTGTGTTGTAGGTGTTGCGTCCTGGGGAGATGGTTGAGGGTGGTCAGTACAGCCCTGTAGAGAGGGGTTTATTTTCCTGTTCCTGGGGAACGGGCCACTTCGGGACATGTGGTCTGTGTGACCGTCAGTTATTAGTTCCTGGCTTCTTTCCTGTTTCCTGTTTTCCTTTTCAGCCTATTGAACATTTAATCCCATTGTCCTAGTTAAGCCATGTCCTGAGAGCAGGTGTGTTCTTCTGTGACTGTGAGAACAGGCGTTGTGTTGGGTCTGTCCTGGGGGAAGCAGTCTGGGACAGGGTGGAGCAAGGGCTTTAGTCCAGAGAAATGCCCTCGGCCAGAGCTAAGCTTAGGAAGCCATTTGACCTTTCTGAGCCTGCAGAATCGCACCTCCTCTTCTGTTCAACTCCGCCCCCCCTCCTCCCCCCTCACTGTCCCCAGGGTCCTCTCAAGGTGAATGGGAACCTGGGACACCTGGACCCTCAAGGACACTCCTTTTCCTCGGTTTCCTTTTCAGATTGTGGAAGCCAGGGGTGGTAGGTATTGAATTCATTCTTTCTAATCTGGCTGGGCTTTGAGATGGGAGACTGGTATTTGCCCAAGAGTAGTTAGAATCCAGATGGGCTTCCCAAGAAGCTGTCTTCTCCCTCATGGCTGACTGAGCAGTTTTGGAGGCAGCAAAATCTACTGCTCAAATACATGAAAGAACTGGCAAAACTAAAAGTAAAGAAGATTTTGTTTTGAAAATTATGCCCTATCTTCCAACAGCCTCAAATCTAGAGTAACCACCAGACATCCTGTTGCTCAGCGTGTTTGCTGCTTGGCCCTGCGGCGGCCGCCTGGTTGTTGTTGCCTTGTTCAGGGTCTGCCCCGGCATCTGTCACCTGGCCAGCCCACCTCACTGCTACTGTAAAACCTGGAGGAGAGAAAGAGGCTTTTTAAAGAAAAAGCGAACGTTAAAATAAGTTTGTCTGATGCTATGACGACGGCAGGCCAGAAGACTTACGCCCGATGCCCCTGAAAAACATATCTTAAGGCTGTTCTTTAAAGTTTCATGAAGTGAAAAAAAAGACCTTCATTAACTCCTAGACTCCAGTGGTCTAGTTATGGAGAAGACCCACTGTGCTTCCCTCCATAATAAGGAAAGGCGGTGGCAGCTCCTATGCAAAAGGCCCCACCACCCTCTGCTGGGAGGCTGTGGCCTCTGTCTCGCCTTGCCCCACAGCAGCCTGGGTTGGCAGTGGCACCCGCAGGGCCCAGAAACCACCTTGGTGCCACCCAGGGCAGCAGCCCAGGAAAGAACGTGGGATGGAAGGAAGCAGGCTGTTGGGAGGGAACAGAGGGCAGTGTTCATGGCCGTCTGTCGGGGGAGGGGAGAGGGCACCCAACGTGGGTGCCAGTGCTGATGCAGAGCCCGACTCTGCGGGACAGTCATCTGGTCTCAGGTGTGGGCTCACCTGTTGTCTTCTGTTCTTTGGGAGAGGAGCTGGCGTGGTTCATGGAAATCCTTCCGAGTAGCAATGGTTCTGTAGTTCCCAGGTTGATTCACCTGTCACTCCCTTGACAAGTCCCAATCAGAATGGCCCTTCATATAAGTGACCACAGAGCACATACTTGCCGTGTTCTGAAAATTGCCAGTGGTGGGCCAAAAAGCAGATGAACTTGAACGTAGGTTCTTAGGAAAACAAGAACAAACCACAAAATAAAAATTCCTTCATTTGTACTAACTAGTAATTAGGATAAAGGCTTGCATGAATTCGGGAAAGTTTGAAGATACAGTTTGCTCTCTGGTAAGCAGCGTGTTAACAGGCTTACAGAGCATCACTGGGTGTTCCGCCAGTAGCGATCCGTGTACTTGCTTTATCATATATATACTCAGTCCAAGCTTCAGGGAAGTGCTGTGGGCATGTTTTCTGCAGGCTTCCCAGTAACTGTGAAATATTTTTTTAGCATGCAAACTTACAGGAAAAATTACTTTATTAAAATAACACGAACGTATATGTGTGTATTTATATACATAAAAACAAAATATTGGGACTATTTCTAAACAGTTAGCTGTTAGCAATAGTTAGATTAAAATATACATAAAATGATAAACCTCAATGAAGGCCACAGTCATTCTACATAGTCTTTCTACATAGAATAGGTTCTTTCAAACTAACTTCCTTCCCAGGATCAGAATTCCTCCTGCCGTATGCGGGCCAGATGATGATGTAGGCACCACCTTCCCTCTCTTTACTTCCTTCCTCTCCTCTGCCTTCACTTGTCAAAAATGAGTGCTCTGTCCAGGCCACTCCATGGGCACTACAGACACACAGATAAGTGGCCCACACTGATCCTGCCCTTGGAGGCCTCCCAGCCTAAGAGTATGTGCAGCAGAGTGAGGGGTGCAGGGAAGAGGTATGGGAATTACCTGGACGAGTAGCAGGCTCTCCCCCGTGCAGAGGGGAGAGACAGCACAGGATTCACAGAGGAGCATCCCAGGCGCAGTGCGTGAGATGCCAAGGGCAGTGAGACCATCTTTGGGGAATGGCAGGCACTTGGTGGAGCTGTGATGTGCAGATGCTGTGGAGGGTCAGGGTGGCAGGATGAGGCGCTCTCAGGAGTGGTGGGAACTCACTTCTTTGCCGAAAAACCAGCTCTGTAGTGGAGAAGTGCATTTTGTTAGACGGTGTTTCCTTACATTGTGCCAAGCCCTCCTCCTTTTCTATTTTACCTTTGGGTTCGAGCCAAAGGAGCAGCACAGAGTGAGCCTGTCTGTTGTCTGCCACGTGCTTTTACATGTAGGTGGTCTGCCACTTCTGTACATCTTGCCCCGAGCTGTGTATACCTTTCTCCTTCTTACTAGATTTTGGTTAATACTGTTTCCTTAGTAGAACCCAGTGATAATTCCAGTTGGTCTTTTCAGAGTGTACAAACAGTTGGTCATAGTCTCCTAGGCTGATCTCGCAGATCTCCAAAGCAGTCATTGCCACTGGACCCTCTTGTCTGTTGGCCTCTTTTCTGCGGGTTCCTCCGTCTGGGTTTACAGGGCCCTGGAGTGGGAAGCAGTGCGAGGTGTCAGTTCTGCCTCTTGCCCACCGCACCACCTCCCTTTGTCATCCTAAGGCTTTAGAGGAAGGAAAAGTGGGCCTTCCTCACACATGTGCTAGGGACCCTTGTCCTAGAGAAGTAGTTTTGTTTGTTTGTTTTTTACAGTCTCACCACAATTATACTTTTGAAGCAAACTGAGAAAGAAAGAAAGACCTGTGAAATGTTAACAAAAATGAATTGCAGTGAATTCAAGTCACTCAGAAGAGTCAGCGGGGAATGTTGTAAGTCAGGTTCCATTTTCACATGAATTATCTGTAATCAGTACTTGGTTATATTGTGTAGGAGCGATTTGGCCACATGTGTGCTATGAGACCCTTCTGTCTGAAAGTGGCGGCGTTGGGTCCTGGAGAGAGATTCTCAAGGGCTGATTGTTCCAGAAGCCAGTAACTACAAGCCAGCCCTGATACAAATGCTGCACTTTCCCAACCAGGCCAGGCTTGTCTGTGGATTAGCCTCTGCACACAAAGGTCGAGATGGAAAATGTTCATTCATTTTGGAATCACACACCTCATGGAAGACGGGAGCTTACTTGTTAGCGGTGGTCCTTTGTAGGAACTTCTGCCTACATGGGAGTGGATGAGTGAAGGAGAATAAAAGAACATTATGTGGTTGCTCAAGTAGAAGTTTCGGATCTAATTGGCTAGTTAAGGATGCTCCAGAAAAGACTGCTTGCTGATTGCCGGGATTTGATTACCCGACTGTGAAAGGCAAAGTCTTGTTTTCAGTGTAAAAACACTGTCTTAACTGCAGTTGTTTCCATCTCTGCCAGTGGTCCTTACGTGGGAACGGAAGGGAGAGGGGAAGGGGAGAGGAGGGTACAGTCCGTCCTACCACTCCGTACCTACTCCAACTGGGGTCTGGGGACGAGCCACGACGGCACGCCTGGAGAGCCTCCTGGAAATGTAGTCTCAGGCCCACACCAGAGCCACTGAATCCGAATCTGCAGTTTAAGAATCCCCCAGGTAATTCCCGTACACATCGAAGTTTGAAAAGCACTGCTCCAGTGGGTGATGGCAGCACCTGATTCACATGGATGGTCTGACAGGTAGTCTGGGCACACTGTGAGAAACGCTGAACAGATAAAGCATATCAGTTCTAAGTATTCAGTGTCAAGAATCAGAGTTTAATTTTGCTTGTGGCTGGAGACCCGGCCAGCCGACCGTGTTCGATCAGTCACACTCTGTTTAGGGGGGACGGGGGTTTGTGTGTGGCACAGATGAGCTGCTCCTTGACGGCTCGGGGGAGGGCTGCTCTCCTGCCCTGGAGCGTCTGAGTGGCTTCCGGGATGTCAGTCACAGGCAGTGACCGCCCCCTATTTTTTTTAAGTAGTTTTTCTTTTTACTTTTATTTGTGCTTAATTTGCTTACACTTTTTATTTTTATTTAGTTTTCCAATTACAGCTGACATTCAGTAGTATTTTGTATTAGTTTCAGGTGTACAATATAGTGGTCAGACACTCGTGTACTCCACAGAGTGATCCCCTCGATATTTCAGGTACTTACCTGACGGCTAAATACTTATTGCAGTGTTACTGACTGTATACCCTATGCTGTACTTTATACCCCCGTGGCTGTTTTATAACTGCCAGTTTGTATTTCTTATCCCTTCACCTTTTTTCACCCAGTCCCCCACACCCTCCCGTCTGGCAACCATCAGTCTGCTCTATCTGTGAGTCTGTTTCTGCTTTGTTTTGTTCTGTTGTTTAGATTCCACATATAAGTACAGTCCCATGGTATTTGTCTTCCTCGGACTGACTGACTTCACTTAGTGTGATACCCTCTAGATCCATCTTTTCCCCCCCATTAACCACAGAGGAGAGAATAAAAAGAGTACTTTTAATGTTTTTAGACTTCCATGATGCCCTTTCTTCACTTGACATCATGCTGTCCTTGTGGGTTTTGCAGGGAAGAGAGTCTGTGCAAACTTGTGTGGCTTCCTCGGTGATGTGTCAAGCATGCTTCTGGACTAAGTGGCACTGCTGACAAATGTCAGGACTAGCCCACAGGGACTTCAGCCTGGCTTTAATAAGAATACCTGTGCTTGGGGTTTCTCCTGTTGATACGTCCGTAGATCTTCAAGTCGGAAAGCTTTTGTTAAAGGGACTCATCACGTATCGTGGTCGCATGTGTAGAATGATCTTTCTCCTTGCCTAGAGAAGCCTTTGTTTTCAAAGTAAAGGCGAAAGGCTGATGTGACAAAGTACTTGACTGTTACAACAAGTGCCTGTACACGTTCAGTTCTTCTATAACGTGATGCAAAGATTGTGTTTTGTCTGGTCGTTTCCATTGTCTGGGACGGTCATCTCTTACTTCCATAGCAGATAAAAATTCATTAAGTTTTCTTTTGTAAAAGTAACAACTAAAACAAAAACAGAAACACCTTGTAAATGGTAAAAGGATTAAGACGGCAGGGTATTTCCTTCAAGTTCCAGGAAGAATCCGCTCACTTTTTAGCAGTACTGCTGCCTTCCAGTACAAGCCATTAATCTTACGCTTGGGTTGTTCCCGTGGCCCAGTAAATGATCTTGCTGCTCCCACCCGTGCTTTCTGCTCAGTCTGTTCTCAGCACAGCAGCCAGATCATACTCGCCCCTGTCCAGAACATCTCAGTCGTGTTCCATGGCTTTGTCGTGCCCTAGAAGCCCATTACTCACCTCTCTGATTACATGTCCCCCTGTCATTTCCTCTGCATGCCCCAGTCAGACAGGCTACACTTTTGTCTCAGGATCTTTGCACTTGCTGACCTGCCAGTCTGGAACTGTCTGAAGATTGCTATGTGACTCATCCCCAAACTTCCTTCAGGTCTTGACTCGTTTGTCAGTTTCTCAGTGAGGCTTTCCTTGACCACCCTACTTAAAATTGAACACCCTCTTCCACTCTCACACCTGACATACCTTGCATTTTACTCATGTCCATTGTCTGTCTTCTCCAAGAACGTTAGCTCTTTGAGAAGAAGGGCTTTGTCTTGTTGAGTGTGTGCGCACAGCCCCCAGAACAATGCCTGGCTTATTCAAGGTGCATACTGTTTGTTGAGTGAATGAGTGCAGCTGGCCCTCTCCAAACTCAAGACCAGATACGAGTTTGGAGCCAAAAGCCTGGGGGGCTTCTTTCTATCAATTTTGCTCTCACCCTCATCACATAAGAGGACTGAAATGCTAGGAGAACATCTTTAAAATATTAACCACAGCTGCGAGCCATTTAAAACACTACGTAGTAAGTTAGGGAATGTCATTTAATTGTTGATTTGTAAGGCAAATGGGACAACACAGTCGCTACACAGCAGGCCTCCCGTGTGCCAAGTATGCAGAGTCAGGCCCCGGGGACAGGAGGGGTTGCGGTGTGTGGAGTCTCCTTCAGGGACCTCCACGCTTTCTTGCCATCAGCCCCTTCACCGTGGCAGCATCCCACTGCAGACTCCGTCTTTCGTGCCCCTCCTCTGAGGATGGCTGCTTTGGGTGCGCCGGCATGCACATTTGTTTGCCAGTGTTGTCTCACCAAGGACTTCCTTTGGCTGCAATGTATGTTTTCCTTTTTGTTTGTAGTGTTTCTTAGTAACCCACTGCCACAAGTCCTCTCTGCGCAGTTGCTATCCGAAGGTATCTTGAACTTTGTGCTCTACTTCTCTTCTAGTATCTTAAGATGTGTTTTGGCCATGGATGTCGAGGAAACAAAGGTTACAGAAGAGAATATAGATGGTGCTCATCTAATTGCTGGTGCCCAGAGGTGGGAGGGCACATCGGGGGACACGGAGCCCACCCAGAGAAGCCGTATGGTCTGCCTGGCAGAATCATCTCCATTGTGGTGATGGACACAACTGGTTCTAATAGCCCAGAGCTGGCGCTCATGCAACGGCATATGTCCTGGGTATCTGCTGCTGTGCCACATGCTAACAGATGAGCACAGTGGCCACCCTCATGGAGCTTCTCACAGTCAGCAAGAGAGATTAATGTAGGTTAATAACCGCAGGAGTGTGTGACCATAAACTGCGGTAAGTGCTATAAAGGAGACGACCAAGGTGCTATGGGAGCTTTGTCCTAGTCTTGGGAGCTGAGAAAACGGCTAGAAGTGTCCGTGCGTGTCCAGGAGGATGGTGGCAGCTGGTCTGGAGAGAGGACGTGGGCATCTAGGTTGTGATTGCTCTGGTAGGCTCACTGGACAACCTTCTGTAATGTGGTTTGATCTCTGACCTGCCTATGAGGTGCCTATTCCTGGGGTTTTTAGAAACATTTGTTGACTAAAGAAATGTCAATACATTAGTCGAGCTGGACGGAGCAAGCGTCCAGGCTCTCTGACAACTGTGTTTCTCCTTGTAAATGAGTACATAGGCATTACAGCTTTATACAGGGTGGGGGGAAAGTGGACTTACAGTAAATAATAATGATACAAGGATAAACTCCGTGTTTCATGTACTCACAGCTGTAAACCTACTTCTGCCACATCCTGTGTATCAGTCTGTTGTGAGCTCTGTGTGCCTGAGTCAGTATTGCTGAACACGATTGTTTCTGGAACCTGAGTGACTTTTGGACCTGATGTTTTCGGAGCCCACAGAGTTGAGAGACAAAATGTAGGCATCATGAATTCCCCCAAGGTCATCGTCACCTGGTGGAGACACTCTGACTAGCTAGCTACCTTTCCTCGGCAAAATTTTCCCTTTTAATGATGCTTTCCCATGATCATTTAAAAAAAATTTTAAGTAAATCTGTAACAGCTACACCCACCAATTGTTCCTATCTTTAGAACAGCAATTATTTCACCCAGTGGGGAAAGGTTCTGCCCACTTGAAAAAAACATCAGAGGGAATGTAGTTTGAAAAGGCCTCTGTTCGCAGAAGGATTCAGAGTCAAAGAGAATCTTATAAATTATTTTTCTAGGCATCTAACTTTATTATGCATGTTTATTCCTTCAGAACCCTGAGATGATTGTTTTTCAAATCTCTCATTCCCTGCACATACAGTGATCCGTCTTAATGGTTCTGTGTAGGGATTGAGTGGAGTTAGGCAGCTGAAATGATTGACTGAAGTTCAGTGAAGCCCTTCTGGTACTCTCAAGTTCAGAAAATGCCAAACAGTGATTAAAAACATACTGTGCATTTGTGACTACTCACTAGCAATATTTTCCTTATCTTTTGCAGGAGAAAAATGGAAGAAACAGACAATTTTAATGGAATGGAATGGAATAAACCACTGAGCAGGTAACTGAAATTAGCAGGGGTTGTACATGCATTAGTTAAGTTTTTATGAGTAAATATTTGTGAAGTCCTTAGAAGAGTACTGGGCACATAGTAAATATCATGTAAGTGTTTGCTATTAAGTTCTTTCAAATGTACCTGAGTTCAAAACAAACCAATCACGTAACCAAAAACTATCCAACAGAAACAAACCCATTATTCCTAAAGAAGGTGTGAACCACCTTTGGTAAGTTCTGGCATGGTCTGTCTGTGACCTCTTACAGTGGCCGAAAAACTTAATTTCTTAATCTCTGCACACCCTGAGGACATGAACTCCCATGTCGTTTTGCCTCTGAGCTTCCGTTCATGATGACCTTATCACTGGCAGGTCAGTTTCAATTTTGAACCAAAACAAGCTTCTTTAAAATTCTTGAAGAGAGAGTTCTTTATCATTTGGGGAAATGGCTCCGTTTAGAGACAGCCACAGAAAGGGCTTGTGGAGGGCGAAGGTAGAGAGGCGACAGCAAGAGCAGCTCCCACGCTCTCGGGGGGCAACGCGGAGGAAGGGACTCCAGGAGCCTGGCTCTGCCTGGCCCGCCTTCATGACAGACCGTTGGTGTTACTGAGACACAGCAAACAGACACCTGAAAGGGCCTCGTTACGTGCCGAGTTCTGTGCTTGATGGTGGAGACTGTGGACTTGAACCTGCCGTCTTTCTCCTTGCCGTGCCCGTCTGTCCGGACCTGCACCAGTTCCTGCCTTTTTCACCTCGCTGTGGGAGACTCGGGTCTTCTGGCCGGTAGTTGTGATAGAATTTTCTGGTCTGTTGTATTCCATCACCTTTTCTTTCTTCTCTTCTTTCTTTAAATAATTTTTTAAAAAAAATTCAAGCACAGTTGACATGCAACAGTTTATTAGTTTCAGGTGTACAGCACAGTGGTGAGACATTTACATAACTTACGAGGTGATCGCCCTGAAAAGTCCAGGACCCATCTGACCCCATCACAGTCACTGTTGTATCTTCGACTGCATTCCTCGTGCTGCGCTTTGCACCCTTGTGACCACTGATCTCTTCTTTTTAATGCTGCTCAGATGGGCTCCACGACCTGTGAGCCCATTGTACTCGGGCAGACTTACAGTATTCAGTGCTGTGGTGGAGGCCTGTGCTTTTTCCCTTCCTTTTCCATAGTCAGGAGTAATGTGCACAGGTCTCTTTTATGCCTAAACCCCCCTCAAACTTGCCTTAGCGTGAATCTTATGTTCGAACTCTCCCTTTCCACCTGTGTTTATTAAGCTTCTGTTTCTATTTTATCACATACTGTTCATGCCTCAACACTTTTTTTGTCTGACATTTGACATTACTCTCCTGACCAATAGCCAAGACTCATTTTATTGACCGTTTTGAATGAAATAGATGTCTCTGCACTGTTTTATCTTGTATGTTTAATATAATTTTCCAAAAAGCAACAGCTTATTTTTCGCTACATTTATTTGTTTAGGTTCTCCCTATTCAGTTTCTCAGAAACATAATTAATCTGGTGGACTGACCTCAGAACTCATGTCCTTACTGGCCCAGGGATTACAGAATCACATGGGACAGGGGTGGGGGGGCTCTTCTGTACTTCCTTGTCCTTTCGGTTGGTGTCGTGGGTTGCAGAGAGACACCTGCTGGCCCAAATGTAGTGCTGCACTATTTTTCTGTCTCATGTCATTTGCAGGACCTCACACTCCCGCAGTATGCCGGTAAGCTTGTATATTGGGATGTTGAAGTAGGTCACCTAAATCTCCTCAAGAGTTTTTAGGGTTTGCACCTCAACATCTAATGAACTGAAATGTAGTCACACCGTGTCAACCCATCCGAGAAGCTGATACCTCATGAGGGGAAGGGATTTCATGGGAAAACTTGATTCCTTACCTTTGGGTGTTCTTAGTGGGGCTACAAAATGATCATTTAGTAAAGCACCCAGTAAACCAGCATCCCTTAAAACTTTTGGAAATGATGATTCACTCTTCCAGGATAGTTAAGAACTTGAGTGTTAAACAGCATAGATTTGCAGCTTGATTTGTTATATGAGAGATAACGTTTGGTTCTAGTTTTAAGTCTATTGCTGGAGAAAACAACCTAAAATTTATTGTTTATTTATTTTGAAGCCCTAATTAAAATACCACAGTGACTTCTGTATAATGCTTATTTTAGCAAAATCCTCATTGATTTCAAAGGCCAGTTTATTTATAAAGGAAACATAATTATATACATCTAAGATGACTCAGTACATACAATAAATTTTCAAGATTAGAATGTACAGAATGGTTCTTTTAAATAAAACTAAACTAGGATTCACCTGTCTTTGAAGAATATTTCTGAGGTGCTGTTGACAATGAATGGGACAGCATACCACAGTTTTCTGTCCTTGTTTGCTTCTGGTACACAGTACCTGCCTGGGAGGCAGTAGGAAAACATCAGAGTGTGCATCATGGTCCCTCTGGCCAACACCTCAGGGAACACCTGGGAGAGGGAGGTGAATCCGTGCCCCCAGCCTCAGCACTACTTTATCAGCACGGGTCTCTGCCTCCATCCATTTCAGAAGATAAACTGAGTACCATAGCACAAGATTGTACTGGCTTCAGAGAATGGCAGACGTGGAAAGTTATTATTAACGGTACAAGGGGACAAATTATGGCAGAAAGAAACATAAGCATTATTTGGGAACATAAAATACTGTTTGAGTCGAAGAGCCTCAGACAAGAAGAACAACATGTTAAAAAAGTATTTCATACATGTCCGATTTTTCTGGCCATTTTTCTCCATTCATTTCCAGAGAGGGGAAACTGCAGTGAAAATAGGGACCTAGATGGACAGTGACAGGTGTGAAAGGTCCCAGCAGGGAGCCCAGCACTCCTTTCAAAAGCAGGAGTGAAAGGATGAAGCAGTAAACAAGATTTGAAACTCCGAGTATGTTTGGGCTGCTAGTCTTGAGCTTCAGTGCTTAACACTACTGAAGACCTAAGTATTTGTGTTGTCACGAAATAAGGAAAATCAAAGCTGGGTTCACTGCAAGCGCTCCATGCGCAGCAGCTGCCGTTGTAGTTGCCACGCACAAAAACACTCAATGGCACTCCGAGTAAATTATTTTAGTTGTTTCTTGTATTTAGTTGTTTAGTGTTTCTAGTGTTTCTTGTATTCAGGGATGGGTTTGTTCTGATTCGTCTGTTTTTTTGTGATGACTTGTATGGCGGAAAAAACAGTGATGCTAATATTGAATAGCATTTGTTGAGTGTGTCCTAGGTCCTGAGCATCATCAGGTGAAGAGCGTGAGGGTAGATCGCTGTGGTCCAGTTTTACGGGAAGTGAGTGATGGAAGAAAGCTCAGTTAGGTTAGTGTATGAAAGAACTGTTACCTCAACCCCGGGGGGAGCCACCGATAGCCGTAGTCTCGGCAGAACCACGTACCAGTGGGCTCCGAGTTACTTGCCGCAGTTTAAAGCTTTAGGAAAAAAGTCTTTCGGTTTTACATTGTTGATTAGCTGGGACTGCCACACAAGGAAATAACTACTTATTAAAAGGGAGGAAGTTTTAATACAATATAAAAGTAAGTCAGATTTCCCTAAGTTTGGAGCATTGCTCTGATGATCCTGATGTTTAAGATTTTCAAGTAAATATTTCCGCTTTACGGTCTACTGTTACATCCTCAGGGACAGAATAGTGTAATACACATCTTAAAAAACACGTTGACAGGAGCACTCCCCTTTAAAATCTGTGCAACCAACATGAATATCTAAATATATTTCCTGAATATCTGGCATTTTTAGTTGTACACAGTGTATCTTGCTATTTCAGTAGGAAATGGACTTTTAGGCAAATGGATTCCAAAGGATTTCACTATTTTCGGTAGGCCTACATCACTAATTGGAAGAAAATAAATCTAGCACTTCTGACGGAAGGGGCACATAAATATATCTGTACGGTCAATGCTCAGCTTGCCACCTTAACGGACAGGAACCACAGCATGGGTAATTCAAATTTTCCTTCACAGTGACTCATTTTCTTGTTCAGTTCTGGCTTTGGGTGGTTTTTGGAGGGCATGTCCGCCGCTTGCAGTAGATTTGGAAGAGGCTCAGTATGTGTTTGTGAAAGGGGAGTGTTGCTGTGGTTGAAAATATGCTGCAGATACTGCCAAAGGTTAGAATTAATGCACAGGGAGTTCATTCCATTTCCACTATAGACTCACATTCATTTGCCTTATTCTTAAAACGAATGTCCAGGGCTAAGCAGGCCTCATGCTTGAATCTGTCTTGACAAGCTCTCTGGTCTCCCTTCCCCCCACTACCCTCCATCTTTTAAGGTAAAATTAGAGTAGGATTGAGATCAGAGATATTTAAAGGGGACAATAAGGCACAAAATAATTTAAGTTTCAGCATTTGGAATTGACAGGCAGGTTAGAGGGCATCTACCTTAACCTTTTCTTCAAAAATATTTTTTTTTCATTCCCATGTCCATTGATTTTTAGAGAGAAAGGGGGTGGGGAGGAGAGAAACATGGATGTGAGAGAATAATATCAATCAGTTGCCTCTTGTACACGCCCCTCCTGGGGATCAAACTCACAGCCTTTTGGTGCACATGGGACAACGCTCCAACTCTCCGAGCCACACAGCCAGGGCATTACCTTAACCTTTTCAATTTACAGGTAAGGAAACAGAGTTTCTGAGAGCTGGTGGGACTTGCACCAGGCCAGAGCAATTAAAAAACAAAACTGATACCAACAGGTAGATAGTACTCATTCAACCAGAAGTCTTAATTTTTCAGCTTTATTGAGGTATAATTGACAGATAGTATTGCAGAATATTTCAAGTGTACAACATGATTTGATATACATATGCATTGTGAAAGGGTTTTCTGCACTTTAATAATTTTCAAAAATGAATACTAAACCTCAGTTTTCTAGTCTTCGGGTTTTTTGGTTTTGAACACACTGCTTGGAAAGTGTGTGTCTTTGCACACTGTAGCGGAACGCAAAGCCAACTCATCCCAGTGCACTGCTCAGGGGCAGCCTGACACGTGCACAGATAGGAGAACATTTTTTAAAAGTCTTTGTCTCAGTAACAGTGAGGTTCTTACAGGATAACTTTTAAACCGGAACCACTTTCTTTTCTGACAGTCGTCACTCCCTGAGAAGTTCTGTGTCTGTCTCAGCTCTGCGTACCCCTGTTCAACCCAGGAGAGAACGCCTTTAATTCCTATATTTTAGGGAGGCCTCTGGCAAATTGTCTCAATAAATAAAATGCTCCTGTGTAGGTGATTACTGTACACCTGATTTTTTTTATTGGTGGAGAAGCAGTTTTAACATTGGCCTTGAGCTTAACAGTACACTGTGCTTGTTAAGGCTACAGTTTTACATTTGACTCCCCCATCCCCTGCCCCATAAATCATTTAACGTCCCCATTTTTTAAAAACCTAATTCTCACAACTACTGCTCTCATATGAATGTCTGTCTTGAAAATGAATGTCCTCGGTCCCAAGCATAATTAAGGAAACAGGGTAAATGGGGCTGGAAACTGAGCGTCACCCCCGAAAAAGCCCCGGTCCGCAGTGCCGCTGGTAAAAGTGGCGCACGTGTCAAGTGCAGACATTCCTCCCCTCTTGTCTTTCTTAGAAGCTGGCGGCTAGGTTGGTACATATGCGAATCATCCTTTTCTAACTGCAGAGAATGTGCCCCCTGGCCCATGTAAAAAGTTAGTTGTAGACACAACAATACCTGGTATAAAGAAATATTTTAATTAGACCTGGAGAAGAAGTAGCCTGAATATACCTGGGAATAACCTAGAAGCTATTACAGCGATAAATAGTGAATGGTGTGTCTGGCTTCTAGTGTGGCGTTGACGCTGGCATGTACGGAGTGATTATTCAGTTAGGAATTTTATTCTGTCGGCACTCTGCCTTAACGTGTTTTTATTTATTTTTCCCTTTTTATTGAATTTATTGGGGTGACACTGGTGAACAAAATTATACAGGTTTCAGGTGCACAGTTCTACAACACATCCTCTGTGCAATACTCGTTCTGATATTTCTCCTCAGGCAAGGGAAACAAAAGAAAAAATAAACAAATGGGACTACATCAAACTAAAAATTTTTGGCACAGGAAACCATCAACAAAATGAAAGCACAACCCACTGAATAGGAGAAAATATTTGCCAATACCCAACATTTGTAAAGAACTTATAAAACTTGACACCAAAAAAAACAAACAATCCGATTAAAAAATGGGAAGAAGACCTGAACAGACACCTCTCCAAAGAGCACTTACCTTGTGTGCGCTTTAAAAAGCAGTGCTACGCCATGGCCCTAATCTCGGCAGACTACTTGGAAAATGCACGTACACGCCAAGTGTGGTAAAGTACTGTCACGATGAACGTAAGCTTCAGATTTGGTCTGTTCTCTGAGTGTTCCGTTGTACTTGGAGATAATCACGAATTATTCTAACTTTATTTTCTACATCAAAATGTACAGTGCCTCATTGTGCATTAAAATTTTTTTAAAGTTTGAAAGATACTGTGTTTGGCCACCAGGTGTTTTCAGAGAGGAAAGTTCTGTGGTCAGGTTGTGGCGGGCAGATGAAGACCTAGGTACCGTTTCCCCTTCGTTCCAGGAGTCGCTTGCGCTGGCCCGGAGGAGCGGCATTCCCTCTCATTTCAGTGTGTAGAAGCGCAGTGTCTACCCAGCGTTCACACAGCGCTGGGCCTGGGAGCTGGGGGAGGTAGCCACGCTACCAAGAAGAGAGGTTTTGTTGTTTATTATTTGAACAGGCCCTATCTGTAGGGCTGGCTGTGTAACCTGAGGACAAGGGTGGGCAGATGAGAGGAAAAGGAAATCTTTGGCATACGATTCTTTTGTATTTTGCTAAAGCACGATGGTACACTTGTCACAGTGTATATTTTACCTGAGATTTCTTTTGATCCTGTTCATAAGAAGAGATTGACACAAGTAGGTACAAAGAAGGAGGTCCTTCCACAAGCACTGTGTCACCCAGACTGGCAGGAATCGCTGCAGCTACAGGAACCACTAGTTGGTGGAGATAAGACATGGAAGATGTGTCAGAAATGATTGGCTAATCATAAAAGTTTAAGCACTACCTTGGCTGGTGTGGCTCAGTGGATTGAGTGCCAGCCTGAGAACTAAAAGGTCGTTGGTTCGATTCCCAGTCAGGGCACATGCCTGGGGTGTGGATCAGGTCCCCAGTTGGGGGCATGCGAGAGGCATCTGATGGATGTATCTCTCACACATTGATGTTTCTCTCCCTCTCTTTCTCCCTCCCTTCCCCTGTCTAAAAAGAAAGAAAGAAAATCTTTTTAAAAAATATTTAAGTACCAGTACCTGAGAATGAATTTTAAAACATTGGTTTATTTTTAAATTTCACCCATCCCGCAGCCTCCCTTGTGGCAGCCATCAGCTCATTTCTGTTCTGTTGTTTGTTCCTTTGTCTTGTGTGTTTAGATTCCATGTGTAAGTGAAATAATGTGGAATTTGTCTTTGTCTGATTTACTTCACTTAGCATAGTACCCTCTGTAGCCATCCATTTTGTCACAAATGGCAAGATCTCATTCTTTCTTATTGCTGAGTAATAGTTTATTGTATTTATATACCACACCTTTATTCATACCTATGATGGACAGAGTACGTATATAATAAACAAACAAACAAACAGGACTTAGATTCATTACAGAAAAGTAGGGACCCACTCAGTCACATTCCTACGTGTTTTCTAGGGAGGGAAGAAAGAGGAGTTTGGACTAATTTTCTGGGCAGCGTGGTCAGAATGCGTCCAGGGTGTCAGAGTGTCAAAGAAGCTAGCTGTCTCTGGCGTGGACTGTGGACTGGACCGTACAGCAGGAGAAACCAGGGTGGACAGCACAGCCTAACAGTGTCACAGCATAAGTTTGCCGTTGGGGTTCCAGTCGCCCTTATGAGTTTGTTCCCTTCTTTCTCCCAGTTGTCTCAGCCTTTCTCCCAGTTATGGGTGACAGTGGTGGTCACTGTGCATTAGGAGTGAGGGCTCTGGGTTCAGGCTTCCTGGGTCAGACGCTGACTCTGCCTCTTAGGCAGCTGACGTAATTTCTTAGATTGTTATCTGTAAAAGAGGGTGACATTTGTATTTACCTGTGCAGTGACATTGAGAGGGTCAGATGACTTACTGACATGTCAGACACACAGTAAGCACTTGGTGTGTGTTAACTATTACTGTATGATCCTGTTTACTTAGAGAACATTTCTTTTATCCTCTCCCCATAACTCCTGTGGAGGGAGAACAGACACCGAACTGGGTGAACGAGTGAGTAGTGACTTGCCTGTTACCTTCAGAATTGTTGCTTAGTGATGTAAAAGCATCTTTGTGGGCTCCTTTCTGAGAGAATGCCCTCAGAAGGCCACGTGGGCAGAGCACTGATTGAATTAAATCCCACATGACCGTGCCACCCCATTTCAAACAGGATCTCTAGTCTTCTTTCCTAACAACCATTTTCTGCCTGGGATTCACGGAAAGGGCTATGTTTTACGTCAGGAAACAGTATGTGCAACACACACGCTTAAATGAAATAAGTTTTAGGGACCAGTAGTTCCACGCAGTGTGATGACCTCGCACTTTGTCTGTTCTCCCG
Source organism: Macrotus californicus (assembly GCA_007922815.1). Taxonomy (NCBI): domain Eukaryota; kingdom Metazoa; phylum Chordata; class Mammalia; order Chiroptera; family Phyllostomidae; genus Macrotus; species Macrotus californicus. The sequence continues at coordinate 53,744 of VMDR010000503.1, forward strand.
TGCTTTGCTTTCGTAAAAATGCCGCTGGCAATGCTGACGTTTGTTTCACAACTCGCTAGCGGGTCATCCTGAAGTTTGGAAAACAGGGCATTATCTCTTTGACTTCTCCCGAAGCAAAGGTGGGGGGTGGGGGGGTGCCTTTGATTATAACCAATATTCCCTCCCTTCTCAGTCTCTCTTCACTTCCCCTCATAGTGGAACTGGAATTCCCCAGCTTTACACACACACACACACACACACACACACACACACACTTAAATGCCACCAATTTGTTCATAAGGCCAAAGTTTGTGTTATTTAAAAGGCCTTTAAATGTCATTGTACTTCAGGTTCACCTTTAGCACACTAGGAGCATTAAAAATGTATAAAACTCCTGCCACTGTAAGATAAGTCCAGTAATCATTTTCAGTAAACTTTTTCTCGTTAGGTATGATAGTAGAAACAGATTTTTCAGATTGTGATACCTAATTTCTGCTGTGCCCACCCCTCCCCAATTAATTAAGAAATTCAGAGTATCTTGTAGAAAAATGATTTATTGTTAGAACAGAGCTCTGGAGAACTGTTGGCTTTGTCCTGGGCTGTCGTAGGCTTTGGCTGGTTCCTTCTTGGCCAGCACCACGTGTTTGGGAGCTCACTGCCCAGAGCGGTCCACGCTCTGTGGCCATGGAGCTGAACACACACCCCAGGCTGCGCCTCACTCTGTTCTCGTGAACTGAGTCACAGCCAGACCAGATAACCATGAAAGATCAACAGCCAGGTTCTTACCCAGTTTACCACCCAAGGTGCTGCTCAGGTTAGAAACCCTGGCTTCGCACGCATCCTGTCACGTGACCAGTTGCACATGGCCTGGGTCAGCCTCCCAGCCCCCAGCTGCACCCAGCAGCCAGGCTGCCCTGGCTCAGGGGAGACGTCTGCTCTAACACCTCCTTCCTCTTACTTGCAGCTCTCAACTCTACATTCTCCTCTTTTCCTGTTCCCCTTGCAGGTCATCGTCTGTTAATTCCATGTACGTGTCTGTGTCGTATTTGTCTTCTGTATTTCAGGTAAATCTCTTGAGTCTTTTTCCTTCCCTCTTTGTTCAGTGTTGGAGAGCCTCCACCGGCGCTAGCCATAGCTGATACACTAAAGAGTAGGTATATAATCATCCTCAAGAAAAAAGAGGACAATGTATTCAAAGGGAAAATAAGGATTCTAACTAGTGTCATCAACTTTCAGATCTCTTAAGCGTCTTACTCTGGTCCATACTCCTCTGACGAAACCTCCTTGCACGTTTTGTACAGAAAAGTATTCTTTGTTTATGCTCTTCCTTACGTCGTTACTAGTATTGTAGCACAGTTAGAGTAGACATTTGATTTCGGGTATGTATTATTACAGACACATTATGAGTGAAGGAAGTTCCTGTGGGACGACCCGGTTGTGACTGTCATCAGCCTTCCTGGAGGAGACGTAGCCCCAGTCCTCAGTCACCAATGTCGATACATTTGGGGAACGTACTAGGTATTTGAGGACTACTTAATGTCAGTATTGCGTTTCGCCATGCTTTGTTCCTGGAAAGGCTATTTAAAAACCATCTAAGGCTACTAATGTGCCTCCATATATTCAATAATAAATGAAAATGGAAATCATAGAATTCAGCAGATTCTGAAGTAAGAATATGGCTAAGCATGCATTTTGAAGTGACAGATCACTTCCTTCTATGTGTGTGAGTGCTCACGCCACTCTCTTGGACGTGAAGTTTGCTGCTTTTGAACACTGTGTTTATTCTGAGGGACAGGTGATTACAGAATGCCAGGGCCTTTCCCTGATTCAGGTGGTGCTCCCAGGTGACCCAGGACAGCCCCTTCACTCTGGCCGTTTTGTCACATGTGCTCTTGAAGTGTGACAAGACACATTATCTTTTTTTAAAACTGGGAAACAAAACTCAGAAAAAAAATGTTTAGAAAGAAAGGCTCTTACATTTTCTGTTAGCGGAATTTTTAAAGTGTTGGCTCTTGATGAGGGCATTTCAGTTTCTTCTCTCTGTGCTGACCTGGCACTGTCCTTTCTTTGGTGACGATTAACTAGCAACACGTTCTTCATTTCAGATCTCAGGCACCAGGGCATACCTGTTTTTGGCTTGAGTTCAGTGTAGAGTCTGAAACCCTTGTACCATACGCGGCAAGCTAATGGCTGATGAGGGGGAAGTCGTGGCAGGGGTCTTCTGTGTAGTGGTGTTGTAAACACAGTCATTTAAGATGTATTATCTTGACACAGTTTTGTTTTTATAGAGTGATCTTGAACTTGCAAATATGCTGAGGGTGTTGGTACCAAAGAGATGCAAAAGAGATTATAGTTTTTATGTGAGGGTCTATACAAGCCAAATACGTTAACAGAATTCCAGCTTAGTGTATTACGCAGCATGTGAAACATGACTTGACATGACTTTGAAAAAATTTAATTGATGTTCAGCTTCGAGACACAAAAGCACACATAGAATAAAGCGATAAAGTACGAATTTTAAGAAATCATCAAGGGCTAAGGCAAGATAACACAGAGCCCTTGGGTTGTGGCAGTGTTGCCTCAGTAGCCACCGTGGGGACAAGATGAGTAAGCGAGCCTAAACGAGGGGGACTTTGCACCCGCTGGTCCACCACATCAACTAAGGATGCCGGGCTTTCATCTGGTGCGTGTCATCAGGCTTTCCCCTGATATCTCATTTCGGGGGATAAGGGGCCCCAGCGCCAACAGACAGTTTGAGAACCACCGCCCCGACAGATCCAGGTTTCACCTGTTAGGCCACATACCTGGAACACCAAGCGTACTAGGTCAGCTCACAGCAGGAAGTTAGAGGTGCAGGTCAGCTTCCTCGTGGTCCTGCGTGTGAGGGCGTCAGCGCATCATCTCCTGAAACGCAGAGGGGAGCAGTTGGAAGAGCTTGTGTATACATACAGTGTTCTGAGTTGGGCTCCCTGAGCCCAGGTTTGCTTCCAAACTTCATACACATTGGAGAAAAAAAATAAAACTCTTTATCGAAGTAAAACAATTTTCCATACTTGTGATATTCAAATTTTAACTTTCTATGCATAATGTAATAATGGGATTGCCCCACCCCCAGCCCTTTGGACTGAAGAAAATTGGTTGAAACCGGTAATGGAAAGTGAGTCAGAATTTTAGGAAAGCTCACAGAATCTTAGGTTGGATAAATAAGGAACCAAGAACTAGAGGAAGATGACATCATTGTGAATACATTTCTGACACTGTTTCTCAGTTTCCTTTTTTTAATTCTTGGTGTGTAGGATAAAGGGGTTGGAGGTGGGCGCAGAAAGCAAGTACCCCGTCTTTCTCAGAGAGTGCATTGCTGGCGTGCCTCTGCTGTCCCTTGAGGACTCCTGAGCTTGTGTGCTCACACGCTTCTGAAGTTAGTTTTTGGTGAGACTCTTTTTTTGGCAAAGAGGAGTATACCAGGTCGTTGATGTGGCGCCTGGAGCACTGTCCGCAGTCCGTGAACTTCAGTGTTCTCTTTCCCTCATGTGTCTCCCCTTGTTTTCAGCAGTGTGTTTTGTGTTTTCCAGTGGTAGCATCTTTCACTGTGAGGCTCACGTTCAACCTCACATAGTGCGTTTTCAGGTTCTGAAGCCTGAGCTTCTCTTTCAGTGGAGGGTGGGGAGGGAGGCCAGGCAAACCCAGACTCTGTCCTGAGGAAGTGTTAGCGTTCTCACTGCTTCAGGCTTTAGCAGTAACGAAAGACGAGATACCTGAATAATAAAGGGGGATGGCAGCAGCCATAATGAGCTGGTAAGTTCTGGTGACAGGAAAAATAGCCTTCCAACCTTGCAAAGTATATAGAATAGTCTAGAATTCTATCATATTGATGCCTGGTCTCCACCCCAGAGATTCTGGGTCCAATCTTAGGTCATTCTAATGCACATGGTCCAAGGACTACGTGTTGAAAACCCCTAATTCTAGAAAGATCAGTTACACCATTGTTCCATTATTCCTGGTTTAATTTCTTGATTGGGCATCAGTGTAGCACCAAGATTAAGTTTCTCGTGAGATTTTTTTTTTACCGCTTGGTAATTGTGAGCCCCCAAGCCACGGCTCGGAGTTCTTGGCTTAAAAATACGTGTGCCGTGCCTGTGCTGGTGTGTCACTCTCAGGCAGTCATAACACAAAAGAACTTTGGCTGTGGTGTGGGAGTCATTTGTAAGTTTCCAGTGTCGACATCGTAATTTCTTTTTTCACTGACATTGCCTGGTGGAGGAGTCAGATCTGTGCTGTGTTCTCCTTGTGGTTTCCGTAGTGTTAGGCAGAAAGCTACAGAAAAAAACGAACCCTCTCTTCAGTTTTGACTCACTCAGGAGTGGAGTGTCTTGCGTCTGTCGGAGATGGGATGTGAGAGGCCTGCCCTGAGAGTGGCAAATCAGACTTCCACACGCATCGCCCTCACTTGGCCAATAGCTGGCTCAGAACTTGTACATCACGATGTGCAGTCTCATTCATCAAGGGGATTTCAGGCTCCCGCAGCAAACGGCCCAAGCCTTGGGGGACCCCTGGGCTTTAGACTTTGTGTTGACTCCTCCACAGAAACGAGGTGCGTCTGCCTTTAGAAGAATTATTGGTAAGCCAGGTAAGGATAAATTGAAGAAATTATTCCTTTCTTCGTTTTGGGTAGATTGGAGATTTTAGAAAAAAATTAGTCCTCTCTTTGAGAGGAGCTCAGAACTAAAGTTTTTCTCTGAATTGCTTTATAATGTTCCTCAGTACATCATCCTTTTGATGGGAAGTCCATCCTCTTCAAAACGTAGTGTCATTTTAAAATATGAAAGTAATAGGATTCCATTTTTCTTTCTGGGCATGAAATTTTAAAAATGCATTGCCTATAGTTGCTAAGATACTAATTACGCGTAAGTTCCTGGTTTAGAACTGAAGTCTTGTATTTTTAGGAAGTATGCTTTAAAAGTTGGGCAGAGGGGAAATCGATGTCTGAGCTTGATTTATGAAGCAATGATGCTACATAGTGTCGGACTGTTCCCTGAATTAAAGACCAGGTTTTGAGGCATGCTGCTTAGTCTGCTGTGACCTGGGATCTCCCCTCTGCCACTTGTGTCTCCATCTGTTTTCTCACCGTGGGATCAGCTCTGGGGCCTCTTCGGCGTGTGGTTTTAGGCTGTGCCTATTCAGCACAGTGGCATTTTCCTTGAGGCAGTGACTAAGGCTTCTTGGATGAATTCTCTCTTTGAAAGAGGTGGCAGAATTGCATCAGAAAGACACTGACCGTAAATGGCTCCCCCTTCCTGTAATGACCACATGTGAAAGAAGGCATTAATTCTTGTTTGGAGGAAATGAGAATTGTACGGTTCTATGGAAAACTCCCTTTTTACCATTAATGAGCCAGATCTGAGTGTTAAAAAACCAGGGTCACTTTTTGCTATCTAAGTAAGCGTTACAAAGATAGCACTTTCCACTCCATATTCTGTGTGGAGTGGCCAAAGACCCCTGACTTCAAAAAGAGGAAGTAGTGTGGAAGATAGCTACTGTGAATGGGATAAGCCTGAACTAATTTCTTCATAGTACTTTCCATACTAATGTATTTCTTAAATATGTTGCTTATTTGTCCTTGAGGATCTGATTCTCAGTGTGGTAGACTGAAGGCTAGAAGGAAACTCCCGCAGGTCATCCAGGCAGGGCTTCCCATGGGAAGGGTACCGCCCCCTAGGGGACACAGTAGATATTAGGGAGGGTGTTTGGTTCTATTGATACAATGAAGGTCATTTTGTATCACGAGTCAGAGATTTTAGATGTTGCACAGTGGGAAAGACAGAACTGCTCTGCATCCCGCATGACTTCCAACTGCCCTGTTGGCTATTTATGCAGTGAAAAATTAGTTTATAATTACCTGAGCCTAGGTCTGTTTCACATAAAATCACAGAATAGCTTGTGCACACTTTCAATATATAGAGAGAATATATTTATTTTCATTCTGTTGCCCACCTATGCCTCTCTTCCTTTTTCTCGTACGTTGAACGTGGAAGGCTTCTGATTCGGTCTCTTAGAGTGCACACTTACTCTTTGTAAGAAAATTATAAGCATCTGTTTTATAGTTAATTGAGCCTGAAACTTCTTTACATATTGAAATATGTAGTTTTATTATAAATCACTTTTTTTAGTTTCTCTTTTATGTTGCACTTAGGATATTGATATTTTAAAAATTACATGTATACTTGTTAATATTCATTCATGAATTTTCTTTCAGAACAGCAAATAGGGCATTACAGTGTTTGGGGTTCTAAAAAAGGGCTTTGGGAATAGTAAGGTTTTGAACCAATAATCCAGTCCCTTGCTATGCTTTTTGGGATGCAAATCACATGGACGGGCAGGAGGGATGTTTATCTTCTTTGTGAAGTTCTCCAGGAATTTCACATACCTCATTAATATGTTTTAATATGTATTCATATATATCTTGAAGTCTTCCCATTTAGCTAGTTCTTCCTTATTAATACTTCCAGGAGTCTTCTTTATGTCCCTCTAAAAACACCACGGGCTTTGGTTTCTCCCCTCCTGTCCTGAAAGCTAGCAGAGCAGTCATAACCAGACACAGGTTTTCTTGAACAGTGGGGCATTGTGTCCCTGTACCATGAACGTGTTCTACATGTGCCATCTTAAATCTCTGACTGTGCTGTAAATACACCCCATTGCAGGTGAGGTGTTGTCGGTGTTGTAGAGTTAAGTCATCCGAATCTCAGGTGTGAGGATGGGGTACTCAGGCACGTGCATGTAGTATTCTAGAGTAAGGCTTGTTTGGCGCCCATTTTTAAAGTCATAGACTTTTTCTTGGATTGCTATTTATTGTGGGAGTACTCACGCTTGTTATGTGGGTATAATTATTGCTTCTCATCTATTTCCGGAGACACTAGCAAAAGTTTTGTTTTTTTTTTTTTTTAGTTCGTTAATAGAATCTTTGCTCGTTGGAATTTTCTGTTTTAGAACTTTGAGAATATTTTGTTGTTTATCTTGATTTTCCACTTTTATGTTGCAGGTTTTCTTTAAATGTGTATTTATCTCGGATTGATCATCCACATAAAGATGAGGTGGCGTTGAGGCTGACCACGGGCTCTGTACTCGTGGGTGCATCTGGCAGACTTCCCTCTGGTGGCGCAATGCAGCCCCCGACGTGCTGGGGAGCCGCTGCGTGTCAGAGTGAGGAGGGCTTGTCGGTGGGGTTCTCAGAGCCACACCAGCTGTTTAGTCCTCACCAGGCATTGTGTTTAATTTCTTTAGAGAATTATCTTCTTTTAAAGTTTCTGCCTGGGGACCTATAACATTTGTTGTTTCTTACAAAGACAGGGTTTACACTTGGAAGGAACAATTGTTGATACTGAGACTTTCCTATTAATCTTCTCTTCTCTGCCCTCCTAGTCATTTCTGTGCTGTATTGTACTTGCTTTTTCTGAGCCTCTTTGGGGTTTCCCTGCCTCTGTCAGTGATCTCCCTTCTCAGCAGCAACCCTCTCACAGAACCTCTGGGGCTGGAAGCGGCCTCTGCCCAGCCTCCTCCGTCAGTGCTTCATCATTTTCTGGCTCGCAGACATTTGTTGAAACCTCTCAGCCCTTGATAGTGTTTTTCTTGTGGTGGCTGTACATACTTTTTTATAACTACCATGGAATCCTTCGTGTGCCCTGACCATCATTTTGAAATGGTGTCTTAGTCAATTCAGGCTGCCATGACAAAGTACCATAGACTGGGTGGCGTGTAAACCACAGGAATTTACTCTTCACATATCTTGAGGCTGGCCCTTAAAAGGCTGTCTTCTTGCCGTGTCCTCACATGGCAGAAGGGACGAGGGAGTTCTCTGGGGTCCCTTCTATAAGGGCACTAATCTCATGCATGAGGGCCCCACCCTTATAACCTAATCATCTCCCAGAGGCCTCACCTCCTAATACCATCACACTGGGGGTTAGGGTTTCAACAGATAAATTCAGGGAGAGAGGGGCACAGGCTTTCAGTCCATAGCAAATGAAAGTCCTTCCTTTCCCTGACTTGTGAGAAGTGCATCAGAAGAATTAAATCAGAAATGCCTCTAGCCAGGCGTTTAGCCAGGGAAGAGATGAGATGGGGTCACAATAACTGCAGTGGGTATTGGGGTTTGGGAAAACTAACCCTCAGAATAACTTGGCTGGGCAGAAACAATGAGCTGGCATAATTTTACAAATACATGCTTTCCAGCTATGGAGGCTGTAGTCATTAATCATAACCCCCCCCCCCGCACACACACACACTAAGATGATGATGATGTAGCTTTGTTGCTAGAAGAGTAGATGCATCTTGTAAAACATCCAACTTAGCTATTTAAAAAATTCTGTAAAGGAAGTGGTAGTTGTTTCTAATCTTTAATACGGATATAAATGTGGATATGCTTGCTTTTTAATTTCTCTGCCCTTTGGCACAGGAGCTTGTGAAGGAGCCTCTGTTCCTTCATCTCCGTAACTTCGGTTTCTTGGGAAACGGACCCTCACACCTCTCCCCTTTCTTACAAGAAGCATCTCATATTGTCCCTTCCCATTTTGTTTGTAAAAAAAAAAAAAAAAAAGAAAAGAAACCCCCTCCAAATTCTTACTGATTATTCCTTTTTCTCGTATTTCTTGTGTAGTTCCTGAAAATGTCTGCTAGATAGTATAAAGATGGGAAAAATCAGATGTTAACCAATTAGTCCTTTAACTTTCCTGACACAAGTGGCTTCCATTTGTGTCTCAGAAGCAGCTCGAAGTGATGTTCCAAATCTTAGTGTTCCCTCATTTTACTTAGAAAAAACAGCTGTTTCCCTGTGAAAAACCCCTGGTGATCACTCCCATAGGCCTGAAGCCAGTTGCCCCAACGTGATCAAACCTAAAGCAGAATCTTTCTAGGCCTATGCTGATCTCTCATATAATACAAGGAGCCCCAAATCTGTCCCTGGAATTTGCAAAGTAGTAGTGTTGAGTATTGATTATCCTTTGTGCAGTGGCTTAGAGGCAACTGAAGAAATTACAGATCCTCTGGTATCTGACCTCTGTATCCTGTAGGTTATTTACCAGCTTATGGCCTTCAGGCGGGTCTGGCTGGAAGGCCCTGGGAGGCCGTGGCCCTGGCAGCAGATACGGAGGAGAGTAAGGAAATGTCCTGAGCTCCGAGGATGTGAGCTCCGGGCCAGCACAGCATGTTTGTAGTTGTATTTCTGGCCAGAACAAATACCGTCAGCCTGTTTCAGGTGCCCTTCTTCCCAAATTCACTTTCTCCCATAACCTGCTGGAGGTGAGGAATGTGTTTGGTGAAGGTTGTCGGTTGTCGACTGAAAAAATGATGGGCCTAGAGGGACAGTCAGACTGCGGGAGCTTAGAACACTCCTGCCCTGGTTCTAGCACCCGGCATGTCGGTTGACTGTTACTGTTAGATGACAAAACCAGCAAGTCCCTTTTTTTCCTCCAGAGGGACATACCTTGCAGGGACTGTCTCAGAGGAGTGAGGACGGCCCTGAGAGTCCTCAAACTGAAAGTAATTTGGATACAGTCCCCACTGGGTGGGGTCAAAGACTGCCGGTCAGATCACCTTCTTCAGGAGGATGTGAAGACAGTTAGGGAGCCCTGCCAGCTTCCCCTGTTAATTGAGGTTAAATTCACAAGTGGTACAACGCACCGATGTTAGGTATACTCATGTAAACAAACCCCAGAGAACCAGCAGAACATTTCTGTCGCCCAAGTTTGCTCACACCCCCGTTCACTCAGCCTCTCCCCCCCCACCCGGCACACACTTTCTGATTTGTGTCACCGGAGATTGTTCTTCCTCTCTTCGAACTGTGTGTAACTGAATTCATAGAGCAGGTACTCTTGCGTGTCTGGCTTCCTCCACCTCAGGTATGTATTGTGTGTATCGGTTGTTCGTTCTCCCTTTAGTGCCGGGTAGTGTTCTGTTCACGTGAATAGCCCTAATTTGTTGATCTGTTTTCTTATTGACAAACATTTGGATTGTTTTCACCTTTTTGGCTATTTTTAATATTAAGCTGCTGTGAATGAGTCCTTTCTTATTCTCATTCCTTTTTTAGATTTAGGCTTAATTACTGGAGCATACAGTAGGCGTATGTTCATCTTTATAAGAAACTTCCAAGCAGTTTTCCAGTGATCGTACAATTTTAAATTCAGGCCAGCGGTGGCTGAGCATTCAGGTGCTCCAGTTCCTTCTCACACCTGTATATTGTTGGTTTTTCCAATTTCAGTCATTCTGATCGATACGAAGTGGTTTCTCATTGTGATTTTTGATTTGCATTTCCTTCCTGACTCACATGTTCTTATTGGCCGTTTGTATGTCTTCCTTTTTGAAGTATCTGTTTAATCTTTGGCCCATTTTTCATTTTCTTCACATATTTTTAAATTGGGTTGTTTTATTATTATTGGTTGGTAGAATGTGTGTATATACATTCTGGATAAAATTTTTTGTCAGGAATTTGTAAAGCACATATATTCTCTCAGTCTTTGGCTTACCTTTCACTTTCTTAAAAATGTTTTTTCATGACCAGAAAGTTTTAATTTTGAATTAAGTCTAATTAATTAGATTTCCCCTTATTTTATCAGTACTTTTGTTTTCTAAGTGAAGATATTCTTTTGTTTTCTTTTTTAAAAAAAATGGATCTTGTTTGTTTATTTAATAGAGAGGGGGAGGGAGGTAGAAAGAGAGGGAGAGAAACACCGACGTGAGAGATGAACATCGATTGGTTGGCTCTTGGATGCCTGTCCAGGACCGAGCCCACAACCCAGGTGTGTTCCCTGACCTGGAATTGAACTGGTGACCTTATGCTTTGCAGGACGATGCCCAACCTACTGAGCCACATGAGTCAGGGCTTCTGTGTTTTATTTTTAGAAGCCTTATAGTTTTAACTTTCGTGCTTCGGTCTGTGATCCATCTCAAATGAATTTTTGTGTACTGGGTAAGGTAGCATTCAAGACTCGTGTTTTTGTCAACGTTTCCCAGTTTTTCCAGCATGATTTGTTGAAAATACTTGTCTTTCCCCATTGAATTGCTTTGGCGCCTTTGTTGAATATCAGTTGTCCGTGAATGTGTGGGTCCATCTCAGAGGAACCTCAAGGCCGCATGTGGCCTGCCTTGGAGTCCAGGAAATAACAGTTCACATTGGTCAGCCTCGGTAAGCCTCTGGTGATTGGCGGTCTGAAACTTACACATCGTGGAACGTTTGCATCAAAGATCACTGACAGAGCTGGCTGGGGGCCGTTTTTTGCTTGTTTTATAAAGCTAAGACAGCTGAGACCGCCAGAAGTTCAGCATTCCTGGGTTAAATGTGACGTTCTCAACTGCACAGAAATACACCGTCAGATCTGTGAGGTCCAGCTTGGGCCTGTGGGCAACTTCAGAGAGAAGCAAACACTTGAACTTCAATTTTCTTATGTGAAAATTTGGATATGCACGGATTCAAAATGCTTCATTGGGAACTCATTGTATTAAGGATGGGTCAGCCAAAAAATATTACTCTGAAGAATGAAAATTTTTATAATGTGAAGAAGCTTGTGAATGAAAATTATTCTAATAACTTTTGCATATTGTATGTCTAAAATTGATCTGCTGACTTTAAACAAGTCTGTCTATGACTAGAATCTTTACTTGGGAAGGTTTTTGTAAATGGTTTTACTGGAATATAGTGAAAAACTATTTTAAAAGATTTTTTAATTGGAAAAGTGAAGGATGAATAGAGTAAGAAACATACAGAATTATTCTTTTCCGGGGGTAGAACGGATTGTGACTCTCTCCTTTTGACACCTTCATTTTCAGAATTTGTTTTCGTGGTGTGGCAGCGCAGAGAAGTGGCTGGACTCCTAGACTGGCACCTGGCTCTGCGGGTCCCTGCAGCAAAGGAGTTAGCCCTTCCGTGCCACCCAGGAAGTAGGCGTGCCTGCCTCATGTTTGAAGGGGCAAGAAGACTGGAGCCGTCCCCAGGTCGCAGTGAGTTCTCCGCAGCTGTTGGCAGCAGTGATGACTGTGTTACTTTTATCATAAAGGCTCACAGAAAAGGGAATGCTTTTAAAAGAAGAAACTGAAAAGCAAAAGTATATTACACTATCCTGTGATTCAGCTGTCTCACTCTTCATGGCAGATGCCCCAGCTGGTTGAATGGGACAGGTGTTACTGTGAATTCCCGTTCTCTCCCAAAGGGATGTGCGTAGCGTTAGTTGTTTTTCTTTTGGACTCCCTGGGTGACCCATGCCCTGAAAATACAGGCGGTGCTGCGTATCAGTTACTAGAATTGCGTCGTCTCTATAAAAAGACTTTACTAGGAAAGAAAGAATTTTAAGCTTGTATCTTCCTCTCCACCACCTTTGCTCAGCTAGCTCCAAGAAAACACAACATCCACTCACTTGAAATACCATCTCCCCTCGCCTGTGTGGGGACTTCATGGTTGGGCTCAGCTGCTGGCCCTGGTTTTGCTTTCTCTAGCAGTTTCCTGGCCAGAGCAGGACCTAGAGCCAAGTCAGAGCGAAGTGACCGTGACAGCCTTCTTTCCCCCTGGCGTTCCCCACACGTCTTGGAAGCAGGGCAGTATCTGACCCTCACTGTAATCCTGTGTGTACACTGAGCAGGGTTAAGGATAACCCGGAAGCAAAATCCAGCTCAGAGCAAACATGAAGGCTGTTAATGCCCTGTTAATGACGTAAGCCCAGTTAACATGTGACACTTCAGTTTCACAGACAAATCAGGTTGCACTATCGAGTGAATGGTGAACGTTCTCCCCATGGTCACGAGACGGGCATCATATTCCATGGGAGGCATTGGTCTTCGTTGTGCACCTGTGGTTATGTGCTATTCGGGAAATGCCACAGATGCACAGAGTCTTGGCACAGGGCTCTTGTCATCTGACGTGAGGGAGAAACGCGTTCGACAAGGTCACTTGTACTGTGTGGGGGCTGTGTGTGCCCTTCCATCCCAGCCCTCACTCATGTCCGAGCAGCTCCCACACGCATTTCTCATTCTCACTTCACCTCACCTCTTACTCGCCATAGCTGGCCACCCCTCCCACGTCACAGAGAAGAGAGAAACCGAAGGGTGAACGCACTGAGGGTGCTGCCCGGCGTCACCACACCTGGTCTGCACCTGCCCTGTTTCCCCTGCCTCCTGTGTCAGTGCAAGAGCAGTCCTCGTGTCCAGGGCTCTGGAAGCCGTCCCCACCCCCTCTCACCTTCTCGGGGACTTTCTCTCTCTGACCTTATGCCTCCCATTTGCCATTGATGTTTTTCCAACAGCATTTAAACCTACTCAAGTCTTGTCAATTAAAAAAAGGCAAAACAGGCCTTCCACATTGCCAGGGCCAGCCTTGGAAGAATTGTGTGTGTCTGCTGCCTCCATTTCCTCACTCCCGCCCTCTCCCAGGGCTCCCCAAGTCTGGCTCCCCCAGAATGACACTGGCTCTGACCATGGCTGGCAGGTGCCTTCCCATCCTTCCATTGCCACCTTTGTTCGATGTGTTTGGGTTATTTTCCATGACCTTTCAGCGGTGACAGCGTGCAATGCACTCTCCTCTCTAGCCTCCAGGACCCTGCCCTGCCCTCTGGTTTTTCTCCTTGTTGCCCTTTGCAGGCTCTTTCTATCCATGTCTACGCCCCAGGCTTTGTATTCATTCAGATGCCAGCCAGACATTTCCACTTTGTTACCTTGCGGGCATCTCATATCCAACATAATCCAAACTTATCCAAGTTACACAAGTTTAAAACCTGTGACTCATTTGACCCTTCTCTCTCTTCTTCCAAATCCACAAAGAGACCAAATCTGCTCAAAACTCTACATAACGGAATTTCTCAAATCCATCTAGGTTGTCTCCAGGGTGTCCTCCTTGGTTACCATCACCTCCACCTGCTCCCTGCTGTTGGTGTTCTTCCCCAGTGTACTCTCCTGACTGCATTCCCAGTGATGCTTCTAAAAAGCATCTTTGTCTCATCACTTCTCCACTTAAAGTCACTGTTTCTGTGATGTCCTGTACCCACACTGACTGGGGCCCCTTCGGAGTGTGTGTTTCCACCCTCTGCACAGACAGGTTATCAAAGCACTTGAGCTCATGGGGGCGTGGAGAAGAGAGTTATTTCCCGCTCTGCACCGAAGAGCCTAATGGAAGTCCCCACTGGACATCAGTCACAGCTGCCCTCTGGAGCTCCTCGTCGTGGGCTTCATGTCCCTCCCATCTCTTCCATCCTTCGCCACTCACCTGTGGACCTGTTCGTGTGTCCCAGCCCCAGGCTATTGCACCTGTGGTGCTTCTGCTCTATCTACCCCCCACCCCCTTTTCTTATTTAGAGTAGCTCAACTCTTCCCTGAATGTTCTGGTCTCTGAACCACATCCCTGTCTTGTCTTAGTTTGTGTTCTTCTCGGAGCAGATTCTGAACAAGGATGCCCTTTGCCCTGACCGCACTATGTAAGAACCGTTCAACCTCTCCTCTGCCTCAGTTTTCTCATCTTTAAAAATTCTGTTGTGCAGGGCGGTAGTGAAAATTAAACTTTGTGCATGGAAAGCGCTTATAAGTCGGACCCAAAGCAGTGGTCCATCCAGTCCGCCACAGTGGTAATACTAACTAACGTTATTGAAAATGTTACTTCTTACAGGTTTCCATCCTTAGTCTTATCTGGACCAGATCAGAGCCCCTCCTACTGTGCACCAGCAGACCCTGTGCCCCCTTCACGTGTTAAGTGCTAGTTTGGCGAGGGAGCCCAAGGACTGCTGCTCACCAGCCGGTGCCCAGCCCAGTGCCTGAAGTACAGTATATAGTGTGCACTGGGTACTCAATAAATATTTTTTGAACAGAATTCATCAAATAACTTGTAGAAAGAACAATTATGTTATGCTTCCTGCCCATTTAAAAAAATAAAACATGGCCAGCACACTAGTTGTGCTCCAGGGGCGAGGCTCTAACATCGGCATCACCGAGTGAGCCTGGGCAAGCGCTCTCCCCAGGTCAGCTCCAGCAAGGGCCTTTGTCCAGCCCCCACATCCCTCATCTCTGTGGTAGCAGTGCAGTGAGGATAGGTGCCTTTTGTGCACGCTCAGGGTTTCCCTCATCGTTATGGGTTTTTTTCACTGTTAGCTGATGAGAAAATGTCATCCTGTTGCTTGGACTTGCAGGTTCTTTCCTAGTTGTGGGGAACTTTTCAAGCTGGCTGTAATGACAAGGTCTCAAAAAACCACAGAGAGGTCTGGTATGTTCTTTTCAAGTTAGACATAATGTCCCTTCTTATTTTCACTTTTCATCATCTCTCTGTCTGAGCTGACTTCTCTAATCAAATGTGAAGAATCTAGTATCAGAAATACGGTCTATTTGCTTGTGATGCCCGCACCCTTGACATTCTTCACACTTTTGTTCATGCCATCAGAAGCCTTCTTTAGGACTTCTGACTTCCTTCCTTCCTTCATGTCAGTGTATTCAGTGTGTGCATAATTTGTAACTGTGGTGAGATACACGTAGCATAACATCTACTGTCTTCACTGTTTTTAAGTGTGTGGCTCAGTGGTGTCAGGCACACTCACATTATTGAACAGCCATCGCCGTCACCCCTCTCCAGGTTTCATCTTGCAAAACGGAAACTTCATACCCACTAAACCCTTAACTGCCCATTCCTGCTTCTCCCCAGCCTCTGGCAACCACAATTCTCCTTTCTGTCTCTCTGAATTTGACCGCTCTGGGGGCTGCCTATCAGTGGCAGACTCATACAGTATTTGTCTTTCTCTTTCCAGCCTATTTCGTTTAACACCATGTCCTCAAGGTTTGTTCACGTGGCAGCGCGCGTCAGAATTTTCTTCCCCTTTAAGGCTGAGTAACACGGCATCGTACTGAGAGATCCCGTCTTGTTTATCCGTTCATCCACTGGTGGCCACTTGAGTTGCTTCCAGTTTTTGACTGTTGAGAATAACGCTGCTATGAACGCAGGGATACGTATGTCTTCTTTCAGCTGTTTTAGAACTAATGATTTCTTGAACCCTCTCTCTCGATGCTTCTGTGGTTTTCGCTGACCCCTGCCTTCCTCTTCTGGCCGTTTACTCCCCTCCCCCATTGGCCTTCCTCAGCGTTTTCCGAGTAATGTCCTGCCATCCAGATCGTCATGTCTCATTATGACCCTCCCAGAGCCGCTCCATGGAGAAAACGGTTTGACAGCCAAGAATATGATGCGTTCCCGCCTCCCACCCACCCACCTAGCAGTGCCTGCTGGTTTCTGAAGCCATGCTAGTGGTTTCTAAATTTTAAAAAAGAAAACCCCTTCATAATTGGACAGAATTTTATGGCTATAGACATTCTGTATTTTGAAATTTAACTGTAAATGAAAGCATCTTCTTGATGTACGTATGAGTCCTGTAATTGTGGTACTAATATTTATTCACTGTCATGAAAACAACACATGACAGTCGTAGAAAACCTATAAGATAGAGCAAAAATATTATACACAATCACACTACCTAAAGGAAACCACTGTTAACATCCTGATGCATATCCTTCTGGTCAGTCTGTTGGGTTTTTTTTAATCCTCACCCAAAGACATTTTTTCATTGCTTTGTTAGAGAGATAGGAAAGGAGAGACAGAGGGCGATTGGTTGCCTCCCTTAGGTGCCAGGACTGGGGATCGTATGCACCTGGACTGCGCCCAGACCAGGGGTCAAACCCACTACCTAGGCATGTGCCCAACTGGGAACTGAACTCACCGCCTTTCAGGGGATGGAATGATGCTCCAAACAACTGAGCCACACCGGCTGGGGCTATCCTTCCGGTCTTTTTAATGTGAATTTTTATATATATTTAAGATCATATTGTTTTGCCCTTCTTTCTTGCACTTAATAATAAAGTGCAAGATAATAATAATAATAAAGCATTCTCTTCTTTAAAAGGGCTTTGTAAATATTTTAATTATTTTGTATGACCGAGAAACACTTAAAGGATATACATTTGCTTCAATAACATTTTTCCAATTATAAAAATCATGTGTCTCACAGAGAATGTCAGACATCTCAGTATTATAAAGATGTATTGAAAAAAATCTAAGAACTCTTATCTTCCCCTTCTTAAAAGAGCTTTTTAAATGTATGCTTTTCCAGCCACCTTTTCAGATCAGCTTCTCTGACCCCGACCATTTGTCCCCTCCCTCCCTCCCGCCTGACTTGCTTTTACCTAGCGACATCCCACCTAACGTTATACGTTGTGATCTCTGGTGTCATTTTCTCCAAAAACCATTCTTTAAACATAGGAGTTTATTATAATTTAGGTAATCACATGCCCTCCCCCCCGCCCTTTGGATGTTTAAATGGTGCCCTAAATGATGACGTTGGAAGGATATCCTTGCACAGTTACCTTTCTGTACAGCTGTCATTGTTTTTTTCGGAGATATTTAGAGACATATTATGAGTAGAGCAGTTTGAAGGCTTATACAAAGGTATTGCTGATTTCCTGAAACGATTGTCTCACATCACTTCACTAGCTTTGCTCTGTTTGTTGTCCATCTCTGAATTTGGTGAGAAGAACCTCTATATTTGCTAGTGTCATTCAACACTTTTTCATGTTATTGGCCTTAATTTTGGGGTGAATAGTCTTTTGGTATCACTTAGTTTTTATGCTGATAAATCATGTAATGTGTATTATCCTGTCGTGAGTATTTCATTTTTATGTTTACATTTCAGTTTTGTCTGCTGCTTTTGGTCATACAGGGATTTTACATTTTAATGTAGTCAGATTCATTCAGATTATCTTTTTGTTACTTTTTCCATTACTTTTATAAAGCTCAGCTTCTTTTCCTATCTCAAATTCATAAGTACGCTTTCTAATTGCTTTCTTTTTTCCCTCTTGACATTTAACTCTTAAATCTCCATATAGTTAATTTTGGTGACGATTATAAAATAGGAACGAATTTTTTTTATTTTCTAGAATACTATGTGGTTCTCATGTTTGCCCCAAAATACAGTGAAGCCATAGCATGAACCAAAACAAGTGCTTTTTCTTTTTCTTTAAAATGCTTACCTGAGGATATATTTATTGATTTCAGAGAGAGAGGAAGGGAGACAGAGAGAAAGAAACATCGGTGGGTTGCCTCCTGTACCCTCCCCAACCTGGGATCGAAATCACAACCGTGTGGTGTGTGGGATGATGCTCCAACCAACTGAGCCACCCAACCAGGGCAATAAGTGCTTTTTCTTATTTTACTGCCTTGATTTCCCCACTGTAAAAAAATGAGAAGACTGTGATTTACCTGTGGTGGGGAGGCTCCAGGAACAGGGACTCGCACCATCTCAGAAGCTTTACCCCTCAGCCTAGAACTTGCTCTGGCTCTTCTCAGCTCAGGACATTGGATGCTCAGTGCAGGCTGGTGGGGGCCTGAGGTAGCACCGATAATAATAAGGGTGGTCCAGAGTGAGCCTCTCTGAGTCTTGACCCTATCTCAGTTATCCACGACTGAGATAAGCAACCAGGGCTCCACTCATTGGAGACGTAGTTGAATGTCAGGTTTTAGATACGAGGCAGCACGGAGTGAAAAAGAGCCCTAGCGTGAGAAAGTCAGAAATCTTGGGTCCAGTGTCAGCTGTCAGTCTGTGTAACATAGCAAAGTCTGTCAGCCTCTCTCATTTCCTGATTTACAGCATTAGGGAGTGGAGATGTCTGCTTTGAGATTTATTTTCAATAAATTATGACCTAGGCAAATAGCAGAGCAAGGTTGTGCTTTGATGATGTCTTGCTCACTGGTTCATTTTTCCGTAATTAGTTAACCAGTGTAACCAGTGTGATACCAAGTTTAGGGAGGTGATCTCAGTGTCGTTGAAAACTCCACCCCAGAGAATTTGTGCTGCTTAACTTTTCCGAACTGTTCTTAATCGGCCTCAAGCTTCTTGTCTGAGACTTTTGTCTTTCCTAATAACTTCTTTTACCCTGCCACCTCTTGTGTTTCAGGATTAAAGAAAGGAGAGCTAGTAATGTAGAAATACCCCAAACTGGCTCCTCCCACTGACCTTGCCCTGCCACTTGCCTAGAGCTGTGGTATAAAGTTTTTTTTAAAGGCTGAAATACCGAGAGGAAAAGCATTTTGAAAAATGTGAAGCACTGAAGTGAGAAAAAGCAATAGCTTTGAGATGTAAATACCTGCTCTCAGCCTTGCTGTGTGTCATCAGGTATTAGTACACTCTTATATGTGAACATATTAGTAATAGAAATTGCATTGAGAAATAAAACAGTGATAGGCCAAACCTCCTGAATTTCAAATACGTTTATATTAACAACCTCTCTTTTAGAAAAGAAGCACAGAGAACAAGTTTCAAGGCGTTTTTGTACAATAAACTCACCTGCCAGCCCACTTATGCTCAGCACAGAGCTTTAGCATTCCTCTCCCACTTCCTGATTTTGATCGTGCAAAGACGGTGCATGACACACAAGAATAACTCAGATACTACCTGATGACGACCCTCTTACAACTTACGTGCCTCGATGGGAATTCTGTGGCCCTGACATTCTCCTCTTGAGAATGCATTTGCTGTAATAAAACACCGTGACTGCGTGAGCTCCGCAGACCTTGTGTGGAGTCCGGGTAAATCGAAAGGGTTTGCTTGTTTGCTCCAGGAGCACACAGCCCTACATGTTAAACACAGTTAAGTATTTGTGCAGAGCGGCAACCGGTATTTTATTGGCTTACGCTTACGTATTGCCTGATCTTCCAGTAACATTGAAAAATGGCCTTTAAAAAATAAACTTTGAATGGATATGATCTTCAAAGAAACAGTTCCTGTATTAATTAAACTTTCATCTCTCACTGTGATTGCTTTGATCTCGTAATACTTTTAAAATGTCCTGAGGGCTTATTTTCAAAGCTTCCATACAAATTATTATTTCTCAAAAGCCATAATATATTCATGGCTCAGTGAATCCTAAAGACAGTATTTTTAAATCCCTGTTAAGTTTTTCTTCGTGTGCTAGTCTGCTGCAAAATTTTCTTTGCTATGGGTCACGTGATTCCTCCCGTCCATAATACAAGCACTTAAAATTTTTACTTCCTGATTATGTAAAATGTAAATCAGTCTAAATACCTAACAACAGGGATTGTAAGGGAGAAATGCTGTTTTCTTTTTCTGTTTTTACTACTGATGCCTAAAAAACAGGAGTGTGTGCTTCCCTGTGTGTATTTGGAAACATGAGACTCGTAGGGATTTTTTGTTCCTTCCCTTTCAGATTAAGTCAGTTTGCTTTCATTATAAAAATAATGTACCAACGAGATAGACCAACGTGGGAGGGGTGCAGTTGCAGGGCTGAAGTCATCGAAACGGTTCGGATTGCAGAGAGAGCTGTGTACTTGTTAGTCTTTCCATGGTCTGAATGCAGGGTACAGCACCTCTCAAAAGGTAACGACTTGATATTTTGGAATTGCAGACGGTCACGTAGCGCTTCTGCTGCCTCGTAGAAGTTACAGTAATTTCTAGCAGGCTGGATGACACGGATCTTAAAATCGCTCGCGTTTTCTCACCACAGTTTTGAAGTTGTCATAGTAATACTGTGATGTTTGGAGGGTCTTTTTAGTAGTTCTTTAGCTCGAGTTAATTCATTTTGTTAACTGTGGATGTGTTCCTTTTCACTCCTCTCTGGCAAACAAGGGCCATCATTGCTCAGATAATGTATTTCATGTTCTTTACTTCTTGATGACTAGGCGTTAAAGGACTTGGTGTTTTTTAAGTTGTTTCAAGAAAGGAACAGGAATGTTATCAATTGATTCCAGATAGGTTAAACTTGGATTTTTAGCTACTTCTCTGTAAAATGCACTACAAGTAGGGATTTAGTTTTGTTTAAAGAGATGAGTTATGGGAGATGTTCCCCCAAAAGTGGTGGTGACTTAACCTCCAGGTGTTACAACTGTCCTTTGCTTTGATTCTGCTATATCTGGAATAAGAATTGAGGAGCACAGAAGGCACATCTGTCAGACTTACAGGAGAAGATTACTTTAAAAATACAACACTCAATACAACGCCACAGGCATGTTCCACAAAATGGGGTGGGGGGAGGATAAATCCGACTTATCAAAATTATCAAACTTCAATACTCTCTGAAACTAAAAAATGCTGAAATAAATTATCCTCTAGGAAAGTTTGTGGGAATTTTTTATTGGGGGAAAAGCAGGTCCGGATCTCCTGTTAGTAAATCTCTGTGGCAGAAATGCCCGCCAACATGGCGACCGGGGGGGAGGGGAAGCCCCTCTTGTGGGCAGGGAGAGGGTCAGAGGAAAGAATGGTCTGTACTAGGTCTGGCCACTGAGGCTTTAGAAAGGGTCGCATGTTTGATGCTTGTGTTTTCTTACAAAAGTGATCAGAGAGGTGTGACCCTTATGAAAGGTGTCCTGTGAGCTCCGTGGGCTCGTGGCTAGTGCCGGCTCCCTTTCTGTTCTGTGGGGTGTTTGTTCGAACGGGGCCCGTGGGGACAGTGGGGCGATGGCAGCCTGTGCGGCCAGCAGCAGCAAAGGTGCTAACGCACGGCCAGCGATGTCAGGAGCTACCAGACGGCAGTTTCAAAACACCGCAGTAAACAAGGTCAAAGTGTCCCGTTTTGCTGGGAGAAGTTTTGTTTTTATGGGCTGGGCAGTACATGGATGAAGTATTTTCAAAACAAACATCCAGCTTATTTGTTTGTTTGTGTGTGTTCTTAGGTTTTGATTTTAAAAATGAACCAGATCAGATTTAGTAAGGGTTGCATTTTTAAGCAGAATTATACGGTTTTCCTGTTTTTATTTTATTTTCTCAAAAAAAAAAAAAAAAATCTTCCGTTGTCACAGAGGAATGAAAATACTTCTGATCTTAAATGCAGTTTCAGCGAGCGAGATAGGACCCATTACATAGCAAATGCCAATCACAATCAGCAGTAAAGTACCCCTTCGAATTTTATACCTTTTGCTCTTATTTAAATAAGCATTTAAATATGAGAAAGTTAATGGCGCAGAATAATGCTGACTGTGTGGTTCTCATCTTAATGCATTTTCCAACCTTGAACCTGAGAATGCCAGAGGCTCGAGTCTCTGGACACGCATTTGAGCAGTTATCTGCTGGTGGCCTGGTTCCTGAGGTTAACAAGTGGGTGTCCTGGGCGTGTGTGGTAACAACAGGAGTGGTGCCAGCATGGCACCCAGAGGTCGCCTTAGTCTGTCCCGGGGATCCCTGGTCCTCAGTGCTTGGAGATGCACTGCGAACCTGGGACATCCCGGGACGTCCAGGCACTGGCAGTTCCACGGCCAACCTGGGTGTAAGCGCAAGCACAGCTTTTAAAGTGAAAGCAGGGCCCTGAGGAAGGAGTTCCCCTCGCCTCATTCCCGACCTGCTTACTGTGCTGGAAAACAAAGTAAGTTTTGTTTGTTCCTTCTTAGTCACTCTTCTACATGTTTTTTCTTGCTAACACTGTTAGACACCCGATACCTGACAAATGCCAAGTGTTTTCCCCTTCGTTGGGAAGGAGGATATGAAGTTTGTTAAGTAGCTAATTGCTTCTTTGATCTTTTCTGTCTTCCTGTATCTAGCATGCTGGCTGGCTTGTTAGAGATAACAAGAGACTGAAATGTATTATCAATGAGAAAACAAAAGTTCTTTTTTTTATGGCTCAAGAACTTTGCCATTAATTGAATGACAATGACACAGGCAAAGCTTTTTCCGTGCCAGGAGCACATCTAGCAAAACAGCCCCAGTTCGCTGCCCTTACTCTCACCGGGAAGCAGGAAAGGCGCTGTGCGCACTAGACAGACAGAGTGGCCGTGTCCCCACGCGGGGCCTGCAGGAGCTAGGTGGGAATGGCTCCTTGGACACAAGGCTGTAGTTTAAGAGCCAGATTGGTAGTTACAGAATAGGCACGGGAATGGGAAGGACAGCACCAGGAATACAGTCAATAACATTAACTATGTATGGAGTCAGATGGGTACTAGAGGTAGGGAGTTATGGGGGGGAGGGGCACCCTGTGTAAAGCATGTGAGTGTCTAACCACCCCGCTGCACACCTGAAACCAATACACAATAACACTGACTGTAAACTGGAACTGAAAGATAACAAAAAAGAAAAAAGAAAAGGGAAAAAAGTCTGTCAGGGAATGGAAAAGAGCCAGGGAATACAAATTATTTAATAGTGTGGAAAGAAACATTTAATATAAAAAATGGGATAAAACGTGTATAAAGGATCTAACTTTGTCACCAGAAACTGAACTTTCCCTTTATGTTAGAGATGTCACATGGTTTGATACATTTTTAATAGAAAGGTCTGTGGTTTTGAAAATGCAAAACAAATAGAAGTGCAGGGTGGTTTATGAACTGTGATTAAAGTATCCTTCCGCATAGCATGGACTGTGTTTACTGCAGAGTTCTCTGACAACTTGAACAGTGACACTTTGAAGGCGGGAGGGGGCAGCTGCTGACAGAGGGGCGACGGAGGCGGAGTCAGGGGTCTTGTTTCTGAATCCAGTGCCACGTGCGGTGGGAATTCTCTGGCCGTGAGAATTCACATTGTATCTCAAGGTGGCAATGATAGGGTGTGGGGTGTCCGTATTTCATTCGGAACACCTCAGGCCCCTTACATGAAATGAGTGTGAATTAATTCAGCAAACATCTTTAAGTACCTTTGTTACGTACAGCGTTGTGCTCAGAGCTGTGGTTTTTCACAGCTAAATTTACAGAGATTGAGTCTACACATTAAAGATTGAGAGCAGTTTGAAACAAGGGTGAATGAGCAGAGCCCGATCGTCGAGATGATTTGTGAAGGAGGGTGCCAAGTAAGCAGGACTGTCCCCTTCAGAGCTGCCCCTCCTGGTTAAAGGGGAAGGTGGCTGCCATCTGTCTGCTTTCATTCAAGGCAACAGGGGGCCTGGGGTGGAAGGAAGCACCCCCCCCTTATATTTCTCCCATTCTTGTTCTGTAGTCGGCTTTCTCCCTAGTCAGTGACCCAGAAGGTCATTGATGATCTGCGTATCTCAGAATGAATAGTAACACAGGCATGCAAGGCACTCGCAGAAAAAGTTTGTAACGCGCATTGATCCGTTTAGAGCCCTGCTCGAATTCTGCCTGAGAGCACTGTGATCTCCATGTTGGTGTTTCTGCCTCCTTTGTTACTGAGGGCATTATTGGCAGGAAAAAGTGGGGAGTTTTTACTTTTACTGATTTTGCTTTTTCGTGAAAATACTTTACACTCCACTGGGCATCATCAGAAGACGGCCGCAAGTAGCTATCAGGGGGATGTAAAGGAATATTATTCTCAAGAAAATCAAGGACACCTGTTAATTATGATACATACATATCATCTCCAGGGAAATTATGGACAAGGATGTTAACAGATGTTCAAGTTGGTCTGCTGGTGCTTCTTGAACCAGTTATTGAAATAACTCACATTGTTTAGTCTCCAGTTAAGCAATAATAAGCCTTTTAGCCCCTTTCTCATGAGAAGAGGTTGTGGGAGAATTTAGTTAGTTTGGGCTCAGGGCTTATTTGCTTTTGAAGTGTAGAGTAATCTAATATTAAAGTGAGTGAGCTTTCTTGCCTCAGTTTCTGCCTCTTTAAATGGAGGAATTGTGTGCTGGTTTTAGATATATTTAAGAAAATATGCAGTAATGTTTTCTGGTTTTGATTTAAAAGTCCCATTATAAATGGGAAATTCTGAAATACTTGGTTGTTTTTGCTTTCACTTTTTATATACTTAACGCAAAGTGTCAGTAGTTACCTGAAAAGATTTGGCCCTTTATACACTCTGTCTAAACCCCCCCCCCCCCCCCCCCCCCCCCCCCCCCCCCCCCCCCCCCGCCAAGTAGACACGGACTTCCCAGAATCTGCTGTCTTTGAGAATTCTTAAGGACGTGGAAACATGGTGTTTAGTAAACCCACACAACATGTTTGGAAAGCCCAACTGTGAGAGTCATGTCTGTAATTTTACTTGGAGACTTCTTCAAATTTGTCATCAACTTGGGATGAGCTGTCTTGGAAACGTGGGATGTGCTTGTGTTGTTGAACTTGGGGAGAGCAGCATGTAGGTGCTGGAGCCTTTGACGTCCAGTTCGTATGGTTGGATAATGCCAGAAAAGTGGACCACTTCCTAACCGCTGAAGGGTACACATTGACGTTGTTGAATTAATTGAGAGGCAGGTGTTTTGGGCTTTTTCAGGCAATAATTTTAGATACTCAACTAGGTGCTTCCATAACTATCTTTTTTAAGGTGTGATTTAAACTAAGTTGGTTTTACCCATCAGTGTTTATTTCGTGGCTACTAAATAAATGGCTTAAATGAAGCACCTTTCAAAGGTGTGACTCTGATAGAGTGTGATTTATTTTAACTCACACAGCAAGAGGCACACAGACATGCAAATGAACGTTGCCTCCTGAAGCGCCGTGTGAGCTGGGAAGAGTTTAACCTTCGCTGCAGTGGCACCATCTTGGCCGAGGACACGTTGGAACTCGGGGCTTGCTGTCGCCTTCGGAGCCTTCCACCCTTTTCTTATTGCCCACAGGAGGGGGAGGGGTCAGTAGTTAGGTCTGACGACTGGGTTTATGACCCACTCACCGACTGGAGTCACTGACTCACGTGAACGTTTACTGAGCCGCGTACTGCGTTCTAATAGTAAGTACTGCAGATTCAGAAACGAGCACATCACGGACCTGGCCCCACAGGAAGGCACAGTTTGGTGGGACAAATGACATGCAAAGAGGTGACACTACAGACTGACAGGTGCAATAACAGAGGCGCACGTGGTGCTGCTGGAGCCCGGAGGGGAGTTAAAATAAAATCTGAGGGAAAATGAGAACTGTTGCATGTTTGATTTATGAAGTGGCTTACGTATACTAGAATTTTGGATAGGAAAGCCCTGACAAATCCCTTTTATTTTAAGAATGAAGAGGTTGGATTTGTTTCTGAAATTCTTTAATTCTCAGCCAGTTGAAAGCCTTCTGAGAAAACGTATTTACTCTAATGGACTTTTTTTTTTTAACCAAAAGAAGTTTTGGTTAAATAAAAGGTGAGGTCTTAAAAAGGTTCTAGACTTTGTTAGAAAAACTGTTTCCTCCAAAGGATACTTTTGAAGGGTGTTTTTTTTTAAGTCCTCACCCAAACATATATTTATTGATTCCAGAGAGAGAGGAAGGAGGAAGAGAGAGAGAGAGAAACGTTGGTCGGTTGCGTCCCGTACATGAACCGTCCGGGGATTGAACCCACAACCTAGATGTGTGCCCTGACCAGGAATCGAACCTGCAGCCTTTTGGTGTATGGGACAGTGCTCCAGCCAACTGAACCACCCAGCCAGATCATGAAGAGCGCTTTTATTTCCATGTTAATTTAGTACTTCTGGCATACTAAATATACCAAAGCATTTCATGTCATGTTTATTGCTGAGAAGAGCTATATAGCTTGTAGGAGACAACGAACTTGAAGTTGGCCTGCATCTCTCAAGTATATTGTAGGAGAGAAAATGCTTCGCATTTTCTTTTGTGTTTTATTTCACAGGGACAGAATTTCTGTCCTGTGGCCAACAGTGGATCTCCCTTGTGGTTAAGTTCATTTAGCAGTGATTTGTGGAGTGTTGCTCAATGCCAGGCGCTGTTCTAAAAGCTGATGGTCAGAAGCAATGCTGATTGATGGCGGGCCCTGGATACCGTGCTCCTCGGTAGGACCCTGTAGTTGTACACAATCAGCACCATTTCTGGGCGCTTTGCTGCACGTGACAGCACAGGCCTGGCCGTGGTGCTGCCCTCAGAGCGCATGGAGCTAAGGCTCTGTGCACAGATAAAAATAGGGTAAGCATAAAGGATATTTATAAACCTGGAGAGAGAAGTAAGTGAAACACACTGCATGTTTGTAGAAAAGAAAGATTTTCTGTTGCTAGGGCAATCAAGAACTATTTTATGGATTAAGGAACATATTTGAGCCAGACATTAAAAGAAAGGTAGTGTTGGAAGTGAGGACTTAGAGGGGAGAGGGCTCTAGTCCAGGGAAACATGAGCAAAGGCAGAGGGTAGGGATGGGAAATAGCAGTGTACAGAGTGGGCAGTAACTGATTTGTTGCTGGGCAACAGTGTGTGTCAAAATGACTAACGAGAAGATAAGGTAGCAAAGGTCTGTTGAGGCCAGATAGGGAGGGCCGTGAATGTCATGTAACTAAACATTGAAACTCAATCCCGAGTCTACTGGGGAGCAGTTGAAGAATTTGGGGCAGGAGAGTGACAACAGGATCTCCTGTAGGACGCCTAGTCTGGTGTCAGTGTGTGGGGTGGCTGAGGCCAGGAGGAAACCAGAGCCGGGAGCCCGTCTGAGCTGCTGTGACAGTCCCGGAAGGCGGCGAGGGGGGCCTACACGAGGGCCGACATAAAACTCGGCAGAGTCAAGAGACAAGAGTTTAGGGCCTGCCTGGATAGTGGGGGCTGGCCGGGGAGGAAGGTGGAAGCAAAAATAATCACAGATTTTTGAGCCCAGCTGCCGTTTATTGCTTCTGTGCCATCTGCCAGGCATTTCACATACATTATCTCATTCAGCCATATCCTGCCTAATCCTGTAAGGCTGATACTTTGGTCCTTATTTCAGAGAGGAGAAAACAGGCCCAGAGAGCTTTGTCTAAAGTTGTATAGCTAGTGGGCTGGAGAACTAGTGGGATCTTGTCAGCGTCGCTGGTGTCCAGCCCCGGCTCTGTCTACCGTGCTAGGTTGGGGAGACTGAAGACGATCTCTGCCCCTTTTGTACACATTCCGTGCAGGTGCTGGAGGCGGTCCATCTGGACTGGAGACGTGGAACTGAATCTCAAGGGCAAACTTGAGGATCAGGTACAGGGTTTAAGAATCAACTGCTTGTTCACTTATTCAACAAATACTTGCTGGTCCATACTACCTTATGGACCAGCACGGCAGAGCCGTGGTCGTACAGCGGTGAATGAGAGAGCCGTAGTCTTGTGTCACAGACCTACTCTAGTGAGGGGACTCCATGCTCTTGGATGAGTGTGCTGCAGGGGCAGATGCAGATTTGCCCTAGAAACGCCGACCCAGGGGACCTAACCATGTCTGGGGACCGGGAACATCTCTGAAGGAAGTGGTGGAACTTCACATGACGCTCAAAGGATGGGTGCCAAGATGAAAGGTGACCCAGAGGCAAGAGAGAAACACTGGGTCTGAAGAGCTGGACATTGTGTGGCTGGAATGGAGGGCCAGTTGCAGGGAGGTGAAGGCTTTTGAGAGGTCGGCGGCAGCTTACTTCGGTCTTAGAAGCTGCGTTAGGGAATCTGGTTATTTCCTGCCGGACACAGGGAAGTATTTCTGAATCGTAACCACTGGCATCACATGATGAGACTTGTTTTTGGAAAGGCCACTTTGTCTGCTGGAGAACAGGCTGCAGGGCAGCAAGTACTGGAAGCAGGAGAACTGGATAGGAGACCTTTGGGGAGAGGGTGCCGGGTGAGAGAGCGGAGAGGCTCTGGTTGCTACTTAAGGACATTGATGTGCTGAAATCTGGGGATTCGTTGGATGTGGAAGATGAGGGGGAGGGAGGAATAAAAGTTAACGTGTTAGGGTTCTGATTGGGTGGTTGCCAGTACTTAACTAGGGGACATAGTGGAACGAGCCTCTTTGGGGTTTGGACTACAGATCTGGGTTATCCTGAGTGAGTGGTAAAGGGAGCTGAAGAACAGGAAGTTGCAGTCGGAGAAAGGGAGATGACAGAATTTATTACTACAGAGATGCAGCAGTTCCCATAGTAGTAAAAGAGTGGAGAAGGTCACTAGAAATGGGTGCGTGAAGTGGAGGGGACGGGCTGGTTCTGGGACTTTCCTGGTCTAGCCTGGGAATGCTGGCGGCCATCTCTCATTTGCCAGAAGTCACACAGAAACGCGATAAAGTAGTGGTGCGTGTTAGTGCCTTGTGCAGCAGTTCGGGAGTGTGCTGGGGAAGAAGAGAGCCAGCTTCTTTGTGTATGTCCCTTGGTTCTCTGGGGGAACAACTGGCACAATTGTCATTTACTGGGCCGAATGGGTGCCAGGGACTTACATTTTAAGTGCTTTACAAACATAATCTCATAGGGTCTTCCCCGGGTTATCAACCCATTGTACATGTAAAGGAAGCAATGACTAGAGAGGTAAATTACGTTTCTGAGGTAAGTGGCAGAGCAGTGACACCAGCCAGCATGCTCCATCATTCCCTGTGCCCATGCCAGTGCCTCCCAGGGGCCTGATGTTCTTCCCTGTGAGGACAGGAACAACTTTCCATTGGATCACCATATTTCAGCATCTCCTAAGTGCAGGGCCTGACACATAGTAGGTGCTTAATGCATGTGTGCTAAGTGAGAGACTCACTGTGTGCTCTGTGATCACTTGTCAGCTGGCAGTGAGCCAGGGGGAGAGCGCGTCTGGCCCTCTCAGGCCCCCGTATCTGCTCTGCCCCTGCTCCAGGATGAGCCTGTCAGCCTGCCTTGGGTGGGCGGCCACAGCAGTCATTCAGTAAAACTCCTTCCCCCAGGAAACCCAGTGACACAATGTGCATCCTTGTCACAAGCATCCAAGACCCGTCTCCTATGGCTTGTGCTCCACGCTGGCCTAGGATGGCATTTAAATGCGACTGGTGCTTTTAAGGAAACACCAAATTATGTATTTGGGAAACATTCCGAAAGTTCCTATTTCCTCCATTGCTCCAGCCTCCTCTCTGTTTCTCTTTCTCTGTGCGTCTTTGTGTCACGCTCTCCGCGTGTGTGTTCACGTGTGCGTGCATGCGTGCATGTTTGTGCATGCACGCACACACTTCGGTTTGTCACCGGTCTCATGAACACTATGTCAGTTCTTTTTTAATGAAATATGTGTAATACATGGGAAGCAACTTTGTAAACCCAAACTGTGTTATTTATATTTATATTTTGTCCAGTTTCTTTGGTCAAAGTTTAATTCATTTCAGTTGCTTTTCATAACTGGAAACTAGATACTGTATTCAGCACCATCCTGTAAGTTTATTTTTCCTCTTGGAAATAGTAAACTATGATGAATTTGACCAAAAAATACAAATCAGAGCTATGCAGTGTTCAGTACTTAGCCTTATAGTCTTGTCTTTAATTGTGGAAGTATGTGATGATTTCTGAAGACCTAAAGTAAATAATGTGATTTTTTTCCTGTAAAACAGATGATATGGTCTAGAAGACTCATCTCGGCACATGTTAGTTTCATAAAATACACATGTCTGTGTGTATACTTATCAAGGTTTATGCCTTTTCTAATATTTTTCACCTAAAAAAAACAACAACAAAAAACAACCCTGAACAGCTAGAAGCTCTGTTATTGTTAGTGCAATAGCCTTGGAACTTACATCCAAACCAAGGCCATGCCAGAATGCAGAGTCACTCCATAAAAACTCATTAACAGCCTGCTTTGTGGCAGACTGAGCCTCCTCTTAGTTTTGGAAGGCTTCAAAGTAGGGCAGCTTACATTTGGGAAGGACCAGTCAAAATAGCAAGACAGATGCAGGCAAGAATGTAATTTTCCAAAATTTAAGTGGGGAGGAGTGGAGCGTACATCCCAAGAGAGCACGGTCTTACCTAATTGGAGCTACAAAATTAATAAATAACTTTGAAAAATGGACCCTCTCACCCTTCTGAGACCCAGAACTCTTGCTGGCACTCCTGTTTTTGACACTCTGTTCTGAATTTGTTTGTTCATTTTTTTAGTAAGAAGGAAGAGGAAGTTTTCCTTTAAGAATTCATTAGAAATTAAGAATATTACCCTTTGGAATATGGTGAAGACCGATGAGAAAGGGGCACTGCTTAGCCCGATCAGCCACAGAGGAGGGCAGGCGGCGGTCGCGGGCGGTGGTGCTGGCCTGCCCGGCTTCGCCATGCTGGGGGACTGCCATGCCAGGGGACGGGGCTGCTTTGGTTGTGGTTCCTCCCTCCCTCCTCGCCAAACCCAATCGCTTCTGTTACAACATGTGGCGACTTCTCCCCTGGAAACTCACTCAGTCCAAGTTACCGTAATGTTTAGGACCAGCTACAAAGAATTTCTTTCCCTAAACCCATGCCAAATCTAAATCAAACTGCCTTCTCCTCCCTGGCCATTCCAATAGAACCAGCTCCTGTTTGAAAAGGACAAGAAATTCACAGGTCTCTCCACGTTTTATGCCTGTTACAACGGATAAATGGACAAGGCACATCTTGCCTGGCATTGCTTTTAGCTCTTCACTTCCTCCTGGAGTAGACTGCGATGGCATCTTCATTTCAGTGATGGAATCTTAGATGTTCTAGAAAGAAGAAAGAATATTTTAAGTCTACTCACAACAAACCGTCTCCAGTCAGTGCTGATGGAGAGAAGTAGAGTAACTAAAATCACAGGCCTTCAAGTCGCAGCTCTGAGCTTCTCATGGACGAGCCCGAGCCTTGAGAGGCCCAAGACCTGGCAGGCCAGGGAGACAGTCTCGTCCTCAGTGGCCTTGGATCGTCCGCCTGCTGAACAAATCACACAAAGCAACGTCAGTCCATTCTGTTTTTAAGAAAGCCTAGCGAAACAGGAAAAAGAGTCCTGATAAACAAATTTGTTCTGACCTGTAAACCTGGTCATTCTCCAGTAGGCGTTTGATCCAGGCACCACGTAATGTGCTTTATTCATCCTGGCTCTATCATTCCTCGTTAAAGTAATTACCTTCCGTAACCAGCTTTGTTAGTATACATTGATTTGTTCGTGTTTTTAGCAAGATTTACTTCCCTTTACTGCTTTGTTGGTTGGAAATCTTTCAGTGCAATTCATTTTTATAGGTGGTATTTTTATCTTTTTAATTTGTTGATTATTTGATATATACAAAAGGTTGTGTGTAACGTATAGGGTAAGCACTAAATGCAATGAAAGCAAAGCATGCTCCGGTGAACCACCACCTAATTTTAGAATTAGACCATTACAGACACTTTTGGATTCCTCTGTAGTGCTTCATTCCTCTTATCTCCGGCTTCCTCACGATTATGAAATTTGTGTTGATGCTTCTCTTGGCTTTTAAAATAAGTATGTCATACATTCTCTCACATAAATGTGCATTGCTCAGGGTATTTTTATACGCATAAGAATTGTGTCACACTTGGTGTGGTTTTCTGCAGCTCATGTTCTTGTTTTGTATTACATGTGTATGATTCATGCATGTTGTTGGATATAGCTGCATTTCCTTGGTGTACGTTGTTATGATGTTCAGTTGTGTATGAATACAACACGAGAACAGTTGTATTCCAGTTGGGTATGAATACCCATTATCTTGTTCATGGGGGCAGCGGAGACAACAGTTCTGTTTTAGACACGTCGGCTTTGAGGTGTCTGTGAGGGTTCCAGTGGGGGCGTGGAGTGGACCGGTGGAGGTGCAAGTCTGTCTGTAATTCCAGAGGGAGGTCTGAGATGGAGGCACCGGCATGCGGGCGGCATCTCAAGCATCATTTCTCCAGGTGTCTCGAGAGTGCTGTCACTTGAGATATTTATTTTTTTAATTATTATTTTCTATTTCTTAAAGTTCTATCTTTGTTTTTTGTTTTTCCAATCCACCTGGTCACTTTGCTGAAGTGTGGCTTGTGAAAGAATCAATGATGGGAATGTGAACTTCAGAGAAAATAGGGGAGGTGTTTTGCAAACCCTCAAGGGCTGTGAAAAGGTTAGGAGTTGTTATTTTTTTATCTTTCAGGAAGTTTCATGAGGTCCAAATGAAACTGTACATAAATTTGCTTTGTAAAATGAAACCATGTACCCTCTTGATTATGGTAATTTTAATATTTTGTTAACTTTTAGCTAATAGCTAATGTTCACCTAGTACTTACTTTACATGTGTTAACTCAGCTAATCTTCACAACGGCCTGTGACAGGTAGACACTGTTTATTCATATCTGACAGATGAGAAAACTAAAATTCATAAATGGTAGACCCAGGTCTTTGAGCCCACAGAGTTGGCTTCTAAACGTTGTGATCTTAGCTGCTGTGTGGTTCTTTCCCCTGTTGAATGACAGGTTGCACCTACTTTCCTCAACCTCAAGATTTCACAAATTTTAGGGCCACCTTGAACCCAGCTACAAAACATCACTCCAGGCAATGGGCACCAGCAGAGGGCTTTGTCTCTCCGACTTCATCTCACCAGTGAGCTGGGCCGCAGACCTCACAGGGCACTGGCCCCCTACCAAGTGCCCACTCTGTACTCATTGAAAATGATGTCTGCTTGATTTAAGTTATTTGCCTGAAGCCACCCAGTGAGTCAGTAGTGGGCCAAGGGCTGGAATCTGGGTCTTCTGCCCTTCAAACATTGCATTTGTTTGGTGTTAATAAAACCCTATTTCTCCAGGGGATCTGGCAGAAATTTGAAAGTGCTTAATTTTACTGCAATAAATACTAAGAATTCTTTTAAAGCAAGGAAGCCAAGCCCCAGCCAGGGAAAACACAGTTTTTCCCAGGGGCCTTTGACAACTCACTTTGGCTCTAGGATTAGATCACGGGTCGTTGGCCTTGGTTCCCTCTCCTACTGTGGCTCGCTGGAGGGGTTAAGACCTCTGTGTGGCCACAAAGCCACAACTAGACCTGGAAATGCTCTTACAAATGACACTGGACTGTGTCATGTCCTGCCCACAGAGTCAGAAGGTCACAGCTGGTTGTCCTCAGGAGGGTGTGATGGGGAAGGTCACATTCCTGGGATACTGGTGATACAGGTCAGGACCCAGGCCCACGAGCCAGGCTCTCAGAATTGGCACCTGTCTGCCTTTCTTGCCATGTGACGGGTGCCATGCAGTTAGCTTCCTATGTTTGTGAGTGCACATGTTTCCTCAAGCCATGTCGGTCAGGAAAAAGGTGCAGGGCGTCCAGGAGAAGGGAGAGGGAAACTACTTGAGTGCAGGGAGTGAGTTACTACTTTGTCATCAGAAGACTGCTGGACACGTTGTAGACCCTCAGGGAATAACACATTTTGATAAATTGATGGAGAAACTTCACTGAGCAAGAAGTTTTAGAAAGCCGAATTTCCAAGGGTGGTCTCGTGCTCAGGTCAGAACTGGGATTTTGAACGTAGTTTACAGAAGGGAGATTACCACGGGAGACCCGCAATACTAAGGTACACGAGGGCACACTTTGTTCCTTTTCATTCTCACCATTCCCAGGGCAGCCACAGATGATGGAAGTTCAAGTTTGTCTCTGCCTTGACAGAAAGGCTTTAGGCAGTTGTGGCAAACAGGACCAGGTTAGGGAGGCGCTCAGCTCAGCAGGTCCAGTTTCATGTCAGTAACTGTTGCTAGACAAGATGCTTCCAACCCACATTGGGTTGTCTGGACTTTTCTTTCACGCTTTCTCTGTGGTACACATGATTTTCCTGCAGCCCACATTAGCTGCAGAGACTGTGGCCTGTGGCCAGGCCAGGCAGCACACCCAGCCTATGACCCCTGGGCTGCATCTTGCCCTGTCAGCCATGGGCTGCATGAGCACGGGCACATACGCATCTGTCCTGTGTCAGTGACGATGCCCGTCATAGGATATGTTGGTGAAGCAGAACCCCTCAACGCCCCCGCCCCACAAAGCCAGGCAATCAGAGCATCCTCTTAGTGATAAGCCTGGCTTCCTGGCTGTCAGCTCTGAGGTCATCCTCTGCCCCCAGAGCCCCTGCTTAGGGTAGGTAAATGGTCTCATCACTGAGAGGTGTCCTTTTACTAGAAGCTACGTGTTTGTGTGGGTGGTAAAAACTAGAAGAATTGCTTGAGGACTCACTCATTCTTCCTTTCCACAGATATCCCCAAGGTTAAAATTGGAGCTTTGTGTTTCCAGGACATGTTGAACAAACAGAAAGAAACACTAGACCTTTATCACAGTCTCGAACTTAGAGGAACGTAGCTCAGTTGTTAACACAGATAACTCAAAAGGTCAGGACGCAGGAGTGCCTGCTTCACTGGCTATTGTACAGATAAAACATGAAAGGTCTAGGGACAAATTATTCCTCATTGCTCTGCCTCTATGTCATAAATAATCATTTTAATTTAATGTTAAAAGATCACTGGGGGTTATTTTGAGATGAATGAGATCATGGTTACAAGGAATTTTCAATTCTATGAATGAAAATTCTGATGAAATTCTAAAAGTCCTCTTTCCGTTTGCTAAAACCAGTGTAGTTGCTGTTGCAACGTTCCATTCCTTCCCTTTTTCCTCTTACTACTTGTCCCTGCCCTCCTTCCATCCATCCACAGTGTTTAGACAAGGTAACCCACATATTAATTCTTCCTTCACGGAGTTTGCAGACTAGTGGGAGGAATGGGCAACATACAAGCATACGAAGGCCGTCGTAGGCTAGGATGTGCTGCGAAGGGAAAGAACATGTACAGCGAAGACTCTGAATTAAACCTGGTGAGTGCTAACCCGCTGGGCACCTATTCAGAAACTAAGGGTAACAACGGAGGGGCGATGGATGCCCATAAAGACTTCCGTTATTCAAAGCTGTCTAGTAGGGACTCACTCTTGGATGTTAGTGTTATAAGCCTGTTTGCATATAAGTGAAGAGTAGGTAGGAAGGAGGGAGGGG
This sequence comes from Macrotus californicus, assembly GCA_007922815.1. Classification (NCBI taxonomy): domain Eukaryota; kingdom Metazoa; phylum Chordata; class Mammalia; order Chiroptera; family Phyllostomidae; genus Macrotus; species Macrotus californicus. The sequence goes on from VMDR010000503.1 coordinate 89,229, forward strand.
CGAGGGAGAGAGAGAGAAAGGGAGGGATTTTTCTAACCAGCTGAAAGGCCAGTCTGTAAAAACGCATTTTTCACAGGTGTGTGGTAGGGCTGGATGATGGCTGTTGGTCTAGTTGTGATAAACCAGAGGAGAAAATTTTATTTTATTTTTACTTTTTCATAAGTAAGGTTAGAGCCAGGATATACATATTCTGTACCATTTTCAGGAGAGGAACTGGAAAAAGGAGAATTCATGTCTGTTTATAATAGCTGTCTGTTCCTGAAGAAAATTTACGGAAAAGTCCCATCACTGTCCTCAGACCAAAAACAGGAATCGGGTCTGCTGTTGGTGCAAAACTCGGTGAGCGAGAGACATGGATGGGAGGAGGGCCACCATCGCTGCTGCCGCGGATGGCCACCACTGGTGGCGAGTCAGCTGGCTAGGGTGGGGCTTCTGGACGTGGGGCCCTCTGCACGTGCCGAGAGCCACTTGGCACAGCACATCCCCTTCACCATCACTTGAAAAGAAGGCTGTGGAACTGAGTTCTTCCCAGGCCTCACCCACTTAGGCAAAGGCAGTGCCTTCAGTTCAGGTGACATGGCTGCTGTCTCAAGTCCCAGCATTGTCTGTGAGTCCCCTGGGGACGAATCTCATCTCCCCTTTTTGAGCCCTTCTGACTAAAAGCAGCAGGGATTTTTAAACAGGAGAAAAGGCAGAAACCTACTACAGCTGAAAATTACCCTTAAAATTACCTTTTCTCATTGCAGCACTAGATCAGTAGAAGTTTATTCACATTCGTGAGTGATCCCATATTTAAATAATTTAAAAATCAGGAGTTCGTTTTCACGTTGACAGTTCACTTCACTGTCTGCTATCACCACCATCATATTCGTGCGGTTTTAGGGCTTTTTGTGAACCAATTAGTACGGTGCTTTCTTTATTACATAATTAAATCGAGATCCCTATGATATTTGGCACCTACTAAATACCCAGATGGGCACAGCGTTTGTCTTGAAGTGAAGACGTGTGTAGCGTTTTAATCACATTATGATTTATTTTTGCTCTTTTAAATATTGTCTTTTCAATAGTTGCTCCTTAATGAATGACTGATTGTTCACTGTGGTTTATAACCAGGGATTTGAACATTGAAAAAATTCTGATCAAGATGCAGATGGAAAAGATTTCTTTATTTCTTACATTAGAATAAAAAAAAAACAAACTGTCGTCCTTTTGAAAACTTAACAGTTTGAGAAATCCCATCATTCTCTTCTTGGAAACTTAATTTTAATAAATCAGTTCAGAGGAAATTTAATTACAGTTCTTAAACTATAAAAAGCTCCTATAAAACAAAAACAAGGGGTAGGGCTAGAATAACTCTCACCTCTTGAGTGTACCCACCATTTGAAAAAAAAAAATGTAGTTAAGAAAGTAATTTTTGCTGTATCTTCTCCATTGTGTAATCACTGAACACACTTGGGTGTTTTAACAGCAGGAACAAGATGCCACGTTTGCTTTCTATCCGGGAAAGACCATTTGAGTCCAAAGACCAGATTCCAAAACAGGCCTCAGATACCCATAGAGAACAGCCTGAAGGCCAAGGGAGGTATTCCATTATAGGGGTCCTAAAAGAATTCTGTCCTCTTTTATCTTTAGAAATGGGTAAATCTTCATAGGAGATTATGCTCTGCTGTGCTCTGGCCACGCACCACCCCCTTAAAGATGATCCTTCAGCCCCTGGTTTTCCAGCATTAGCTGTCCCAAAGGACCATGAAGACTGTGGGTTGAGGCTACAGTCTGGGTTTGGTGAAAGTTGCTAGTGGTCCCAAGAGAGCGGACCGAACTCAGGGCAAACGTGTAGCCACAGAACAGAGAGCTGTTCTCGAGTCCGTGAATGCTGCGGGAGGGTGCGTGCAGACTCTGTCTGCAGATGGGCTGGTGTGTCTGTAGTTCGGGTTGCACTGATGATGGAGAGCAGCAGTCTGGCACTCACGTGGCTAAAGATAATTTATAATTTCACTGTTGGATTGAAATGTGAAAGATCCTGCTTTTCAAACTGTTCCAGTGACTTACACAGGCACTTCATGTTTGATAATGGTGAGTTATACCTGCCAGCATCTGAACATTTTCTGCCCATTTGTTCAGACCCCTGCAGTTGGGTGCTGATGTGCATGTTTAATTGCTTGAACTTTTATTATAAAATTCTGCAAAGGATGCTTTTATCCTAGAAAACGAGATGGGTCTCTTTCAGAAACTATCTGCCGGCTCCTTGCCTTCCCTGGGACTTAAGAGCCAGCCCCTCCCAGAAGAGTCTACTTTGAAATATAGGAAGTTTAGCTCTTCAGGGAAAGTGCAAAGGTCCGAGCCATCAGCTACAGGCATTCCCTGGGAGGTCTGTTCTGTCCCAAACAAATTTAATTCAGGAGCTATAGTTCATCCAGATTTTTTTTAGACAATGTTCTGCACCCATGAAAGGTCTGCTTTATCAGCCCAGAAGCTTCCTTTATTTTTAAGCTCTGGTCATTCACCTCTGTTCATGCTGACACTCTGCAGCCACAGAAGATACCAGAACGAGATTAAAACGGCCCTGCAGCAGAGCAGGGCGCTCTTGGCTCGCGCCTTGTTATTTGTCCCTGCAGTGGTTCCTAGCTGTTGTGACGTCAAGGCTGCCATTCAAAGCAGAGAAAGAGGAAACCGTGGCCTCTTTTCGCATCAGTAGCCCGGTCAAGCTGTTGTTTCTCAGGCATCCCAAACGCTCTGTGTCTGGCAGAGCTGTGCATTCCACGCCTGGGTGACCTGGTTAAATGGAGGAAACCGAATGCTGTCCGCTGAACGCGGCGCCCCAAAGTAAACGTCCCCCCAAGCCTCTGCAGCCCAGGCTGCGCTTGCGAGGACTGGAGATGGGGCTGCTGCCTTGCTCGACGTTATCTGCGTGCATATTCAGCTTCTGTTCAGAGTCTTAAAAGAGAGAATGCCATTATCCATGGTCCTCATGAATATACAGCAACTACATCATTATGCCACTACAAAGTCCTTTTTGGAAACCCAGTGCTCTGTTAAAAATGTTGTGGAATCACAGTCAGAAGTTCAAAACCGCTGAACTGCCACCTCTTCCCATCTCACCTCTGCTCACCCCATCCCGCAGTTCAGATTTCTGAATCTAGAAAGGCTCTTTAACTCATGTGTTAATTTTGCACTGTGGAATGTCCTTTGCATATACATGAGAAAAAAAAAATCTCAACAGTAATGTGTAGGTCACAGGCTCTGGGTTTTTCCTAGTGAAGAGCAGCACATTTTGTTTTCAGAGGGAAGGAGCTACTTCAGAGTGTCACAGAACTGTTGTCTCTTTAGGAGTAAGTCCAGATCCCTGCAGCAAACACCGGTCTTGTAAGGCCAGAGGCTCACTTAATGTTCTGAGAGCTTACAGTGAGTGCCTCTGCATCTACCAGCTTGAGACAGTCTTCTAAGGGCATGCGTTCTTGGGTTTCTTCCTGGCGGGGGCGACATTGTTTCATCAGCTTTCTTGGAGGTGAACGTAATAGTCACTAGAGAAAGCACAGCAACCACACTTTCTATTCCAGAGTCACCTTGGTTAAGTCAATGGGCATTTGAGGTTTTATGTTACAAATCCCATTAAGTCTTTCTCAAAACAGCCGTTCTCCAAACCTTTGATTAAAGGATATGCAGAAACCAAAATCACTTAATGTAATAATTTGTATATATACTTGCATATATACAAGTATATACAAGTATTTGCAAGTATATATACAAATTTTATGTCAGGAAGGATTTTGACCCAGTGGGGCCTTTTTAAAGTGAATTATTATAAGAAAGTTTTTCCAGATTATAAACTCTTGTCTTTTGCGGGGGAGGAAAGTAGAAACCTTGAGGTTACTAGGGAAAGATAGAATGGATGGAGCGTATCTTGTGAAGTTAGGATTTACACTGAGAGTTGCCTAGACCATAGTCTGGCTTTGCCTAGACAAGCTGACTGCCCAGGGGCTAGCTGAACGCCCTGTGAATCAAAGCCACATGTCTGCCACCATAGATGCAGTGGCGGTGGGGATGGGGCGTGGAGCTGATATGGCTTCTTTTTTGTTCTTTTCGAAAAGATTTTATTTCGTTTTAGAGAAAGGGGAAGGGCAGGAGAAAGAGAAATATTGATTAGTTGCCACTTGCGTGTCCCCAACCAGGGACCTGGTCAGCAACCCCGGGATGTGTCCTGACTGGGAATTGAACTGGTGACCATTTGGTTTGCCGGACGATGCCCAACCCACTGAGCCACACCAGGCCAGCACGATGAGCCTGGCTTCTTCACGTGTGCTTTGGGCTTGGTGAGCCTGCCAATCTTGAACTGGGTGGAAAGCTAGGACATTACTTTCCACTCGTGGGCTGGGGAGTTAGTCCTTTTTTTGTCGACTGCTATTTGCATTTCAGTAATCAATCCTTCTTCCTTTTTCCATTACTGCCATTTCTGTAGGTCCTTATCTGAAGGTGATGATCTAGGAAACTCTTAACTTTAAGAGAATAGACTTAAAACTGAGTCACACATTTAAAACAAACCGTAACGTTTTTAAAGAAGTATTTTATTGGGACTAACTTTTATTGGGAAAAGTTTCAAAAAATTGAAGTTGTTCGTTTTACGTTATATAACAGAAATTTGGAATACGGTGCAACAATATGTTATTTCTTACAGCAAAGATTGAATGTTGACTTCTGTGGTAAAGTCCTAACATAAAGAGGGTGTGTAAGCATACACATTTTCCCAAGGGTCTCTCAATGTTTTGATATTCAAACCATTCTCCTGAAGAATCTACTTCTCTTCCTCAGTTTTTAACTGTTCAAACTCTCTCTTTGATCCTTATTTGTCCGTCACCATGTGTGACAAAATCTCAAGCAGTTCTCCAGGGTCATTTTTATCAACTTCATGTCAAAATGTGCAGTTTCACAGTACAAGTGAATTGTATTGTATTTGCCTTTTTATTCCGTGATACTACCCAGCCAAGAAAGTGAGCAGGAACAGATGCTGATGTTAATGTGAACTAAACATTAAATGATAACTTTATTAGTCAATAATTTAATGTTATGATGACCTGTGCTTCCTTATGCAGCCTGGTAACTGCAGTGAGTCAGAGAATGATTACTCAAGTAATTAGGGAACACCACCCCCCCACCCAGTCCCCCTTTTAGGTTACAGTTAAAACACGCAGTATGGGTTAGAGGGCTTTATAATCAACCACATGTAGATTTGTATGCCCTTCCTGGCACTTAACTAGGTTATCAAACCTTGGGTGAGTTGTCTATCCACAGAACCTCAAGTTCTTGGTCTGTAGAGTGGTAAGGCCAACTTGTAGAGCGGTCGTGGGGATTAGACCGCACGCACAACGTATAAAACTCCTGGGTGATACGTAGTGCACGCAGCCCAAGAAATGACCCCTGTTAGGGTTGCTGTTGCATTTGCGTTGTACCTTTCATTTCCCATGTGACATTCTCATTTAATTCAGGCTGCAGAATTTAAATTTTAGCAGAGTCACCGAAGATGTTGTAAGGTGTGCAGTGACCTGAGGAAACTGAATTTTAGAAGATCATATCTGGTGACTGCGTACGTCACAGATTAGATCAGATAATTTGATAGGCTTCTTCATGCCATAGATGAGAACACCGAGACCCAAGAAAATCACTCAACTTGCTCTGGATCCCGTGGTTTGTATCTGGCAGAGCCAAATCCAGAGCCCAGTTTTCCTATTCTTGACTGCGTTTCAGCCACGCAGTTGCCCCTTGGCAAGTGAATCAAGTAAAAAGGCCCTCACACTCCTTTGGGAACAAAGTGATGAGGGTCCGACGTGTTGATCAGCCGTGGGAATAGGAGGGAGAGGACCAGGCAGCAGCCACTGAAGACTCTGCTGATGACATCGGTGCCCGTTGACTCAGCTCTGTTCTGTCAGGGTGGGAGCCAAGGGTCCCAACTTGCAAGCCTGGTCCCTGACCATTCACAAAACTAAAAGATGTACAATGTGTTGGTTTTGGTGTCTCCTAATGAGTTTAAACGACCGCCCTCTCCAGATGGAAATACGGAGGATTAACGGTACTAGATGCCAGTGCTGAATAACGAGGTTTGATGCTGTGATGGGAAAAAGGAGTGTTGAAACCATTGCACTGTATCTGTGAGGGTGCGTGTGCGCGTGCTGGCGTGCGTGTGGTGTTAGGCCAGACTTGCGGCGTGCTCCCGATTCAAGACTGAGTCGCATTTCTCCCTTGTAACGTCCGTCCAGTTAGAATCACAAACCGTCACACCTTTGTCAGAAAGAGGAGCTGTTCCCATAGATTCTTCTCTGTCTGTGTGTTTGTTTTCTTGGATGGATCCTGCTGTGTGGCACTGAGAAACAGACTTTGTTGGGCCCTGTTTGGAAAACAAATCTGTTCACGAACACTTCCCTCTATCATTGTATGTGTGTGCTGGCTCTGCTTTTCCCGCCAGGCGCACGGAAGCTAGGCATTGAGAAAGAAGCTTGTTTTCTTCTGCAAGTACGTAGGCCCCAAAGGCAAACGTGCACATGAATTTAAAATGCACTGTCTCTACTACGTAAGTTTTTGAATCTTCACGGATTAACCCTGGGCCAGGTACCTTGTGGTTCAGTACACACTCAGCACCCCTAGGAGTCGTCCTTAAAGTTGCCACAGAACTGTCAATCGAGCTTGTAAATAAAGAAAGCTCTTTTTACCCCCAGGTTCATTCCATGGGCCATAAGTCAGGTTAGTTACCCAGGATGATAAAGGAAGTGACTGGTTTTTTCCAAGAAGGCATGGTTTGTCCCTTTCTCAGATTGGAATGCGAACTGAATATATACCTGTACAGTCACTTCCTACCTATAGTTTTTGTAGGTTTTATTTGCTGTTCCAGCCAAGTTCAAGTTTTTATGACAGGAAGTGTGAATGGTGATGACGGGAGTAAATAACTTGACTTTATGATTGCAGTACAGGAAGTAACTTTTCATGCCAAATAAATCTTCGGGAGGAAAAAAGAGCCGGCTTATAAATGTAACATACATAAGTTTCCTAGAGTCTTTGTTCTCTTAAGTGGAAACAAAACCAGAATATGGTCTGTCTTCTTTCTCTTTGTAATTTCTGTTGTCAACAAATGTCTCTGTTTTAGGAAGAGGTATTTTCAGGTATTTTGTTGTGACCCAGCGTGACAGAGAACCACTAAAAAGATTCTAAGTGAAAAGAGTAATGCGCAGCATGAAGACCCTAAATACGAAGTTACTTTTTCCTTGAAGAGCCAGTGGCCACCTCATCATTCACGGTCAAAAGTCCCAGTTCCTCTCAGCAACCACGTTCAGTAAGCAGGTGGTGCCAGCTGTGCTTTAATAACAATAATTAAAGAAACAAATAATAAGCACACGGGAAAGACAGATTTGTTCAACATCACCGAGTTTGCACACAAGCAAGTTTAAAGAAAAAAGAAAGAATTGCCTAGAACTTGAGTTGTGTTCATCACAACCAGAAGCTTTGTTTCCCCCTAACTTTAAAAAGTAATAATGGGAAGAAGAGATTTTTCCCTCATCTTTCTGTCATCGTAAAGCCAGAGGAACTTGTAGTGAGAAAAAGATGTATAACAAACCATCATTTCTGGGGGGCTAATATTGCGCACACATGCATCACATGAACAGATAGCTGGCAGACTAACATACCCGAGGAGTGGTCCACTATTGCAGGTGCACTGACAGCCTCTGTGGGGCTGTGAGGCAGCGGGTCAGTGTTTCCCTGGGAGCCATAGGCTGAAGGTTCAAATTTAACTCTGTGACCTTGAGCCTCACTTAACCACACTGGCTAAAAACAGGATCTCTAAATCCCCTCTGCCTCTAAAACTCAGTATCACCAATTTTTCAAAGAAGCAGTTTGCAAATTATAGGAAACTGTTCTCAGAGAACAAACTAGCGTGTTGGAGTTACCAGTATCTAGTTATCATTTACTTGCTCTAAATTCTTCAGAGAATATATTTGCATGTGGCATGATGAAAAATCTGCCTCATGTTGTAGCTTTCCAGGCAGTTCCCTAAGTGCTGTTCTACTTAAGGTGCGCCCCAGCCTACTGTGACTGGCAGACATGCGCATGGAAGGCTCCAGAGCAGAGTGGTTAAGGTCAGGCTCCCTGGCCTTGTGTCCTGGCTCCACCACCTACTGATTGTGTGACCTTGGTCCAGTCCTTAACTCCTGGGGGCCCACTTTCTTTATCTGCAGGATGGGGATAATGGCAGAATTTAGCTTTCAGGGTTGCCACATGCCCAGGCCAGCCTTGTATATCAGTTTGCCATTACCACCAACAGTTAAATTGGCTTAAAGAGGATAGGTGACCTGCTCCAGAGCAAAGCATAGCCAGAGGAGAACCTTTCTCTTTTTTTTTTAATTAAAAGTTTTATTTACTTAGAAGCATTCAGGATGTCAACAAAACAGCTGCACTTCTATTTTCTTTGCAATTAGAGGGGGTATTCAGTTAACAGAACAACAGTACTTCACATAAGCTGCATCAGAGACAACTGGAGGTGGAAAGACTGCCGTCCCCGCAGACCTACTTCGTGCTGTGCACCAGCGAGAACCTGCTTTAGACTTCCAGGCCAGTGTACAGCCCCAGGCTGTGTACCAGGTGGTCAGTGGCTGCTAAAAATACCACCAGGACAGCGCTCTATAAAAGACACCTTCTGTGGTGTGTTGACTATACCAAAAAAGACACTGAACAGATTAAAAACACATCTCAGCCTTACATTTCAAATTTTCTCTTTTGAGCTGTGTGCAGGGGCACTCCGTGCTGTAGAGACCAGAACAACGTCGGTAGTGCCCAGTTATCATCATTGTCTTCTTTATTTTTCTCTTTGTCTTCCTTGTCTTCCTCCTGGCTTTTTTCAGCCTTGACGACCCCTTCTCTGCCGCATCAGGCTTTCCTGTACTTCGGTCTCCTGTCTGTAGTTCTTCAGCGTGGCCCTTCCTTTCACTGGCCGCTTGTCCCCTGCAGCCGTGTGACTCCCCCTCTCCCCGAGCCTCACCAGTGCACAGTTTGGGGTGCTCCCCTTTGATTTTGGGGTGATACTTAGAACAAAACAAGAAAAAGGCCGGAGGAGGCCTCGCGGGTGCTTTGGGGTCTTTGGACTTCTTTTCTGTTTCCCCTTGAGGAGGAGTACACGTTTTCATCTCCTTCATGACAGGCCTTTGTGTGCCTTCGATCAATTTTCTTTTCTCCTCAGCAGATGTGGTGTTCCGCCTCTCTCAGCACCTCTTGGAAAACCCTGGGAAGCTGACTGAAGCCCCTGGGGGGCTGTTGCCTGTGCTCCTCCTGGCAGGTTTGCACAAAGTGCATATGGTGGCATTCCGCCTCTAGGCTTCTCAGCATCTCCCTTGCCCAAGTGGAGCGAGCGCACAGTCACCCAGTGCCAGTCCGGCTCGCACCCACCCCCAGCGTTTCTGCGGAGCTCAGTGGACTGCGGAGGCTGGGAGAGCGGGAGCCAGATGCCCTCCCAAAGGAAGAACCTTACCTTGAACCCAAGGCCTTCCGGCTTCCCAGGTCTTCCCGTGTGAGGCCACTCCCCTTCAAGTCTGTAAAAGTGCCACTGAAGAGTGCACTCCCTTTCATTGTTTAAAAGAAAACCCCGACTAAACATTGAACATGAAGCACATTTGTCATAGGGTTTTATTTTGGTGTGGGAGGGGGAGACTGTGGAGACAGTGGGCCCAGAGGTCTGGAAAGTGGACATTGATTCTGTAAACTTGGCCTCAAATGATGTGCACAGCATGTCAAATTACACACAGCAAGGCCTGTTCAGTCTGTAAAGTTTATTCTAAACAACCTGAGAAATTGTCCCTCTTAGCCCCCAAATTAATAGGAATTTCCGAAGGGCAGCAGCTTCTTGGCCATGGCCACACCTGTTGGGTTCCTGTTCTCTAGGTTCCCCACATCCACCCCCACGTGTGTCTTCCATGATCCTTATTACTTTGCTCGACTTTCCTTTCTCTTCTTAAAACCTCTGCGTGGGCCGTCCAGGGCTTGAAGAGGAACTTCCCTATAAAGCAGGGTCTGCAGTGGGAATATGTTGCATGGAAACTCTGGAAGCTTCAAGCAAGTGTGCGAGCGTGACCCCAGCAGAAGAGGGGACCTTCCTGTTTAGTGAGGAAATCTGATATGCTAATATTTCAGTCGCTGTCAGGCCTCTAATCATTGCTTTTATTTTTGTCCCCAAGCTTAGTATCAGTAGGATTTCTTTTTTAACGTAGACGTTTAACACTGACTCCCTGTGAAGGGTCCCTGGTCTTTTGCCGTCGTGCACACTTCCCTCTCTTTACCAAGGAGGTGGGCAGGTCTCAGGAGTGAGGGCAGAGGGGCGACAGTGTGCGGTGTATTGATTTAAATTAAATCTCTATCTCCGGTTTCCAACGCGCTTTCACTCACCCTCAATTTGAAGATTATAGTCACATCTCACGAGTGGTGCCCATGCTCTTCATTTTTAAAGATCAGTTTGGTGAAGATCATAAAACCAAAACACATTAGTAAGACTTCCCTTCCAGAGGCTAAAACACAGATGGTTTCATCACACCTTTACCTGGAGCCTTCATGTTTACTTGGGTGCCCATAACGAGAAGTCAGGGAGTTGGGTGCAGCTGGCAAAGTGCCACCACTTGGAGAAGAGGGACCAAAAGTGCTGTGTGACAAATACGGTACACACTCCTTGTGTCGGGTTCCCATCGGTGGGAGCTGGTGTCTCCCTTCCCCAGCCCCCACCCCTCCCACCCGTGGTGGAAGCACAGCCACCCCCCTGGACTGAGGGACAGGGCTTTCACTTCAAAGCTCCTTCTCTAGCAAACCATCTGCTAATCCCTTCAGAAAATGAGCTCTGGCCCCGTCGATACTATTGCAGGTGGGATACAAGCAACTTTCCCTTCTCATTTTGTCCAGCTGTCCAGAAATTCTACTCTTCTCTGATGTGAATGATCAGGTTTGGCTGACGCCAAGAAAATACTTAAGGACATATTTTAGCCCTTCATGGCCAGTTTTGAAAGGGTGCATTGGTGCGAAAGCCACATGGCCACTCTGTTCACGTGATAGGGTCTTATCAATAAGCGCTTGTGTGTGTGTGTGTGTGTGTATACACGCATACACATGCATGCCCGTCACAGATCTGAAAAAGTCTTTCTTCTCACAAACCCCTGGGATGGCATTCAGAGGCCATGTCTTGGGTGTCTCAGTGCCCAGGAGGGCAGCTGATTTCCAGGTTTGCAATCTGGGGACAAAGGAGAGTGACTCTTTTTCTTTCCTTGAAGGGTTAACACTAACCAGCTTCAGATTGGTTCACTTGAATCTTAAAATTACTTTTCTGGTCACGCGCACTGAAGGTCTAAGCATTTGTGAAATGTCTTTTTTTCCCCCTTTCTCCCGATGCTGTGCTCTTGTGGCTGTCTTAATTGCACAGGGGTTGAGAAACCAAATTAAAATTAGGCGTGGCTGGTAAACAGCGATCCCGGTGCATGCTTTCAGCTTTGCTTGTTGGAATTACTGCTCCTCGCTGTGTTGCTTTCCTCTCCAGGTTTCTTTGCCCCTCCCCAAAGGAAATATCATAAGCTCTTTCAGAAACACTCACAGGAAGTGAGTGTCCACATGCCGGTTACTCGCCAGCGACTGAGCGTTGACAGGTGGAGAACGGTGCAGCAGCCCTCCCAGATTCGTCTGAACGTCCCCCCAGAGGGTTCGCTCCCGGGAGTACAGACCAAAGGGGTTTTGTGAACTGAAGGAGTTACAGAGGAAATTGGTCATCGCGTGTCATCTTGCGGCAGGGTGACTCAGGGAGCTGGGATGGGGTCAGCGAGGCACGTGGCTGCCATCTCGGAGGCTTTTGCTCACTTCTCAGAGAGGGCAGGCTGTCTTCTAAAAACTAACGCTCCTCCACCGCCAACAGCGATTCTTTTGCAATGAATCACTTCCAGAAATGAATAGCCACAGTTTTTTGGAATGACTGTTGGTTGTGAAATCGCTCGTTTATAATGGCAGGTTTTCAGTTGGTGGTTTTATCAGAATTTCTCAAGATCAAAATGAAACCTCCTCTTTAAAAAGAAAGAAAGTGCTCTCGATACAGAAAGCAAAAGTATTTCCAGTCTCCTACTGAAAAGCTGTCCCAGAAGTCTCTGTACTTATATTTAGAGATACGTGCCAATACATTTGTCTGACGGTGTGGGTTCTTGGAATTACGGATTTATTGCTGGTACCTGGTGATTTCCTACGCAGAAGGTCGCTGACTACAAGAAACGTTACATGCGGTGAGTAGGAGGCAGAGTCTGAAGATTACTGCTAAACCAGTGTTCGTCGTCTTGAGTTTGTAGGTTCAAAGGGCTGCTAGCAAGCTCTATAGTGTTTCTGCTTTCTGTGATTTTAATGGATGGAATTGCAGGACTCACAGAAGCCTGGGAAGGGTTTTTTGGAACATGGGTTAATTGAACAATCATTGAATCTTTTGAATGTACTTAACTAGACCTTTTGAGGAGGAAAGGATCTTTCACAGAAGGAAGTGGTTTTTTTTGGGGGGGAGGGGGGCTTTTAAAAGTACAGTTACTGCTGTTCAACATGTATTTTAAGTATCATTCCATCCTCTTGTGTGAAAGAAAGAAAGGGTTCCATGGTCTCAACAGAGAAAAAGTTATGCCAACTCTTTCATCCATGTGTCACTGCTCACTGGATTTTCCCCTCCTCCATCCTCACACGGGGAAACAATTCCATGAGAAAACTCACCTCCCGGCAGTACCTGCAAGGTGTCTCATTCAGAACTGGTGGGCTCTGCCTAGGTCACGGTCAGCCCTTCCATCCAAAGGGAAGGGGAAGGGACGCAGTTACTGGAAATGGTGAGTGCGGCTTCAGGAATTATGCTCTCTCCGCAGTGGAGAAGTTGTTTGACCTACTGACTCATTTCCTAGGAATTGGGAAGACAACCTAGTGTGGTTTTCATTGTTAGCCCTGGAGGGTTCCAAAATCTGTGTGTGAGCAAATGAGATGGGCTGGGGAAAGGTGGCGTTGCCGCCCGCTGTTCCTGGTGCCTGCTCTCCTGCCGGGGCCAGCGCTGGCTTCCCGGACGAGGCCACCTCTGCTTGGGGCTCGAGCCTTCGTGTGGCTGCTCGGTGGTGAGTACAGATGACAGCAGTTTCTGACTTCCACTAGTTCTTGCTTCTAAATTTCTGTAAAAGGCATCTCATCAAAGCACAGCTTTAAGGAGCAGTTTTCTTCCCTGGCACATCTATACAACCTTCTGTATTTACTCACAGAAAATACTCAGGGTGTGGTGATAATTGTAAAACAAACATAACACGTAGACGACAGTGAAAGTTAAGGGTTAAGATACATTTTGCTGGTTTTTGGTAGCATATTGACTTGAAGGCGGCTTTGCTTTTCACATTTATATTTGTAATATTTAAAACAAGTAGGGAAGATAACAGCATATTCTAACAAAAATAATATAATTCCTAATAGTTAATGAAGAACTTATGTTTTGGGCTCAGAACATGATGTTTATGTGCAGAGGAAGTTTTGTTTCATGATGTGTCAGTTTTAAATCAATGCTACTAAGTCAGTTAAAGTATGAACAAGGCAGTTAAAGTATGAACAGAGGACAGAGAACATATATTGAACTTGATATTTAATGTGTTACATTACTGCCTCAGTATACTTTGATATGTGCTGGCTCTCCCAGGTCACACCCTGAAGTTATGTCCTTCATTAATGCAAAGATGTTTCATGCATAATGATTATAGGGTTTCTCATTCTCTTTGGAGTGACCAACCGAGCAGATATTTATTGCATTTACTGCCTTCTGTCTGAATGCTTTCGAGGTGGTGTCCCTCACTTTTCCGGGGCATCAGGCCCCTGTGAAATTGGGACGGGAGCCCTGAACCCTTTCCCACACTCAGATGCCAATGTTTGCCTGTGTTTTCAGTGCACTTGCAGCCCTAGGGCAACTCATCCGTGGCCCCGAGGCTGCGGACGCCAGCCTGAAGGGAGACCGAGCCCCAGCTCTGCTTTCCTCTAGGGTCCCAGTAAAAACTGATTTAAAAGAGGGGGCATGCGAGTCAGAAAGCAGCCGTTCTCTGTGGTGCTGGGCAGGGATGCAAAGCCTGAGAAGAGGAGGAAAGATAGAGAAAATATGTGACTGGTACTAAAAAAAGACAGTGGTTAGTATCATCTGAACTTCCCGACAGACGTCCCGGAACATTGAACCATGTGTACTTACTTGTGAAGTACAGTGTGAAGTCCACTAGAGGCTTAAAGGCTCAACGTTAAACAAGTGTGGAGTTTTCCTCATGCACAATGAAATCTCTCTTCTTCCTTATTTCTTTCCCATTGTGTGCATTTTCACATTAGGACAGTAAATTGTCTGAACTCCAAAAACACAATGTATAACAACGGTAGCACACTGGAAAAATGACTATCCAGTAGCAGAAGAAAAGTGGTAGGGATGGATGTAGGATAGTTCGAGCACACATACACAAAAATACCATTTTTAGAAACAGTAGCTCTTACTGCCCTTCGACTAAATTTAAGACAGTATCGTAAGGGTGTTGTAGAAAAAGAATAGAGATGATTCTTGGGTGTGTTAAAAGGAATATGACATAAAAGGGTAAGAAAATAAGACTTGCATTAGTCAGACTCATTATTGTGCCCAATATGAGTCACATTTGAAAAGAGACTGTGGGCCGTTTGAAGAGCGGACATAGAAGCAACAGAAGTCATGCACCCTGTGCCGCCTCCCAGCGAAGGAGCGTTTTAGTCCGGAAAAGGCTAAAGAATTTCTTCCTCCCGGTCTTCAGGTAGTAACGGTCTGATTTACCTTTATATTCCTGGGCCTAGCACGTGCCTGCTTCCATTCGCTGGCTTACAGTACTTTCTTTTTTCTTTTTTATTATTTATTTTTGCCTTCTTACTGAGTTTATTGGGGTGACACTGGTTAACAAAATTATATAGGTTTCAGGTGCACAGTTCCACAGCATATCCTCTGTACCCTGCACTGTGTGCTCACCGCCCCAGGTCAGGACCCTCTGTCCATCACCATTCATTCCCCCTGTACCCTGCTCCACTGCCATCCCCTCATGCCATCACCACACTGCTGTGTGTCGTGGTACTTTAAGTGAATGACGTGTGCAGAGATCTCAGCAATGCTTCTGTCACAGGCTCAGCAAGAGTAAGTAGGTTCAGATAGAACGAGAGGACGTGAAGTGCATAATAAGTAAATTTGTTGGCTGATTAAAAGAGATAAGAAAGACTTATCTCAATTGCCAAGGTGATAAAAAGAGACAAGTGGCTAGCAGAGGGTGGGAAGTTATGACATCTTTGATTGGGACCTCTTTCAAGAGAAGACCAGGTAGTTCTGTTTTGGATGGCAGAAACATGCATTGATTCATTCGGCAGACCCCAAGGGCCTCCTTTGCTAGGAGGCAGGGTTCACGACAGGTTCCCAATGTATGTTTACTGCTACAGCTGCCGCATAAAAACAGCATGCTGGGGGCCTGTAACTCGCAGCTGCCATCCATGACCCTTCCTGATGGCGGTGATGTGTGCTTCGACTCTTGAAGCGTTCAAGGAGTGAGCTAGATAGCGGAGTGGGGGCAGGCACTTTGATGAGGGGCCCAGGCGATAGGAACAGCAAGTGCAGAGGCTCAGAACTCTGAGGTATGGTGGAGGGGGGTAGGGAAGAAGAAAGATGGGGGGGAGATGAAGCTGGTTGGTCACTGATAACAGAGGTCTCTGGCCCCAGCATGTTTGCCTGGAGATGTCTACCTAGGAAGGTAATGTGGCCAGAAGTACACTTTAGAAAGGTCAGCGCAGTGAGAATGCATTGGGGAAGGAGGTGGGGGGCGGGTCAGGCAAGGCAAGGAGACCGGATAAAGAAAAGCTGTTGTAGTCATCCAGTGGAGAAATGGGGACACCGTTGGAAGTGGATTCAAGAGAGAATAGTAGCAGGCTGAAAAAAGCAAAAGGTGAAGTAAGGATAGTGGCTTAGGTTTATTAAGCAGTATCATTCGCCGCAGAATGAGATGCAAGAGGAAAAACAGGTGTGAGGGGAAGACACGGTGGCATTTGGATGACACGCCAGCGTGAGTGGGAAGGCGGATTATTCGGACTTGGACCCTGAAATTTAGACTAGCAGCAACAGTGCAAAGTCATTACCTTACTGGTGGTGCTGGCTTGTGTGGAGACCTGTTTCTAAAGCAGTAGATCACTCTCAAATTTTTACACGGTGTTTTTATTTTTTTAACTCATTTGTAGTAATTCTTCTTTTAAAATACACGATAATAGAAGAAATAACAAGGATCTCCGATCGCATCACCCAGACCTCTGCTCGTATTTGTGTATATTTTCTTCCAGTATTTCCTTGCACACATGCACACACGCGCACACACTGTGCAGACTCAGCATCGTGCCATAGAGGATCTTTTATATCCTGCTTAAAAATTTTTTTAAAATTTTGTTTTGTCCTCAACCTGAAGACATTTTTTCATTGCTTCTAAAGAGAGAAGGGGGGAGAGAGGGGACGGGAGAGGGAGGAAGAGAGAGAAAACTGACATGAGAGGCAAGTGTTGATTGGTTTCCTCCCGTTAGTGCTCAGACCAGGGACTGAACCCACCCACTAGGTGTGTGCCCTGCCTGAATCAAACCGGCCATCTTTCAGCTAGGGGACGACGCTCCAACCCACTGAGCCACACTGGCCAGGGCTGTCCTGCTTTTTTCAGCGAGCATTTTCTCCACATGCTTAAAAATGCTTGAAAAACATTTTTAATGGTGCATTATATTCTCTAATTTGGGAATGCTTAGTTTGCTTCTTTTTTTAAAAAAGCCATTTTACCTTATAATTGTAATCCTTTGAAATACATGAATCCCGGGCATATTTGTAATGATTTCCTGAGGATAGATTCTTTGCAGTGAATTCATTAAGTCTAAAGAGCTTAACTTTTTAAAGATTTCTTGGTACTTTCTGCCACATTGTTCCCTGGAAAACTGGCACCAAGTTATCCACGTTGTGACAGTGTATGAAATGCGTATCTCACCGTATCTTCATCGGTACTGAGTATTATCCTGAAAGAAATCTTTAGACAAAAATGTTACATTATTCTTGGCTCATTAATTTAGTAGCTATTTAATGAATATCTACTCTGTGCCAGGCATGTGGTATTTTGGAAAGGCTACTAGCAAAGTTTAGGTTTTTCATGTGTGTTCTCTTTCGTAAATGTGCAGTTCATGTCCATTATCGACTTTTCTGTTGGGGTGTGACTGTCTCTGTAAGTTACTTGAGGGGTGTGTGTGTGTGTGTGTGTGTGTGTGTACACGTGTGTGTGTGAGGGGGGATAGGTAGATCCTGGAGCAAATATTTTTCTCAACTTCATAATTTTGCTTCTGATTTTTTTGAGATGTAGAACCTTTACATTTTATGTAGTCGAATAAGCAATCTTTGTCTCTTTTTTCCTTTGGGACTTCTTCTGTTACCTTGGCTTAGGAATTCCTTTCCACTCAGAAGTTGGAAAATATTCTTCTAATTAAAAAAAAATTGCGTTAAACTCACCAATTTAAAGTAAGGTGTGAGAAAAAAAGCCAGATGGAATCCCCCCAACACTGTGCATTGAGTCATCACTCTCCCCCCATTAATTTTGGTGCCTCCTTGGTTTTATGTCAGGTCCTTTTACATTTTATCCAGCTTTAGGAGTCCATGAGTTTGGGGGAATATTAGTACCCAAATGGAGGGTGTCATCATGCTTTTTTCCAACATTTTCTAATGAAAAATCTTAAGCATATAGCACATTTGAAAGATTTTCCCAGTGAACCCCACGTGTATACCAGCTAGAGTCTGCAATTCGTATTTCACCATTTTTCCTTTATTCATGTGATAATTTTTAAACCTCCTGAATCATTGAACTTAAAAAGTGGAATATCAAAGGTATTCTCTCCGCTTTTGTCTAATTTGTGAGTTTGATTTCAGGAAGCTTTTAGCAGTTTCTATTAGCATAGGAGGATAGGAACACCGTCACAAATACCAAGGGAAAGCACTCCCAGAATGTGTCTTTCGGTTTTATGAGCAGGGTTTGATTTTTAAGGGTTGTGATTGTTACTCGCATAGGATGCATTTGTTTCTCAGACATAAATCCCTGTTAAGTCCTCCACCCAGAGCAGTGCAGTTGCTTTTTGTCCCGGGCCTGGGCCTGGAGAGGACATTGAGAGGGACGGGGGGAGGGAACGAAAAAAAAAAGAGAGGGACAGAAAGGCCCCAGGGCAGGCACCACAATGCTTGTGTGGAGGGCGGGGTGGGTGGGCCTCGTCAGAGCAGGGGCTGCCTGGGCCACAGTGGGCTATGAAAGAAAGAAGACTTCCACCAGGGTCAGGCCACTCCCCCAGGCGGGTCCCACCACTCTGCCACACGGGCCCTTCGCATAAAGGCTGCTTTGCCCAGGGCAGCCTGTCACTCCAGGACAACCCTGCTGATTGTCATCGAATGTCCCTGATTCACACAGAGTGATCAGGTCAAATAAACCTTAGGTCAAGGAGTTCGATCACCTTTTCTAGCCTAAGTGACAAGCACTGAAAAGTCCCATGAGCCTTTGAGGCCTGACAGCATCCCAGCTCAGAGATGGGTCCGCAGTGTGTCTCACCAGTAAGCTGGCTCCTGCTGCTCAGTGCGGCGTGCCCTAGCCAAGCGGGAAAACGCACGGCCTGCAGCAAGGGGTTGCCTTTGATTGCCACTAGAAACCAACCGTGGTTTACCTAAAGTTCTGCACTGTGTTCCCTCCTAAGTCTCAATTTCCTGTCTGAAAAGAAAGTTGACTTTATGAAATTATATAGAAAGATTTTTTTCTCTATTCAAAATCTGTGATTCTAATCTCAAACGCTGAATGTAGGTCAGTGTCCACCCCTTCCGCAGAAATCTGGGAAGACAATTATTTTTCCAGCTTCTCTGAACAATACTTTCCAGGATGTTATAACCACTGATGAAGTTCACCAGACTCTGGGTCTAGGGCTGGACATTTTAAAGCCATTAGCTCCTGTGAAAGGAATGAGAGGGCATTCCTGAGATCTGTCGGAGAAGGAAGCCTCACTCACAGGAAGCTTATTAGCTGACTAGCTGCTTACTGAGCACATTCCCTCCTCGACCCCCGGGACACTCACTCTGTGGTCCAGTGCCACCTTTGCTCTAGATTCTCGGCTCCTAGTGAACGATGCTGTAGTATTTTAGAAGTCTGGCCAACAAGTGCTTTGAAATCAGAGAATAGTCACGCTGAAAAAAACAGCCTAAATTGGTGTCCTGGTAACATCAGTAATCAGAAGAGGCGACCTATTTGAGTGAATGATTTTCAGGAAAAATACTCAGTAGCCTAAGTTTTTTCTGTTGCCACTGTCCCCTCCACGTTTATGCTCAAGCAAGAGTCAGCTTGTGGCTTCCCAAACCTGCCATATTGTTTCCTTTCACTCTGCATTTGGAATTCAGCTCCCCGTCCTTGTCCTTACCCCCCTGGCCATCCGCAACACTGTCAGGTGTCGGGAAGCGGACCCAGAGGTGCCCCGCCACGTTAACCCCCCCCACCCAGTGCTGTCTTTCACTTTACAGATACGAAAATACCAAAGTATGGGGGTTATTGGGCTTTGGTTAATTTGCCAGGAGCAGGGGAGGGTAGTCAGCCACAAAGCATCACGCCAGCCTGTGACTTTCCCTGCTGGTAAAATGTGAAGAAGACCGATGTAAGGACCATCGCCGTGGTGTGCCTTGGGTTCGTGAATCATCTTCTAAACCCACAGCTAGTTTTTAAATAAAATAAGATCGGGAGGTCATCGGTGGCACGGAGTGAGTGTCGCTGACCAAAGCCTGTGATGTTGGCACTGGGAATCCCGAGGAAGGTGTCATTGAGAAGTGAGCCATGCCTGCAGGGGACCTGGCATCTCCGGGGGTGTGAACAGGCCAGAAGTACAAATAACTGCAAAATAAGTTTAAATTAAAACATAACATTTGGATATGGTCACAGGGAATGGGATTATATAACAGGCTAATAAAGAAAAGAGACATTTGGGGTACGTCTTTAACTTTTAAGATAGGTATCTTGAAGAGAAAGCTCTAATGAGATTCTCAGTGTGTTACTCTCTGGGATTAAGGAATAAACAGAGGGCACTGAGAAACGGTATTTTGGATAGATCATGAATATTTTCCAGTATGATAGTTCTAATGCACTGGTTTCACTGAGACCTCTCTCATATGACATGATGATAAGCTGTGAGCTAATATGTGCTAGTCATGATTGACTAGCCCAGAACTCCAGCTCCTGTGATGGTATTTCCTGTGGCCTCAGTGCCCTGGGGTCTGGGTTAACGAGGATAATTCATTTTTGTGGTCAAGGCTCTGATTTTTTATTCATGTAAACTATCCGTGAAAACGTACCTGATCCAACCCTGGTGCAAGAGGTTACTTAACAATAACCTCCACAGTAGGTAACACGGCAGCCAAGCACCTTATGCTGGCCACTATGCCAAGTGCTTTACTTGGTTATCTGTTTTAATAAACAGTCCTGTGTGGCAGGTACTATTGTTGTACCCATTTTACAGACAGAAAGCTAAGGGTCAGAAAAGTCATTGTCCCCGAAATCATACAGGTCTCACTCCTACCCGAGCAGGAGCCAGGCTTCAGATCGCAGCAGCCTGGTTCCTAAGCCCAAGATTTTAATCTGCATCCTATTCGATGTTCATAAATGATTTCTGTTTGGGAGATATTTTTATACTTTGGGGCCACTCAGTTTCATTTGATAAATTACCTCTTGCAGTGGTTTTCATGTATCAGGGAAGAACAGATGCAGCCCCCAAAGCTGGGCACTTTCGTGCCATACCTTCATCACGGGCTCGCAGCTTATCATTAATGGGGCATATGACCTCAGCCTGCCCCCATGGCTCCAGCACACTGTTGGTTATAAGAAAGCAGGTTCAAAAAAAGGTAACTAACAGAGCATCTATTCCAACTACAAAAGAAAGAAGGAAGGAAAGAAAACAACAACTTGGCATGGCCCACGATGGAATTTTCTTTCTTTGTTATTGGAAGTGAATACAAGCTCATTAATGTGTGCCTTCCAGTGAGTGCAGGCCCGTAACTGAAGTGCGCTGTCCGTCTCCAGGACTCGGTTGTGTTGTGATGTTAGTGCTGCTTGGTTGACTACAGAAGGCCTCAGTTACGGGAAGCTGGTTTTCCACGGACGTGGCAGGAAGGGCCTTCGTGTTCTGGTTTCTCTCTTACCCCAACTTGAGGGTCTCTGTCCCAGCCAGTGCAGCTGGCTGTGCTTGCTCTCTGCACAGAAGCTCTTTCCTTTCCTCTCTTCCTAGCCAACCACCATTGTTCCCTTCATATGGAGCCTCCTCCAGGCAGCCTCCCCCGACTGCTCGAGACCCAAGTGCCCCCCACATACCTCCACAGCATCCTCTTCTTATCCCTTTGTGCATGTGTCATAGTAGGTTCTCACTTCCTGTTTCTTGTCAGCCTTCCCTGACTTGCCTGGGACCAGTGAGAGCCCGGATGGGTATTGGTGGCTTTCGGATAAACGCCCTGACACACAAGAAGCGCCTGGCACCTGTTTGAGTGAGGAGGAGAGCTAGAGATGACACACAGGGGTCCCAGGGGAAGCTGATGCGCACAGTGGCTGGTGCTCAAGAGTTCAGAAGGTGCCGCGTTTGCATCGCCCGGCTGTATTCCCACAGCAACTCTGGGGAGTGGACTCCTGGGTCCCACTGCACTGCCATGAGGCAGCAGCTGGCCCGGAGCACGTGCACAGCTAGTGAGGGTAAGCCAGGACTTGAGCTAGGACTTTGGACCCAGTGCTCTGACCTACCCGGAGATTAAATATCCCAAGGCCGGTCTGTAAAACAGGCATTGGGATCTGTCACAGCAGCGTGTCATTCTTGTCCTAACCAACTAGATCCAGAGAAAGAGGGGACAGAGTTTGCTCTCTTGCCCTTTCCTCTTTAGCATCCTTCCAACTGCCACCTGTTTCTGGTGAAAGCCTTACAGTGACACGCGACAGGTCCTTCCCAGATTTCAGGCGGTTGAGGGGGCGACCCTTTTATATGCAACCAGGTGGGCTGCTGCTCTTTTCTTGAGGGCAGAGCTTTTGGAAAAGCGGAGAGCCGTGGGGGCTCAGGTAAAGTCCTTGAGCAAACTGAGTAAGATCTCGGTGTGCTAGATGGGGGGTGTTTGTGCCGCGCACTGAGGGTGTGCATGGGTGGGGGGCTAGCTTGGTTGGCTGGTTAGAGGCTGTGGAAAGGTTAGGTTGCAGGCGGGGGTGGGCTGTGTAATTGAACAGGTGAGCAGGTGTTAATATCAGGCTGGGGTGTGTGTGGTGGGAGGGGGCATTGGAAGCAAGTGAGCCAGCAGCATCTCTGGGTGCACAGGGCTGGAAATGAACGACTGCCGGGTTGGCGGGGCTCAGTCATTACCACAAGCAGGTAGCCCAAGGCATGCAGTTCGTCTGGGAGGGGGAGAGAGATTTGAGGCAGCATTTCCTAAACTTCAAAACTTCTGAGTTTGGTACTCAGCCCTGCTCTGTTCTAGGTATTTCTGGCAGTGTTGTCAAGAGAGGAATTTCTAATTTCAGCGAGAAGTTAATTACGCCACCACAATAGAACACTAAACTAAGTCGATAAATCCCTGCAGTAATTGGGGTGTCAGTTATTTGCACCTGATTATTTGCGTAAGAAGATACCGGCATGTGTTGCATGTGTTACGGTTTTATTGGGTGGGGCGGGGGCGGGAAGAGATGGACGCACCATTAACCCTTTCGATACAAGTGCTCATTCCGCGGCGACACTCCCGCTGTAGGAGGTGAGCCATTGTGAGCCATTGTATGGGCGCCGGATATATCCGGCACTCGTCCACACAGGTCATCAGATGGGAAGGGTTAGAGGTACCTTCTACAGGACATTCAGAGGTCAGAGCAACTCGGGGAGGTCAACCCAGGCTGAGGTCGTCGTTCGTTCACTCACACGACACAGGTTTCTTGAGCACCTGCTGTGTGCCACACACAGGTTAGCACTGGGACAGCGATAGTGATGAGAACAACAGGCGTGCTCTGTCCCCATGGAACCTAAGTAAACGCACGGAAAAGCAGTCCAGCGAAAAATCAGGTTACGTGCGCCCTGGCTGGTGTGGCTCAGTTGGTTGGAGCATCGACCCGTAAACCAAAAGGATGCATGTTCAATTCCCAGTCAGGGCACATGCCTAGGTTGCAGGTTCGGTTCCCAGTCAGGTGCATACGACAGGCAACCGATCTGTGTTTCTTTCTCATATCGGTGTTTCTCACCCTCTCAATCTGTCTCCCTCCCCACCCCCGCAAAATCAATAAGCACGTCCTTGGGTGAAGACAAGAAAAAGAAAAAAGGCTCTGGAGTGGGAATGAGGTCAGCTTTAGAGGGTGGGAAAGGTGGCAGGTGTGGCCCAGGATGCAGCGGTAGCAAGCAGGTGCAGCCCTCACAGGCGATCAGTTTGGCCAGAAGGCGCCCATCCCGGAAGTCTAAAGAAGCTCTTGTAACCCCTGCAAGTGTGCCCAGCCCAGGGCACCCCGGCCCTTAGGAGGGCCCTCGTTCCCACTCTCCTCTTCCTATCGGTGTCACTTGCAGAGGGGATCAAACAGGGATGTGTGACGGAAGCCAGTCTTAGTGAACTTGAAACCAGGTGTTGTTTCAAGGACCAAAGAGCTCGAAAACATGCCCCGGGGTCCACGAAGTGACTCTAAGTAGAACTGGTTTTAAAACAGACAGCCCAGCTCATTCTGCCGTGGCTCACGCACGGCCTTGTGAGCCAAGGAGCTGGCGGCAAGCGCAACGGGGAGAAGCAGACATCGCGTTGATTCCGGAAAGTGGCACCTGCGTTGCCGGGTCCAGGAAGTTCTGGAGGAGGCCATCCACTGCATTATGTGGCACTGCTTCCGTGGCTGTCATCAGGCTCTCTGAGGTCCACGCCCCTCAAGTTTGGGAATGCAAAGGGACCAGCAAGGTGGCCTCAGGCCTGTGTCCTGCTTCACAGTCCCATGTCCCGGGGCCTCCGTGCTGAGACAGGACATTTAGGGACAGCCCTTGTAGCCAGCTTGCCCCCCTCACTCTTTCTCTGCGTGCTCTGTGAAGCACCTCTCCCTTCATTTTAGAAGAAACGAACTTGGAACTTACCAGGGAGAGCGTGTTTTACTGCTCTGTAAACACTGTGGTTAGAAGGGCCACCTTCTAATCTTTTACTACCTGTAGGGACAGGTGGATGCGGAGAGGCTGCTGGCAGGAAAGGCTGTTTTTTCCAAGGCTCTGTTAGCAATAGAGTAGAATACCTTTGAAGCTGCAGGGGGTCAGAGCAGCTTGTCCACAAGGCGTATTACGCAGAAATCTCCCTTTTTAAGATCTTATTTGCTTGAGTGTCAAAAGGAGTGTCTGTGCCCACATTGAACTGGAGCTCCGTCTGTACCTAGAGCAATAAAAGAAAAATACTTCCAGAGTTTCCTGAGATGCCAGTCCAAAGTCATTTCAGCAGCTGTTTTGAAGAGATTGTTATATCTTAACCTGTAACCCTGGGCTCGCGTGTGGGGGGAGAAAATAAATGAGAATGTTCTCTCAGTCCCGTGGCGAAGTGGAGGTAGACAGTGATTTAACAGGTTCTGGGGGCCAGGCTGTGCTGAGCTTGCGTCTGGGACAGTGACCAGACGGATGAAAGGAGAAGTGGAAGATATTTTTAGCACGTCAGGGCTGCTTTGAAACATTGGTTTTCTCTCTCCTCCCCTCCCTGCCCTGTATTTCCAGCAGGGAACCCCGCTGTAGTAGGAGCACCCTCCATTTCCACACGAAAACATTGTGTGTCTGTGTTGGGCATTGGAGTATTCGTGGGCACTGGTGAGTTGCGGGTGTGGAACACCATGGAAACCCACACTGAAATTCAGCCAGAAGGTGGGACATCGCTGCCAGGGCCCTGGGGGAGGGTCCTTGTGTTCCGCTGTGGCCCAGCGACTAGCCCTTTCCCTCGGAAGGCCCTTCTCCCTGGAAACCGGGGCTTCAGGACATAACTCACTCTCTTTTCCTACATCACGTGCTTCAAGCGTGCGTTGGAGTTCTGTTGTTGAGAACAACGTGACCTGTACAGTTAGATTATCACAGTTTTTTGTTTGCCAATTTAAACCACTACCAACATTAAATCAGTTAAAAGCTTTGCTGAGACTAAAAATTGAGTACAATTTGAGAGTTGGTGGAAAACGAAGGGAACCCGTCGGGTCCATATGGGCTGTCTCCTCAGTCACCTTTGCAGGCTGAGGGGCAGATACTAAGTCACTTTCTGCGTGAGGGTTTTTGCCACCCTCTGGTGAACTTCTGCTTGGCTGGTCGCTTTCATTGAGGGCCCGCGTGTGTCTGCTGGCCATCCAAGCACGTGGTGCCACTGAGAGCATAGAGGAAACCACGTGGTGTGTGGACCGAGTACTGGGGTGGGGCTAGGCGGACACACTGCCTCTTCCCTCCCTCCCCCCTCCCCCACCACACCCATCCAGCCCGTGATGGCTGTGTGATTGGGGCAGGTTACCCGGCTCCCCTTGCTCCCTGATGAGATGAGGTGCACTGTGTAGCATACAGGCTCCGAAGTCAGGCCACCTGGGTCTGAGTCCCAGCTCAGCCACTCACTAGCTGGGTGACTTTGGGCACGTTAAAGTTACTTAATGTCTTCGTGACTCGGTTTCCTCATCTATAAAATGGGAATGGGAATGGTAACAGTCCCTACTTCATAGGGCTGCCGTGAGGCCTGAATGGGTTAATCCGTGTGAGGTGCCCACAAGGTGATTGGCCTTCCCTGGGATGAATCACAGACCTGCATTCCAGGTGACAGTCTGCAGCTCCTTCTCTTACCTACTCGGGCGGCTTGGCCTCTGAGTGGCAGGTAGGAAATGGCTAACGTGCTGCCAGAGAGTCAGAGCACTGGAGGGCTCAGGGAGGCCCCTCCTGACGCCTGCTCAGCAGTCCTGGCCTCACCAGAAAGGGTGGCTGCTCCGGCCCTACGTAGGGCATGTGCCCAGCATCTCCCCAGGAGAACCCGCGCAGTGGACACGGCCACAGGTAGGCAGCGCAGCAGACCCTGACTCGGTGCCCAACAGGCTTGCCAAGGCCCCAGGCAGCCTCCGCCAATTCCCTGCACTTCTGGGGTCATCGTCAGACCCGGGGGGCCGAGCTCTCGACTAGCTGGTCCTCCTTGATGAAAACTCATGGAAACCTCCGCCCGCATCGGTTCAAACTCTCAGCCCACTTGTCTGAGGGCTCGGTCGCCCACCCTTGAAATAGCCCCAGGAGAGGCCAGAACACTGGCTTGCATGCTGCTGCCCCACATTGGCTGGTGTTTCCCAGCCTCCGTGGGAGAAAGAGAGCTTGTGTCTCCGTTTCAGAATTTACTTGGTGGTTCTGCCCTACACGGTGGAAACCCCATCCTTTTAGGTCTGTGTGGCTCCACGCACTCTCCATGAAGAGCCTCCTCTTCAAAGGCTGCGTCTGGGTAGGAGACGGCCTTCTGCTGCCCTACCGAAGGCGTGGAGACTGGTAAGGGGCGTCTGGGGGGCCGGCCCGTGAGCAGTCTGGGGGCAGAAAGCCGAGGTGAGGGCAGATCAGGTGGTGCTGATGGCCTTGCAGGTCACAAACCTGAGATTTTGCCTGTGGGTTAGAAGACAGAGCACCCCGAACAGGTAAAATGTCTCATGTCGACTTTACAGTGAACTGAGCTATAAGAACGGTAACTACTCTTCATCACTCAAAATGGCTAGTTCGAGAAGCCTAGAAGAAGCCAGCCACTTCTGGTGGTCAGAACCACCAGTGTTGCCAGTCTTTGGCAAACCAGCCTGGAAATTCCCGCGCCCCGGTGGAGCTGGCGGCTGGACTGGCTGTGTGAGGCTGCCACCTTCCGGCCAGGGCTGGGCAGTGCGTGTGAGCTGCTGCGGGATCCTCTCTGAGTGAAGTGTGTTATTTTTTAAAGTCTGTTACAAAGACTTTCATCGATCGCTCTCTCACTACACATATAATTCCATCCCCCCGGGCTCAACCATTTTGCCTTGGCACCCGTCCAATCTGTATTCGACCTCTTTTGACTCCAGAGTCACTACCGTCCAGTACACTTTGCCAGTTGGCCTTCCGGCTGATCTCTCTGAGATGTAAGTCCTGGTCCTCTTTTCCTGGCGCACAGCCCTTTATTAGCTCTTCCTTTTCCAGGTTCCAGCACCCCTCTCAGAAGACCCCAAGGCTACCTCCTCCGCCCTTTGCAGATGCTCTTCTTCTCTCCTCCTCATCTGTCCCCAGCCAGCACCTGCTCATACTCTGCGATGTCATCTGAGGTGTCACTTCAGGAAATTCCCTGCTTTATATTAGATAATGTAAAGTAAAGGGGAAGGAAAGGTGAGGGGACATAACGCACCACATTGTAACCGGGTGCTCTTCTCCCTCTCCCACCAGACCTAGGCTACTTGAGGGTAGAGACTTCTGTCTGTGTCCCAGTGTGTGGCATGTCACTGTTGCTCTCTAGTTAGCAGAAGGAATAAAGGGACGGAGAATGAAAGCAGGCAGGACCTGAATCACCAGGCGTTCCTCGTAGGCATGACAGAGCTCAGGAAAGAGCTGAGGTGAGGTCCGAGGACCCCAGAGCAAAGGTGCAGATGGTGGGAAACACCCCCACTCAGCCAGCAGCACTTAACTTCCTGCTTGCTTTTGTACTGTGGTCTCCATTCAGCTCGTCCTGCTGGTAAAGTCATCTTTTTAGAACATGCGTCAGTCATCACTTCCTTACTCAAAACTTTTTTAAAAAACATACATTTTTTTCATGCTCACCTGTGGACATTTTTTTATTGCCTTGAGATTGGGGGGCGGTGGGGGAGAGAGAAACTTTGATGTGAGAGAGAAACATCGATTGATTGCCTTTTTATATATGTACCCTGACTGGGAATCGAACCTGCAACCTAGGCATGTGCCCTGACCAGAAATCGAACCCGCAACCTTTCAGTCTACAGGAAGATGTTCCAACCAACTGAGCCACATCGGCCAGGGCTCTATGGAAGGGTGCCAAATTTGGTAGCCTGGCAGTCCAGGACTTCCACAGCCTGACCCAGCGCATCAGGATTTCACACCACTTCTTCTCTGTGCCCCAAGCACCATTCCTATTCATGGGCTCAGGAATTGTGCTGATGAATTGAATCACTCACTTCACAGGCTGTGTGGCAAAAGCACCCCCTAAAGTTTCACTGGAGATGCATGTTGTACCTGTGAGTCTGAGGCACCGTGCTGGTCACTGTGCGAGCCCCAGAGAAGGCGTTGCTCTGTGTCTGCAAGGGGCCGACCGTCCCGCTGGGGCGAGACCCAAGGAGGGTGACGGGGTGGCAGAAAGGAACATGTCACATGGATGAGGGGTCATTAAAGAAGGGACTGTAGGTGAAGGTGCCTCTATCCTCTCCACCTCCCCCTCCCAGGAGGTCCTGCCATCGGCCTCTCACACACCGGAGTGACTGCTGTTGTCACTTTTCCATCCCAGAGACCTAGCCCTTCATGACTAGGCCCTGGCCCAGCTCCCCAGCTGTGTGGGCCCCCACCCATGGGCCCCAAACTGCAGAGATAGTGAAGAGAACACTGTGTTGTGGATTTAGCACCCAGCGTCCCTGAAACACCCCTCCCCGTCTCCCTTCTGCGTTTGACCTGTTCTTCCTCTAAAACCTTTATTTTCCTTGAAAACTCAGCCCAGACTTCCCTGGTGAAGCTTCTGCCGCCGTGCCCTGGCCAGACCTGCAGCCTCGTGGAGCCTGGTTCCCTCCTCTGAGGGGTGTGACCTCCCACCCCAGGGACCATGTCTGTCCTAGCACCTGACCCAGCATGTGACATGGAGGACATGTCCCTTAAACGTTGCTGATTGGAAGGACTTGACACACCGCGGGGATGCAGTAAGCCTGAGCTGACTGTACGTTGCTCGGGCATAACACTGTGAGGGCAGAAGAGGTGACACGCGGAGGGTTCCAGGAGGCTCCTGGGAGAAAGCAGGAAATAAAACGGCTTTGTGCATTCAAACTGGGCACAGAAGGGAAAAGAGTCCCCCCCCAGAGGAGTGTGGTGCCTGTGCCTGGCGGTAACTGAGCCGTCCTCTCTAAGGGAGCAGAGGGAGCGGCCCGCCCAGCCCGGCGGTGGAGGCAGCTGTTTTAGTTGGAGCAGAGAGCGTGTCTGTTCAGCGCGGGGAGAGTGCCCGGAAGGGCTGGACGGGGTGGTGGAAAGGCCTCACATGCACTCGGGTATCTCGTGGCCAGTGGACACTGTTTCTTCTGGAAACCACGATGACTTGATCAGAGAGGCGTTGAAAGTGGGAGCTGCCCTCTGGCCGTCTCGTCATTTTAAACCACGGTGTTGAGGCGCGTCTGGTGACCCAGGCTTTCGGGACCCCGAGCCTCTGCCCCACGGAACGCCCCGCCTGCAAGGCCTGGATCTTGCGTAAACAAGGCTTTTCCTTCTGGCACTGCCCTTGACCTGGCTCTGAGCTGTTGATCCTTTGGGTCCATTTAGTTCTGTTCTGTCCCTCTACCCTCGTGACCGGTAGTGACCCGGAAGGTGGCAGCACCCACGCAGCAGGTGGCCTCCCAAGCTGAGTCACCGCCCTGGGAACGGTGCCCTGAAGAGGCCAGCTCAGGCAACTGGGAACTCGCCACCTTGCCCGGCTCTGGGAGGGCTCTGGGGCCGCAGTGAGAGCAAAGGGAAAAAGGACTCTTTCTGCGTCTAGAGTGTCACCGAGCTTTTAAAAAGTGAAAAAAGGCCACTTGAAGAACTGAAAAGGAGAGTTTCCCCGTGGTAGTCTCTAGCTGGTGTCTCTGGCAAAGCACAGAGTGGTTTTTCCCCTCACAGTTACAGTTAACGGTCCATGGCTGTTTTATTTAAACACTCCAAAAATATACCCATTTAGGGATATCTTTAAAAGTAGAGTGAAGAGGACTTTAAAATGTTTTAGGATTCTCAGACCTGTGAATTAAGAGAGCTGAAGCGATAACGTGATGTGGAGAGAGATCTGAGCCGTAGATGTTCTAGGAAATGAGCAGAGGGGTTTTATTCAAAGTTTTTTTATTATTCGTAGTTACGCTGATGGATGCTGTGCTTTAAAATAATGATGCTTTTATTTTATGCCCACTGAAGATAAAAGTGTAGTGTTGCTTTTGAAAGGAGGGTTTCAAAAGAAAACGCGCCTGGCTCGTCTGCTGGGATAGAGACGGTCTCAGTCTGAAAAACAAGCTAACCACAGCACCTCTCCTTGCCCAGCAGAGCGGGCCTTTATCAAGTAGCAGGGGGGTGGGGGGTGGGGGGCGGGGGAGCAGGGCTGGCCAGTCATTTCACCTGGTCGGGATTTTCCGAAAAAGCAAAACGGAAAGCGCGCTCTGCATTGTCACGACTGAACGGTGACTCTTAGGTCATACCACCAGCTCACTCAGTCCCCATAAGGCCGTAAGAGAGTCTGGTGACAGGCAGTGGTGTGAAGGCAGATGGTGGACGAGGTCAGGTAGCTGTGCTGTCACCACTGCGAGCTTTCAGACTAGAGACAAGAGACTCACGGCCCTTGCTTTTCAAGCAGGGAGTTCTTTTAACTTGAAAAAATTTCTTTGTGACTTCACACGGTGCGTGCCCAGTTAATTCTATATAGCTGAAGTACCGGACAAAAGTCGTTTTCTGGAGGTGGGCCCTGAGCTCCGGGTGAAGGAACGTGGGCCCAGAGTGGCTGTCTGGAGTGGTCTGTGGAGCTCTGAGTTGTCACACGTGCCATGAGCTGTGACTCGGAAGTCGGGTTTTCTTAGTTTTCCTGTTTACTTTTCCTAAGCCCTGTATGTGTAAAAAAAAAATAGCCACACAAAAATAGAGTGGGTCAGAACTTTTCCCAGGTTTTCTGAGGCGTAAGAACTGAGGCAGATTCTGCTAGGAACCAGAACCATGTCCTGAGTCCTACGTCCTTGATGATTTCAGATCAATAGAGACTGAATCGGGACACATTTGCAAGTCCGAGGTCAGGTGATTCTAGAACCCACGCTAGTCAGAAAGGCTCGGTGGAATTCGGGGTGCAGTTTGGGAAGAGAGGATTTTAACAAAAGGGAAGCTTCATTCTTTATTTTTTGACTAGTGAGTGGTAGGAGAACTAGCCTGTATTTGGATAGAAGCTGCAAGAATGTCAGTCCTGGCGACCCTACAGAAAGATCAGTGCGCGCTCAGCAACCAAGTAAACGTGCCCAGCCTTTAAGAAAGCGGGCGACGGCACCGAGGTGGCGGCATCGGACGCTGAAGCCCTTGGAGGGCGCTTGGGCGGCATGCAGGTGCTGGCCAGTTAACGAGGCAGAGACGTCCAGCCAGTCACCGCCTGGGCATGGGTTTGTTTACCCTGCCCTTGTGAAGTCAGAGCCAACATCCTTAATGGTTTTGAACGGTTCAGAATGTCTCTCTCTTGGCCGGCCACTTTCCACACACGGGCCCATGACTAAACCCCTCAGGTGAGGTCCAGAGCAGAAACCAGCCCCGCACTTCAGGCTGCAGTTCAGACCCGTCTTGTTTGAGAGCAGAGGAAGAACTGAGACACAGCCTGCTTGTTCCAGGGACGGAGAGACGGCAGCAGGGCTCCCTGGTCTGCCAGAGGCCACGGCGATGGAGGGCGAGACCAGTCCGAGCCAGGCCGCCTCTGACCACGCAGACCCTAGTCCACCCTGGGAGGAGGTGCCAAGGGGCCCCTGGCCTCCCCGCCAGGAGAGGCCACTTGACCTTTGAGGAATGTTTAGAAAATTACTTAGGTCAGAAAGGACGATGTTGTTGTTTACAAATCAGTTATTTGTCACAGGCAGGTTCGTCAGCGTCCTTTGTCAGCATTGTTGTGACTCTTAGCTCTTGGGCAGCAGCGAGAGTGACAACATTTCTGTCGATATGCCAGGAAAGACTTGCTACACCTCTTGCTCTTTTTCTTCCCTTTTTCTTTCTTTGGGGGAGAATTAAGCTATGCCACGCTAGTCCTTAATAAAACAAACTTTGAATCCTTTCCACAGGAGAAAGAATTGAGCAGTGTTCTAAGAATAGGCTATGCCCTTCCGGGCACTGAGTAAACGTGAGCTTTGGAAGATGCTCTAGGAGCTTGGAAGTGCCCCTTGGTAACAGAACTGGGGGCTGGGAGGTTGGGGGAAGACCAGGATGGAGGGGCAGTATGGAGTCTTGGGGACAGCAGGTGACTCCCCCTCTCCGTGCTTGGCTGAGGCCGGGAGGGGGTCTGGAGGCCACAGGAAAGGACTCGCCTCTGTGGAAGCTCAGCTGTGAACCAGTGGCCCCTCCTGGCCACCCGACACAGTCATGATGGTCCTCCAGACCCCAGGCCACCTTGACCATCTGCAGGAGCCCGAGGAAAGGCTGCTTGGGTCACCGTGCCCCCCCACCCCCACCCCGCCCCGAGCCAGCCCTTCCCCAGCTTCTGGGAAAACAACGCCACCTTTATTGGTCTAAGAACAACAGCCCACACCTAGTGACGAAGTCACTAAACCTGAGGAGGAAAAGTCAGTCCAAGGACGAGGGTTTGCACCGGATTCCTGCCCAGGGGGCAGGTCCCGCGCTCTCCCTCCCAGTGGCCTGGAGGCGGCTGTTGTGTTGGTGTTGGTGGCCCAGTTTCTACGAGACGTGTTTCCCCCGAGAATGTAGACCAAGTTGTTACAGGAATCCAGGTCAGGGTCTCCAGCCTGATCTCTTCACGGGAGGAAACCGTCCATTTGCCCTTGTCGCAGCCCACGTGGGGGAAACTTCACCTTGTGTTGAGCTGCCGGCACGATTTCGGGGACAAGTGAGGTGTGTTCGGCCACTGCCCACGTGGCGTTCGCCTCGGAAGGCAGACCGTTTGGTTTAGAGAGCGCTGGGCGAGGCCTGCTCCGCCGTGTCCAGGCCCGTCTGCCTGCAGGTGGCCAGGTCCACGTGGGTCACAGGAGTGTGTGCACCTCGAACCCACGCTGAGATGCAGCGGCGGGCGGGGGGGGGGCTTTCTTTTCAGCCCATCTTAGCTGTGTTAAAAGTCCTGCTTTGTTACGTTTGTGTGTACTTAAAATTTTATAATCTAGCACATTTCAAACTGATGCCGTGGGTCAAGTTTTCCTGAAAGAAAATGGCGCAGAAGGCTGGAAAGCAGAACAGGAAGCGTGTGTCGTGTTCGCCTTCGGGCGTTTGTGTTCACAGCACATCAGGACCCTGAGTCTTCCGGCCGTGCCTGCTCCTTTCCTGGACTGGGGCTGTGTGACCAGCCCTCCTGTGTGAGGTGCAGGGACAAGGGGGACGGTGGGACAGCTCCCCCAGCCCCCGCCGTTCTCTCAGTCATGCGAGGTCCCCTGTGCACTTGCAGTCATGGGGATGTGTCCCCGTGTTAGCTCTGCGTGTGGCAGTATGCCTGTGTTTCACCACCAGTGTGAGTGCGCCCTGGGACACAGCCATCCCTCTTGGCTTTCTAAAGGTGTTGGGTCTGGGACAGGACTCTTGGTAGAATGGAAGGGCATTTGGCGGGTTTTCATTTAATCTGATCTCTCCATCTCCAGCCAAAACTGCACTCCAGTCGAAAGGGTGCTTGTACACCCCACTCATGAAGGCATCCTGGAAACCCAGAAGGGCTTGCTTACCCCCATTCCCTCTTGCCCATCCCACCACAACATGGAGAATAGGAGGCCCTTGGGAAAGCTTATCCTGACCCCCAGGCCTGCTGCCACCCCTGCGGGCCCCCATCGCCTCGGGAGTTTCCCTCCCAGGCTCTCCCCTGTTGTCTGCACCCCTGCTGGCTTGCACACACGGAGAGGGCTAGGGCCCTGACTTGTTCGTTTCTGTGTCTCCAGCATGCGGCTTCCCACACGCTAGGTCTCGGCAAACAGGTTTCTTCGTAAGTTTCATGCTTCTCTCCATCTCCTGCCGTCCCTGATCTCACCCTTCACCTCGTGGGGGTAGGCGGGGTAGACACAGATATACTCGCGCGCGCGCGCGCACTCGCGCGCGCGCTCTCTCTCTCTCTCTCTCTCTCTCTCACACTCACACACACACACACACACACACCACCACCACCACCCCCCCTCCTGCGGTGCAGCCCTGTCAGTCAAACCCTGGTCACCTGATTTCCCAAAGGCCCCACTTGCCAAATTCAGCGGGTTTTCCCGAGTTGTTAGAGCCCCATGTCCCTGCTCCGTGGAACACGGTTACTGTCCCCTCCCTGAAACCCTCGCCCTTTTCCACCTGCACAGGCCCCTTCCTTCCTCTGCAGAGCTGTCCCCAGCCAACTGGTCAGCCTGCCCCAAGCTCATCTGATCCTAAGTGACCCTAAACTCGGTCAGAATGCCACACAGGAACACTTCATTGGTTCCTGTCGGTCAGACTTCATTCTCCAGCCAGACCATAAGGGCATGTGCACGTGCGCCCATGCCATCTGCATGTGTGTCCATGCCATCTGCATGTGTGTCCACGCCATCTGCACATGCGCCCACACCATCTGCATGTGTGTCCACACCATCTGCACGTGCACTTTCCCAGCTCTAGCACGGTGCTGGGCTCCTAAGAGGCAGCCAGCGAGTGTGCATCCAGTCACTGTGCTGGGCCTGTCAGCATCGGCAGTGTTGAGAAGCCCATGGTGGCTCCACAGCATTGCTGTGGCTGTCCCCTCCCTGGATGGGGCTCCCTTGTCCTTCTGTCATCGTGTTTGTGTGTTCATTCGCACAGGACTGACTCATCAACCTTGTGTGCTCTTGCGCCCTGTGAGCCTCCCGCAGCTCCCGCTACGCTGCAAAGCCCGAGTCAGTGGTTCAGGAAGAGAGAGGGAAAGGGTTGGAATAGCCTCGTCCCAGGTTCAGATTCTATCTGTCACTCTGCAGACTCTTGACACCTTGTTGTGACACCTGTGGCTTCTGTGCTACCCTCTTACTCCGGAGAAGCCCCCAGACCCACAGCCTCCCTGCACCGATGCCCAGCATTCCTTAGTCCTTCGTGCCAATTTTAACATATTGGTTGTACATACCCAGAAATTCTGTCTCACGTACTAGATGTGCCCTCCCCTCACGGGGGAAAGCGGGGGTGGGATGGGGTTAGCATTCACGGAAGTCACGTATGCACCACGTGTCTCACGTGAGTGAGTTGTAGTCTCACTCCGAGAATGAGTAACGTTACTCCCGCATTATCGATGAAGAAGCCAGAGCCCCGGAAGGTTTACGTAGCTGTCCACGGCTGTGTGACACGTGACAGGGAAAGCCTGCATCCAGGGCTTCCTGGTCCTGAAGTTCACGCTTCTGTCTCTCTGTTCCCAGGTTAAACATGCCACTAAAGGGGAGGCCACCTGACAGTGCTGGACGCTGCAAAAGCAGCGTACACGGAAGTGCGTGAGCCTGGATAGGCGGGTGCCCGTGAAGAAAAGCAGAGACAAGGAAAACGTGTCGGTAGGTTTGATTCCTAGCAGGGACTGACGGAAGTCCGCCTCAGACCTGTGAGGGGCTCGAGGGCGACTGTTGAAGACCCCCCTTTGGTGGGGGGTGGGGGACTCTGTGACAAAGGTCTGTCCGTTGAGACTCGGCCCCTGACGCCCGCAGAAGCGGCAGGACCCCCTTAGCGAACGAGGCATGCTCGCGGGCTGTCGCGCTCTGCTCTGGTCTGAGGTTTGGTACAAACCTCAGGCCTGCAGGTGGACCAGGCATGGGTGTCCATTGCTCCCCGGAGAGGCAGGGTTGGCAGGGCTGGTGGTGCCACGCTGCAAATGCTCTTGTCAAACTCGTTCGTCACCGGTGAGAGACCCGTCACCGACTCACCGTTTTCTGCACCGGCTCTTCCCACCTGTAAATCATGCCCCGACATCTGCATCGTCGGAGGCTGCAGGTGCAGTGGTCCCAGAGCTCTCCCGTGTTCCGCAGAGAAGTGACAGCCCGGAGGGAAGCAGCAGGCCAGAAAACTGGGTTTTATCCTTGGAAGAAGATTAATGGACGGAGGACTCACCAGCTGCCCAAGCGGCCTGCCCCAAATGCTTTCCCAAACGCTGGGAAGCTCCCAGGGAACCGCAGGGTGGCGTTCCTCGCCGTCCGACGCACATCTCTGTGCCGCTCTCTGACGTGGGGCCCTCGCCTCGTTTTCGTGAGCAGACAGTTTCGGAAGCGCGCTCTTACTTCATAGTAGTTACTCAGGTGCTCCAGCATCGTGTGAGACTTAATAGCTCCACGTTGGTTTGAACTTTACGTTTACCCTGGTAGATCTCCCTCCCCATTTGTACTTCTCAGCTAGAATATTTTAGATTTTTTTTTTCTGTTGCAAGACACCGTGGGACATAACGATGGCTTTTCTCTCTCTCACTGGCCAAGATCCTCTTGAATTTCAATTCCAGCTCTCCAGAATCTGCCCAACGTGTTTCGTCCCTTAACTGACAGTGTTGAAGTGCGTGAGCGCGGCCACCGAAGGGCACTTTGGGCAGCGCTTGACTTGGAGACCACACCTGTGAGGCACGGTCGGTTCCGACTCCCGTGGCTGAGGCCTCTCTCCCTGTCCGCTGATGAGCGTGGCCTGCCCTGTGGCCTCTGTGGCGCTGTGATCGTTAACTCAGGAATCGCAGCAGGTGGGGACCTGCCAGCGCAGACATTCCTGCCTCACGCTGTTGAGTCACTCAGCCTCCTCCTGCGGGGAATGTGAGCCTTTGAGGTGGAAGCCACATGGAAGGGACCCTCTCTGGTGCTGTACAAAGGGACTCGCAGTTACTGCGGCAAGTCACACGTGCAGAAGACTGAAGTACCGCCTCGAGCCGTCAGTTTTCGGAAGCAAAGACCGCGAGATGGCCTCCTCTCCCGTGCTGTGGTGAAGGGTGCGCCCGGCCTTAAGTCAGGCCACGCAGGGGAGGCTGTGCTGAGGTTGCAGTTCCCAAGGAGTGACGAACCGGAGGTTGTACTTACAGGCTAGTGCTGCCCTCTGCTGGCCTTTTGGAGTTTGTGCTGCTGCAGCAGGATGTTGCAAAAGCTTCTTTGACAATGGAAACTTCCTCCTGCCTCCGGTGCAGGCTGCTTTCATGCCTGTCTGATGTGATTGGAGCTATAGGTGTATGCCGTATTTTATTTCGTAAGACGTCTTGCTGATCAAACCTTGACGATATGTGAAATGCACGGCTTCATGTCTGCAGGCGTTTTCCCCGGCAGCAGCAGCAGCCGCACCCACACTGAGAGATTGGGGAGCTGTGTGCTGCTCGCTGTGCAGGAACTTTCCCAACCTATGTGTCTTAAGCAGGAAAGAGAAGGTGCTTCTTGCTTAAAAAAAGTCATCTTTAGGACCTCGGTACAGTGTCTAGAGAAGACAACCAACTCCCTCTGTTGCTCTGGGACACTTCCTGAGGAGGGCTCACACTGTCATGTACTTCACAGGTGCTGCTCTAACAACAGATGCCTCCTGAGGGCTTCTGGGCCTGGAAGACACCCGTCGGCAGCTGCTCTCTCACCCCTAGGTAAGCAGAGGCTCGGGCTCTAAATCCACCTCCAGGGGGTTGGTTTTATTTTGTTCCGGATGGCTCCCCGGTACATTTTTTTTCAAGCGGTCGTCCGTGTTTGATCTATTCCTTTTCTCTTAAACACTCAACCCCTAAGTTAATACAGAAGAAACCCGAAACACGAACTCCTGCTTAAACGCAGGGGTCAGGGTCCACGTTCAGGCCTTAGGATGAGAAGAGGTCTGAGAAGCAACGGAAAACACTGGAGGCGCTCACTTCGGCTCACTC
The DNA here is from genome assembly GCA_007922815.1 of Macrotus californicus. Lineage (NCBI taxonomy): Eukaryota > Metazoa > Chordata > Mammalia > Chiroptera > Phyllostomidae > Macrotus > Macrotus californicus. The sequence continues at coordinate 126,967 of VMDR010000503.1, forward strand.
ATTTGGAGGTGCCGTTTGTAGACCCAAGGGCGGCGTCCTTCCCGACTGCAGGACTTGTCACGCCCTCTGCAGTGAGCCACCCTGCACTGTCGGTGTCCGGCGAACCGTGCGACGGGAGGGAGGTCAGAGCCCTTCCGAGTCCGAGCTGTGGCAGATCTCCGCGCCCCTCTCTGCCTCAGTGCGTGGTGGTCTAGGATCGTCGTCACCACGTCGTCACAAAACGTTTGCATCGTGCTCTCTAGTCCACCTTATTTACCTTAATGTTCACAACAGCCTAGTGTGGTGGGGACTCTTCCTGCCCTGATTGCACACCTGAGGACACTGAGACCCAGAAAGTTCGAGCAGTGAACCCCAGGCTGCGCAGGGAGCCCGCTGCAGAGCTGTTCTGGCTCCGGAGGTCTGCGTGGGGCTGTCTTGTCCTGCGGCCTCACAGAAACAGGGGGCAGGCGGGCAGACTGCTGGGCTCCACCCTCCTGTGGGAGGCAGTATTTCAATATCGCCATCCTCACATGCCCGAGCTTCGTGACTGTCACTGTGCTCTTTGTACTTGAGCTCCCTGAAGATTAGTGGGGAAACAGGGCTTCGGAGAAGATGGACTTGCTTAAGGTCACACTGCTAGTCAGAGGTGCAGCTAAGGGTTCTGTCAGTGCAAGGCACAGTCCCACTGCTGGCCCCGGGTATGCTGTTCCTCTTGGAGGGCTGTCTGGTGCTGCTGCTGCCGCCCAGGACCAAAGCTGGCGTACTGGTTTGCTCATAAGCCTAGTGGTGAAACCTTGAAACTCAGAGCCATTTATGCTCAGAGTTCCATGGGAACATCAGTTGCTGCCGTGTCTTCAAAGCTCCAAGCAGCCACGCACGATGGTCAGAAGCCTGGGCTTGGAGTCGTGAGAGTTGGGGTTAGGATTCTGGTCATGCCACTCAAACTTCGTGACTAACAGCAAGTCACGTACCTGCTGGGCATCTCTGCTCCCTCCCCCAGAAAACAGGTAGCACCACCAGCTTCATTCAGCAGTGGTGTTGACAGGACGCATAGAAGGCACACAACACAGTGTCTAGCAGAGAGTGGTTCCAGGGATGGAAGCCATTGGTGCTTTTCAAAGTGCCTTCCCATCCACTCCTCAGCCCTTCTTGGCCTTCACCTTGAAAATGCACTCCAGAGTTCTAACCCATCTAAAAAAACACTACATTTGTGTAGCGCTTTAAACATGACAAGCCATTTCCATGTACCAAACTCCACAGGACCCCGACCTCCCCTGAAGTGTAGGAATTTGTTTCTCCAGTCTCCAGGCCAGGATACCAAGGCTCAGGAAAACTGAGTGATCACCCCCAAGATCCCATCGCTAGTAAACAGCCTAGCCAGGACTCCGGGTATTGCCCCATCCATCTGCTCCCCGTGAGCAAGCGTCCAGTAAAGGCAGGTGGGTCGGCAGAGGACTCAGGACTGCCGGACCCAGCACCAGACCAGAAACGTTGCATCTTCAGTCTGACCTAAAGGCTCCCATTAGGACTGCTGCGTCCTGATGCCCGTAACGTTCTGAAGCCACGTCCCTAAAGCAGGGCCACAGTCAGGTGCTGTCCCCGTGTGCAGCACTCATGCCCCGAGGCACATTCTCTGGTGCGCTGGCGCAGGAGCAGGCTGGCATTTTGCTTCGATGGAAACGGTGCTCTTCCAGGTGGCCACGCGGGTTGTGATGTGGTTGACAGTCAATTCACATTTCAGCCTCCCACTTTCCTACCAGATTTGGAAGGAAAAGTACAGAGAAGGGCAGCTTGCTCAAAAACAGCATAAAATACGGCAGCGCAGACTGGACTGGCTTTCGAAATGGGCACGCCTCCTTGTGGGCTGGGCATGGGCTCGGCATGAGGGAAAGATTTGGCCTTGACCTTCAGGTGGCTTTTCTTCACGTGGGAGCTGGGAGTTGAACAGTTGCAAGCGCGTGCTGTGCTGTAAGAAAGAGTTGTTACGGAACAGCGTTCCTCTCAGATGACGCAGGACCGTCGAGATGTCGTTGGTTAAAACAAACAGCCCGAGTGACAGAAGTTCAGCCCTACCGTGTCCTGGCCTGAAATACAGGACAGCCAGGTGGGTTGTCGGAGGTCGGAGGACATGGAAGAAAGTGGGGGCCGTGCTGATGTTTTCCTGCAGCTGAGTGTCCCCGAAAGACTCAGCGGTCAGCACATACCCTTGTGGTCATGTCGTTTTCCTGTGCGTGTTCTGGAAGGAGAGAGAGTGCCTGAGCCCCCGTTGATTTGTCGACTGACTTTTTCGCCGCGTCTGCGTTCATTGGGCGGCCAGTCTCCTCACACAGATCTGTTTTTAGGGAACTAGCCTCTTGCTTTGGAAGATGTGAGAACGGGCCCAGACTTGGGAACGCCATTCCGGCGTGTTCTATGTGTGTCAGTTTACAGGTGCTTCTCAGCTGTGCACCCCGCACCCCCCAAAGGGCTTAAAAGCTGCAGGAAGTGTCCTCCGTGGTCCCTCTGCTGAACACCCCTTGTTGAACGGGGCTCCCGTGAAGAGACATGGGTGTGAAAGAAACGCGCCCACCCTTGTTCTTCTGTGGTGGCGCCCAGGGGTGTGCTTACAGGGTGATCGCCATGTCGGAGCGTGTCTGCTCAGGGAGCAGAGCAGTGTGGCTGTGGGTGTAGCAGGCCTGTGTGTGTGCGTGCGTGTGCAGATACGGCCGTGCCGTGCATTTGGTCTGAGATGTGTAGGACCCTATCAGATGCAGGCAAGAGGCAGAAATCCATTGTCCAGTAAATTGTTTTCTCATCACTGAAGTGTCTGTCATTTGAAAAACTTGTTGGTGGTAAAAGCTCTGCCTCAGTCCCATGTTAAAAAATAAGCAGACTTCTCTGTTCTGGATTTAAAATGCTTTATCCGGTGAGAGTACTCCGGCTCCATCTTGCAGACTTAGTCACTGACGTTACGGTATAATAGCACACAGGGAGGGACGCGGCGGGCCCCGAAATCAGTCCCAGAATTCGAGTTTTTTGAGAGGTCAGCGATTCTTGTAGGTCAGCACTTTCTCACATTTCCGTGCTTACATTTACTGTGAAATCGTGCGCCCCCACCTGTCACTTCCCCCAGTGTGTGCATTTCTGTGCGGCCAGGGGGCTGCCGCGTCTTTGGAGACGTGACTGCTGCCCGTCTCTGTAGCCTCGGAGTCCCGTTCCCTCGCGACAGAGAGGAAAAGCTGGCCCCGTAGCGCAGGCGTGACCCGGGTGCGTTTCCACCATGAAGGACGAGTCTGTGCTGGGACCCCCATTCGAAGAGCTGGCTGACCAAGGCCCTAGGGCCTGAGGACGCGGGTCAGACCAAAGCCAAGCAGCCTGCCCTGGGCTTCCCGGCTCCCTCTGCACCCACTGAAATCCGCCCCGGCACCTGCGATGGGACGTTCTTCCCACATGCAGGGCTAGACTGTAGACGAGGATGATAATGAGGAAAGTCAACAGGAGAAACTGAAGTTTCGTTCATTTATTTAAGCCAAGAGAGCAGACTGGGTGAACGGCACAGCCAGGACGGGAGCCCAGGTTCACGAGGTAGAGCTGTCCTGGTAAAACAGAGAACGGGTGGGGGAGTGTCCTAGCTCGAAAGAGACCAGAGTCTGAGAGAGTAAACCTCGATGGTATCTGGGTTCACAAACAAGCAAAATACTGTAAAAGTTTTTTTTTTTTTTTTTTGAGAAGTGGCTTCATTTTTCTCAACACGCTCAGGAATGTAGGAATAGAGCGTCAGGATGGTTGTTGATTGACTTTCAGAGCATTCAGCAAAACAAAACCATGTCCTAGATGTAGATGACATAGCTAAAGCCAAAACGGCAAAGCGAACAGTTGTTGAACTTAGGTGGTATGAATTTAAGGCTTCATTTTACGGTCAAATTGAATGTGCATCTAAGATGGTTCACAGCCATTTAAAAAAGAATGCGCATCCCTCCAGTAGGGTGGCCCGGACACATGTGACTTCTTGGATCCCTAGAATGTTAAAGGGGGTGACAGACAGCAGCCTGCCTGGTAAGATGGTGCCGAGAACCGTCGTGGGATAGAGGAAAGAACTGCAGCCTAAGACAATTTGTCAGGGGGACTGAGTGCGAGTACCTTCGGGGTGGAGAGGAAGCAGTGACGAGGCTCCTTAACTCAGACATGCAGTCGAAGGAGTTCCTTTCTGGAAAAGCGTTAGGATCTCGGCATCAGTGCAGCTCAGATTCTGCCTCCAAGCTGTTCCGTTGTCCTTTTGGACCCTGAAATGATAGCGCTCCATTGAACCAGAGATACCTATCTCTAAGTGAAGCAGGAGGTCCAGGAGAACGTTTTCTTCAACTCCTACCAGAGCACCTGCTCACTTGGTGCCACTTCTGTGTGAGTCTAGGGTCCTCGGCACCCTCTCTAGTTACCCTGCACCCACGTGCTGGGACCCCAGATGAGCTCTGGTCCTTCACCCACGTGGAGGACTTCCCTCGACCTGCCCCCAGGAGTGCAGAGGCTGCTGTGGGTCATTGCCTCCCAATGAGAAAACTTGTCTGCGCCGTTCCGGGACCAGGAGAGTCACGGGCCGGCCCCACCCCCAGCTCTGGTGATGGCAGTATCTGCTCACAACTGGGTTTTAATGTTTTCCTTTCTAGGTTGTCTTAATTTATTGCATTCTGAAGAAAAAGCAGATCATAAAGCTTCTTCAGGAAGCTGGTTTCATTTGGTGGTTTAGATTTAAATAGTGATTGTCTAGCACCATTTGAAATCAGTGTTCTTGGGGAAGACCATTGGCACTACCAGCAGCGGAAGGAGAAGACAGGCGGCCCCGACATCATGCCGGGCATCTCGGTGTCGGGCCCCATGCCCATTTGGGTAACAAGCCTCCCACAGCACTTTTCCTGTGATACGGACTCCATCACGCAAGGGCCGAAGGGCTGAACTGTGACGGGTGTGGCCATCTTTGGGTCCTGCTGGCCCCTCCATCTTCCTGTGACCCCTTAGAGGATGACTGATTTCTTTTGGTGTTCAGAGTCAATACAATTTTCTAGCACCATCTGAAATCGGTTATAATGATTGGGGAAGAGCACCGTGGCGCCGATTAGTCAGAGAATGGGTGTTGGTGGCCGTCAGGGTCATGAATAAGAAGCAAGAAAGCAGACTTGCCAAGGTGATTCTCCTTTTTCCAGTCTTTGAGTTTCATTACCTTGAATTACAGGCATTAGGATGGTAATAAATGGTTAACTATTAACAATTGCCATTGGTTTTGTTCCACAGAATTGGGGGGGATTTTTGTTTTGATGATAGATACCTAGGAAATGATACCTCGTCCGTGACCGCTGTCCTGCGTGTGCTGGGCGCTCGGCCCGTGCCTGACCACACCACTTTCTTAAAAGGCAAGTACCAGGTTCACAGGCCTGGAAGTTCCGTCTATCGAGGCACATGAGAAGTGACAGAGAGAGCTAAGTTCCCGTGTCCAGGGCAGAACCAAGTGACACGTTTCAGTTCAGTGTGGAAAGCAAAGTGACGAAAACAGGCAGCCGTACTTGAACTATGACCCTCCGTTACTGTGGAAGGGAAGTCGTGGCCCCGAAAACAATGCCGAGTGTTCTGGGTCAGAGCGGGAGGAGGAAAGCCTTCAGAGAGCGCTGTCTCAGCCACCCCACCCCGGGGCCACAGTGCTGCCTCTGCCCACAGGTGCTGATTCAGCCAAAGTTCAGCCCCCGCCCGCCATGGGATTCCAGGCTGTCCTTCCATTTTCGCTCAGGCTTCCACCTCCCAGCCATCTGGACACCCCACTCCTGCCTCTGTCCCTCCTGCTCCTCAGGTGTCGGGAGAAGCCCTTTCCACCTCAGGGCTCAGACTCGGAATTCGGGGAAGGGAAACCACTTCCACAATGGCCTAAATTAAACGGGAGAAGGTAAATCTGCCTCACAGAGTCCAATCCTGCTCTAAAATTTTACATACGGTTTTTATGTATCTTCCAATATGGATTAGCGCATGTGTTTTCTTGATGCACAAATAATTAAGAATTGATACGCTTAATGAATTAGGAAGTTAAAAGAATAATAACTTTCAAAGGATTCTTGTCCCCATTTTAGAGAAGAGCAAACAAGGACACAACAGATGCGCCCTAATTCAAAAAAGGCAGTAAATTTACGCTAAGCAGACCGAACCCATTAAAAAGTAATAATTTAGAGTTGCTTGTAACAGTGTGATCGCCGCCCATCCCTCCTTGCAGCCCGGGGGGGGGGGGGGGGGGGGGGGTTCCTCACATCAGGGACGAGGAAATGGACGCACAGAAAAGTGACGTAACTTCCCTGGGATTGCCCAGCTTGTCCACGTTAGAGTCTGAATTTTGAATCAGGGTGACGAGCACATGGTAGTGATGATACTAAAGCTAACACTGAGCTCTCACTTGGTGCTGGGCGTTTCCGTGAATTATCTCCTTTAGCCTGACCTTCGGAGTAGTCCTGTGAAGTGGGTGTTGTTATCCTCGCTCTTGTTTTGCAGATGAGAAAACACACTGAGAAGAATTAAATAATTTGTAACTACAAAGTTTTTATGCAGGAAGGAGGAGGAGCCCAGGCCTCCCGGACTGCAGTGCCTAAGGTCTTCCCTAAGGTCTTCGTCTGCTCTCTTCACCCGAGAAGTCTGAATTGGTTAGTCTTCCCGATGTCTCTGCTTTGAAATGAAAGTGTCACATGACTGGAAAGCAAGCTGTATTTCTAATGTTATATTTTGAGGTTAGTACATAATTCATTTCTGTCTATTGCGCCTAAAATACAATCTCGTCTATTCAGAATGACATCTGATTCTCAGACACGGTGGAAAACATAAATCATCAAAGGCTTTCATTTTATGCTTCCTTTTGTGCTTAGTAAAGCCACAACTCTCTCACTTTTAGCCAAAAATAAAATCTGTGTACTATATAGACAGAATGCATTATACAGTGGTTTTTAATTTTTTTGTTATTGAGGTAAAATTTACATAGCATGAATAATTCCCCATCTTAAAGTTTACAATTCAGTGGCTTTCAGTACATTCACAGTGTTGAGCAACCACCAGCACTGCCTAATTCCAGAACATTGTGCTCATCCCTAAAAGGAACAGACATGCCTTATGCCTCCCCGCCCACCTCCCCTCAGCTTCTGGTAACCCCGATCCTCTTGCTTTGGGTGTCTCTGTTCTGGACACTGCACAATGGAGTCACACAATATGTAGCCTTTGGTGACTGGCTTCTCTCATTTAGCAGCGTTTCCAAGGTTCGCCCCTGATGTAGGTCTGTCAGCACCTCCTTCCTTCCTACAGCTGAGTCATATTCTGTTGCATGGGTTTATCCATTTGTCGGTTTGATGGGCATGTGGGTGGTGGTTCTTTGCACGGGCGTTTTTATTTCTACTGACACTGTGCACGTCCGTGGACCCGCACAGCAGGCAGCACTAGGTCCCCCGACAGAGGGCCATCCTCGGTGCCCCCGTCAGCCGCCACTTCTGGCCCGTCTGTTCCTTCTGATTATTTTCTTCCATTTAAAGGGCTTGTGTGCTCTTTCTTCATTTTGACTTTATTTTTGTATTTTTTCTGTGGAAAAGTGAGGGTTTGGCTCTAACACCACCACTCGTCCATTTGCCTTTCACACTTCAGTTGTGACACAGTTTTTGGTCGAATTGACAATATGTATTGATGGTATGTAAATACTGCAGACAGCCACATAGCTACATTAACTAACAAAGTTTTTAAAATCTGAAATGAATCACATTATTTGCTTAATTTGCCATGCACTGAACTTGCAGTCTTCACTCGGGCTGTACCAGCCGTCCGTCCCCGCCCGTCCGCACCACCTTCCCAGAGCCGGCCTGAGCTGGCCTGGACCAGCTCCTGCCTGGCTCCTGGTCCCCATCCGGGGCGTCACCTCACTGCAGTCCTGGAGGTTCCCTCTCTTCTCCCCGGGTTGGGTTCCCCACCCTGGACCCCAGGGCCTGTCCTGCTTGACTGTCACCCCTCCTCCTGTCCCCTTAACTTTTTTGTGTGCACATCCCTCAGTAGTTTCCTGAGAAAAGGAGACTGGGGGCACCTGAGGTTCTTCATTGCACCCTTCTTACATTTTATTGACGACTTGGCTGCTTGGGGTGTTCCTGATTGGAAACAGATTTCCCCTCAGACATGTGTTGCCGGGATACTTCCTACAAAGCTCCCCGTGTTGCCGAGAAGTCTGATACACTGCTGACCTCTGCCCCCTTTTTTCTGGACGTTTTCAAGATTGTTTACTCCTCATGCTCTACAGATTCCGTCATCATGCCGTGACAGAGGCCTTTTGTCATTTGTTTGGCCGGGCGTTTAATGCTCCTTTCGTGCTGGAGGGTCACGCCTGTCAACCACAGAGCACGCTTCTCTGCCACTTCCTAGGTGTTTGCCTTTCCTCCTTCTTAGCCTTCTTTCTCTCTAGAACTCATTTTTCACATGTGGGACTTCCTGGACTAACCCTGTGATTTTTCTTATCTTTTTCTTTCCAGTTCCCATATTTTCGCACATGTTCTACTTTGTGTGAAAATTCCCACCTGTATTTCCAACACTTGAATACAGAATTCTTATTTCTGCTAAAACATTTCGTAATATCCGAGAGTTTTTGTCTTTATTTCTTGCAGTTTTCCTGCTTTGAGGATTCACAGATGTTGCTGAGAATGCTAAATGGGTTCCTCCCCACTCCCCCTTCTCAAGATGTCTGCCCCTGCACCGTCTCTGGGTCTTCCAGGCTCTTCGTGTTTCCACCTGGGGTCGTGTCTTCCACTCGACAGAGCGTAGCCCAGATGTCTGGCACTTAATGCTTCTTACCTACCCGTTTGTGTTGAGGATGGGGCCTTAGATCCATCGGAAGCCCCTGCTGTGTTGGCAGGACTTACCAGCTGGTGGCCCTCATGTTAGGACATGTGGCAGGCAGAATAATGCCCTCCCCCCAAAAACAACCACATCCTAACCCCTAGATTCTGTGAAAATGTTACCTCAGCGGCAAAAGGGACTTGACAGGTGATCCAGGTTAACGCCCGAGATGGGGAAAGTGGCCCGAGTTACCCAGGTGGGATCAATCTAATCACACGGGTCCTTAGGGGCAGAAAGCCTCCCCCCCGCCGTGTCCGAGGAAGACGTGACGGGGAAGAAAGGTCAGAGACGCCATGCTGCTGGCTGTGACAACGGAGGAAGAGGGCCTTTCACCAAGGAACGCGGGCAGCTCCCAGACGCCACGGAGAGGCAAGTGCACAGAATCTGCCTCCCGCCTCCGGAAGGGGACGCAGCCCTGGGGACGCTCCGATTTCACCCTGGGCAGACCTGGGTCAGATGTCCAGCCTCCAGAGCGGTAAGATAATAAATTCATGTTGTGCTAAGTCACTAAGTGTGTCATGCTTTGTCACAGCGGCCACTGAAACTAACCCAAGGTGACAAGAAGGAGACTCACTGAGGAATCCCAATGTCATTATTTATGAGGTTGGGGGGGGCGGGGTGTTCTCTCCTGGTCCGGTCTGTTTCCTCAGAGAGAAGCCCTTCGGTCTCCCGTGGGGGTGGGCCGGTTAGGCTCAAACAGAAGGACTGCAATGTTAGAACAAAAGGTCCAGTGTAGGTCTTAGGGCCCCACCGACGGGAGGGAGTTGCTGGGGAAGTGCAGGTGAGGGAAGCTTCAGCTAGAGAGAATCAGGAAGGTGGTCACTAAAGCGGAGCCGGCAACCCTGGAGCTGGAGGTTTTAGGAAACTCCAGGAGCCCCAGAGCCTCCCCACCAAAGGGGGTCCACAGACCCGCCAAGCCCTGGGCGGTGGAGGAACGGCGTCATCACTTGGCACCTCACATCTTCTGCAAGCTCCTCCCACTGGCCACCTGGAGCCGCAGAGGGAAAGGGCTTCTGGAAAACGTGCCCCCCAGCCTCGGCTGGGCGTGCTGTCCGATACACAGCCCAGCGCAGAGGCACCAGCCTGGCTGCCTGGTTCTGGAAGCTGAGCTGAGGGAAGAGGCTGGGGATCCCAACCTCATATATGGGTTCAGCATGGCCCCTAACCCTCCCTCAGCTGTGGCTGCTGTCCCCAAGCCTGGAGCTTCTCTGCTTCACGTTCTCCACAGAGTGGAGCTTATGAAGACCGGCGCTGGACTGAGTCCTTACACATTCCCCACATTCAGAGGTGACGCACCCTCGGCTCCTGTCGCAGATGGCTTCTTGTGGGCTTTGTTCTCGGGGCCTGAGGGTCCGGCCTTTTAGCTGTGCTGAGTCCCCCCCCCACATGTCTGTCCACGCCGTAACGTTCTATCGGCAGTGCTCACCGGCTGCTGTCCACCCTCACGTTCCCTTTGTCCTTACTGGTAGTCTTTCTGCCTGTACCACCGTTAGTGGGACTTCAGGGGGAAAGCGACAAGTCCATGTGCTCACCCCGTGTAACTGAACGTCTGCACAATTTCTAAGATAAATCACATGATGCACGGTGCACGGAGCTCAAAGTCAGGTGACCCAGGTCTAACCACAGCCATCCTGTGATTTTATCTTATTTTACTTTGAAGGAGCCCAGCTTTCTCACAGACAGTTGCTCCCATCAAGGTCTGCTTTTAAGACTCTAACAAAAGCTGTGGCCTCTCTCCCTTTAAAAAAACAGAATAAGGGCACATACACACAAAACTGAGTATAATCTTTCAGAGGGTTCACAGGTCCCCCGAGGCCTTTCACAAACTCTCCGAGAATAGTGACCCCCAAGTTCAGAACCCCGAGCTTAGATCATCTCTGAGGTGACTTTCAGTCCCAATGTTCTGATTCTGAAAGCTGTAAGGTTTAAATATAATAGATTTGAAAAAAGACATTTCAAGCTGGCCTATTTAAAAGTTCGTGAAATAGTTTTCAACGCACTACTTATCGGGAAACCAAAAAAGCCCGAGTCCAAGAGTTAGTCTGAATTCAGTTCAGAGCGCTCAAGGGACTTAGGGATTTAAGTGTCTCGTCTGCGTGACTGGTGAGGCATGACCAGAGATCAGAGACACTCGGTCATCTGCTCACTGCGAACAGTGCCGTGGAATCGTGGTGAGAAACCCAAGCAGAGGCTTGGCTGACAGGCGTTGAGGACAGTCCAGGTGACATTAGCAGTGGCCTGTGGGGCGGTGCTCTCTCTCAGGGAGTAATTCTCAGTAACACCGTCAAGGAGACAAGCTGCCCCGAGCCACAGACAGGGCATCACGTCACTGTGCGCCCAAACAGCCCCGCATCACTTTCGGTCTCTGTTTCCAGCTCCAGGACCTGAGGGCAGCACAGCCCCTGGGACCCTGCGCCTGTTCTGCAGTGTCTGGGTGAGGAGCAAGGTGACTCGTTGGGAGATGCAGGTGAGTGGCCGACAAACAGCCATTTTCTGTAAGCCCAGAAGGATGAGCGGAACGAGTAGGTCACCATTTCTGCCTGGGTCAGAAGGAATTAAGGGAGGGCTCTCTGCTAACTTAACCTCCGAGAACTCGGAGCAACATTACAGTTCTGGTGTGTGACCGCTGGACCTGACGTGAGCCCTCTGATGCTCATTGTCTTCACATGGTATCTGATTGGCCCCTGGGAGCCCCAGGTGTACTGCACGGTGAAATAATTACTGAGTGGGTGGATGCCACACACCTGTAACCTAGGCGCCACCTCCCTTCGCTTTAGTGATTACGGTTGTGCTCGCTTCTTGTGCATGCTCCAAGTCTCTTTAGAGAGCCGAGTCTGCCGAGGACGTCCTGCTTGATTATTTTGTGTCACAGCTAGTGAAAGCAGCAGCTCCGCCAGCCGCTCACTCCTTAAAAGAAAAGATTTTTTACAGTATTTACCCCATTCTACTGCCGGTGAAACAGGCATCAGAAGGGAGACGCGTTGTCTTGGTAGCTACATAGCGGGTCAGTGAGGGCCGGGAAGGGGCTCTGGCCTCTTCTCTGTTCTGCCCCATCGATGGCCACCCGTTGCCACAGGTTTTGAGTTTTCCGAGGATGGAATTCGCCCTGTAGAAATCGTTTTGTTTGTGAGTTTGCTGAAGGGCTTTTTCGCGCTGATGTTTAATCCCCATGATCAGCTTCTAGAGAACTGGTGGGCCCCACACTCCCCCTTTACTGTCTGTCTGTCAGGGCTAGGGACAGCCTTTAGCTGACTGCTCTGTAGAGGCTCGTCCCACCTGGGTGGCCTTGGTGCCCACTGGCCAACCCTGCCTACCGCGTGGAAACAATAGATATGCCTGGGCTGGCGCGCAGGCTCAGGTATGTGGGTGCGGCCAGGAAGCTCTGGGCCAAACTATGCAGACTTGCTCCCTCAGGGTTAGCACTGTCCAGAAGCCAGAGAGGAGACGAGCATTAGGCACATAGCTCTTCCTCCTGGGGGTGGAGAGAGGGGTCCGCAGAACAGGGTGCTTACTCCTCAAAGTCACAGGAAGAAGTCAAAGAGGAGGAGGGAGGGAGGATGCTTTGCTTCTACAGATCCTGTCTCCATGGAGACAAGTTGTCCACAAGATCATGGCCCAGTACCAACCTGTACCAGCCCCGAACATGTTGGCCACCACCCGCTGTGGGTTGGGCAGAGATGGTGCAAGCCTGGCAGAGGCTGAGTAGCCAGTGCTGAGCCAAAGGCTTGATGTGGCAGGAGGTGACAGGACAGAGCACTGGAGAGTGCCAGCTGGCCACCAGCCGCCTGAGCTGTCGGAACTGGTCTCGGAAACAAAGCACAGCCCCTGGGTACACTTTGGTGGGAGACGATGTTGCCCTGTGAAAACAGCTGCCTCTCCCTCCCTTCAGGCTTCCTTCCTACCACTGAGCACGCCAGAGGGGAAGGTCAAGGGCAGGCAGGAGAACAAGGACAAAGGAATAAGGTGTGTGTGGATGGTTCGTAGAACCATGTCCGAATCCAAGCTCACTTACTAACTTCCCACATAAACAAAACACACACACACACACACACACACACACACACGAGCAGGGAAAGGCTGGGGGAACTGTAATTGAGCAGGGCTTGGGGGCGACCGACCCTGTGATGACTCTGAAGTGACCTTGGAAAGGGTCCTGAGTCACACGGTGAGGGAAATAAATGCCAGCCTCAGTTCTCCTACCCAGAGGCAGGGTCGATGACAGTGACTCATGGAGAAGCCTTGAAAGTGACAGGGGCCGTGTTTGTAAAGAGCAAGAGAGGGACTGTGGATGTGTATCCCGACCTCTTGACGATGTGGCCAGTGGCGATGTGGTAGATTCTGAGTCTCTGGGGGAGCCTTTCCTGAGCTCATGCCCTCCTCCCAGAAGTGGGGGTTCCTCAGCGCTGGAGCATGTGAGGACTGTGACCTGCGGGGAGTAGGGGTGACCAAGAACCAGGTCCTCTTTGCCTTCCAAAGGACACACAGGCCCTGGGCAGCAGCTGAACCGATCCCTTTGGCATCTCAGCGGTCATTTGGTTGAACAAAGACTTACTGAGCACCTACTAGATTCCAGGCACTACCTAGGCAGTGAGGGGGGCTTCCCTGTAACGTGCTTGGCACTGTGCCCCTCGGGCCGTTTCCACCTGAAGATACTGGTAAACAGGTTGCATGCGCCATCTCTCAGGCCAGGAAACATGCCACCGTGCTCCTAGGCAAAGCTGACATCCGGCCCAACATGCCACAGCTTTCTCTCTGAAACACCTTTTTAAGTTCTAAGACAGGAATCCTGGGGGGAACCCTGGTGTTTAGACCAGGGCCTATGACCATGTTGCTGGCAAGCGTCCTCCCAAGTCAGCCCAGGAAAGGCTGACGGTCACGTTTGTCCTTCCTAAACAACCCCCCGAGTATCTCTTGTTTACACCACCCCCGCACACTAATCCCTGCCTCGTCCGGGTGCAGAGCTGGGGAAGCTGGAGCTACGGCTCATGTCTAAGAGGTGGATTAAGCACCATCTGCCCCAACCTGCCTGTGGCTGCCCTTCCATCCGTTGGCAGTACTCAGGAAAGCTCAATCCACCCAGGCTCCCAGCAAACGGGAGTCCTAGGAATCATGGCCCAGCTCTGATAGCAAAGGGGAATTCATCTCTGGCCAGACTCCATCCATTCACACACGTCTGCCCCTGGCTTGAAGTGGAAGGTCAAGATCAGAGCTCGGGCCTCGGGACAGCTCCCTCTGGGCTCCAGACCAGAAAGGGTCACGCCCCTGTCACAATGCTTCTAACGCGTGGCACCTATGTTAGGGCGCCCAGCACACCCATCCTGCCCTGCTTTAGGGTCGCTCATGTTCATGATCTCCCTAACAGGCGGGGAGCTATGCGAGCCCAGGGTCCGCATCTCCAGCACAGGCCGAGCGCGGTGTGGGTTCACCGTGTTGACTGGGCATGAAAAGTGCTGTTCCCCACACACAGGTCTGTCCTGTCCTTAAAGGATGGACCCATGAGAAAGCCTCATGTAAACTCTCATTTGCTGGGTGTCAGCAGCAGGGCGGTGCCACCCAGAGCTCAGGAGCCCCCACGCATTGCCCTGGGAACCGCAGCGTAGCTGCCGTTATTATTCCCAGAAACTGAGGGGGAAATGCCGTGCTTGACCTGTGTTCAATGTACTTCGGTGGCAGTTGGTTTTCTGACCGTCTAAGCACCCACTGATGATATTCAGATGGGACTCGGGAATTGGGAGCGTCTTAATCTGTTAATTTTAGTGAGAAATTCTCCCCAAATCTTATTCCTCAAGAGGAACTCAAGGGAGCAAATAAGCTCTGTCACTTACACAGGGTGTGAGGAGGGTTGTAGAAGGCAGGACAGGCAGCTTTCTTCCCTGCATCACTTTTAACACTTCCCACGACGACAAGATGGTGAATCTACTGTAAGGGTTGGACTTTCGAGAGCAGGGGATTCAGCACCATGGTCAGAGCCGAAGAGATAACAAATTTGAGCCTGAAATCCTCTCTGTAGGAGAAAAATAAAGGGAGTTTTCACCTGAAGAATTCTCCTTCTAAAAGACAAAATACAAGTATGCACCTGTTCGAGCGGCCAAAATTCAGAACACCGACAACAGCAAAAGCCTATGGGAACGTGGGGCAGCAGTATCTCTCATTTACTGCTGGTGGAAATGCGAGAGCACAGGTACTTGGGAAGACAGTTTGGCCATTTCTTACAAAACTGAACACACTCTTACCGTCTGGTTCACCAACTGCGGTCCTTGGTGTTTACACACAGGAGCGGAAAATCCACGCAAACCCCTGCATGTGGATGTTTCTGTCAGCTTTGTTCATGATCGCCAGTTTGGAGGCAACCAAGATGTCTCTCGGTAGGTGAGTGAATAAACAAGCCATGGCAGGTTGAAACAATGGAATATTATTCAGCACCAAAAAAAGGCGCTGCCAAGCCATGACAAGACATGAGGAAATTTAAATGCATACCGTGAAAGAAGCCAGTCTGAACGGGCTCCGTACTGTGCGATTCCAACCACGTGAAATTCTGGAAAAAGCAAGACTACGGAGGCGCTTTAAAGATCAGTGGTCACCAAGAGCTAGTGGGGGCTCTGTGAATAGGCAGAACTTCACGGATCTTTAGGGCAATGACATTACTCTGATATTGTAATGGTGGACGCATGTCATTACACATTTGTCCCAACTGATGGAATGCCCAGTACCAGGAGTAAACTATGGACTTCGTGCAATCATGATGTGTCAGTGATTAACGGTGACAAATACCCACTCTGGCGGTGATATTGATAACAAGAGAGGCTACGCAGAAGTGAGGTCAGAGCCTTTATGGGACTCCTCTGCATCTTCCCCTCGATTTTTGCTGTAGGCCTAAAACTGCTCCAAAGAAATAGTCTCTTTAAAACAGAAACCTCCTTCCCCACTCTCATGGCCTTCAAGCCAATGCTCAGGCCAGCCGGAGGAAGAGCCCTAGACTCCCGGCTCCACGCTGTGATAGGTGCCCCTGTCTTCAGGTGATGCCCGAACCAGGACCCAGATCCACAGCCACGGGTCTCAGTCCAAACTCACTGCCCCATTCAGTGTCTTTTTCACTTGGAGGAAGCGCTTTCCCCGTGTTGATTTTGGTGCCTGCTGATCTGTGAAGGGAAAAGCATTGTGGTACCTCTCAGCTGTGTTCGCCCACAAGTCTGAGAGCCCCCACAAGACAAAGAAGGCAGGGGACTGACCGCAAAGGCCCTGGCGGGAGCTCCACTGGTCCCAGAGTCATTTCTAGGCCCCTCCCGTGGCTCCTCTAAGGGAACAGCTAAACCTATTCGAGGACAGACAAACAGGGTGCAAGTGGGGAAAGGAACTGCATCTCTTGAGCATCCTTTGTGTCAGGTGTGCAGTGGAAATTGCCCCGTTCCATCCTCAGGCAGCTGGTGCAGACAAGAACCGCTCTCGGGTCCCCCATCGCGAGCACACGTGCACAGCCAGCCTGCACAGCACAGCGTGGCCAAGGAGACCTGCCGTTCTTGCCGCTCCTCTGTGTGCCTCACACCCCGTAATCCACATGTTCCCGGAGAGGTGCGTGAGTTGAGCTTCACGTGTGCTCTGTGTTGTCTTAGATCAGAGAGCACGTCATTCAAGGTGCTGTTTTTCTTATTCCAGACAGTTTAGAATCCAGCTGAGTTAGAAGCAAAATCCTCCCACTGGGAGTGTAAAACGTTCAGCAAAACATGTGGTGACAGAGGACTGCCTGTTTCTCTGATGTATACCTGAAGAAGGTATGAAATTGAAGCTGCCGTAAATATTACAAAGTGACAGGGACATGTGCCCCCCCCCGCCACATGGCCCTGTGGGGACCCACGGCAGGCGCAGTCTCCAGGACAGCGCCCCTGGGAACAGCTCAGGGCTGTTACTTCCTTAATTCCCTTTAACTGGGTGCCTGAGTGCTTTCTTGAAGGTGGCCTTCAAATGTTCCCTTTTAATTCCTGAAAGTCCCCCAACCAGGTGCTTCCTTTATGGAGCAGCCCAGCTGCTGTGGAATCGAACGTACGTGCTCCTTTCACATCCAAATGTCCCCCTTCCTGTTTAAGTCACAGCATTCCCGTGACTCATCTCTCGCTGAAGGTGCCCCACCTTTTTGGTCCCTCCCATACTCATCGCCAAGTGTCCTCAACTCGGGGGAAAAAAGAACTCGTGAGCTATGTTAATAACAGGAGACACTCCAAGTGATTCGTCCAACAAACACAAAACAGTAAATGGCACAGAAGTTTATGTAAGCCTCAGGCTCTTCTCTCTCATGCCCCACAGCCTGTGCTTATAAAAGTGCCTGCAGCTTTATGGTACAAGGCATGCCTGGGAAACTCCTCATAAGATGGCACATGTCTGGTTGAATATCTGTTCATTCTCACATTTCAATTCTTTCTGAAGTAGTGACAAGGGACAAAGAAGTGAAACCTCGATGTTTAGGGAGCGGTAGTGTGAATTGGACAAAACAGTGACAAAGCAATGAAATGTGGCAACTCTGTGTTTACGCTTTTCTGCCTGGGTGTGTTTCCCAGTTTTCCTTGTGGCTGATTTCTAGTTTCATACCATTGTGGTCGGAGAAGACGCCCGTTACAATTTCGGTCTTCTTCAATGTATCGAGGCTTGTTCTGTGGCCCAACATGGTGTCTGTTGTGGAAAATGTCCCACGCACACTTGAAAAGGATGTGTATTCTGCTTTAGGTGAAGTGCTCTGACACATCAATGACGCTCATCTGGTCTAGTGTGTCATTTAAGGGTGCCGTGTCCTTGCTGAGTTTCTGTCTGGAAGGTCCATCCGTGGATGTCAGTGGGGTGTTGAGGTCCCCAGCTATGGCTGTATTTCTGTCCGTCTCTCCCTTCATGTCCATCAAGATTTACTTCACATATTTAGGTGCTTCTGTGTTGGGAGCATAAATGTCTACAGGGGTTGCATCCTATTGTTGGATCAATCCTTTATCAGTACGTAATGTCCTTCTTTGTCGTTTACTGTATATAGCCTTTTAGTTGACTTCATTGGGGTGACAGTGGCTCACAAAACCACACAGGTTTCAAGTGCACAGCCCACCAAAGCTTGTGCACACCACACTGTGTGCCCCATTCAGCCTTTGTGTTCTGGTCTGTGTGGCTGGATAGTGTCAGGAGTGTGGCTGCTCCTGCTCATCTTCGTCTCCATTGGCATTAAATGTCTTTTTTTACCCTTTCCTTCCAGTCTGTGTCTTTGGATCTCTCATAGACAGCATATAAATGGGTCTTGTTTTCTTATCCATTCAGCAACCCAGTCTTTTTGATTCATGCATTTGATTCATTCACATTTAAAGTGATGATTGATATGTACATATTTGTTGCCATTTTATTATCCATATTTATGTTCCTCTTTTTTTCTTTCTTTCTTCTACTTAAGGAAATCCCTTTAACATTTCTTGTAATACTAGTTTGGTGGTAATGAACTCCTTTAGATTTCCTGGATTTCTTCTTCAATATTAAATGATAGCCTTGCCGGGTAGAGCAGCCTTACTTTTTATCACTTTGTAGATCCTTACTTTTTATCACTTAGAATATTTTGTGCCAATCCCTTCTAGCCTGAAATGTTTCTGTTGAGAAATCAGCTAACAGTCTTATGGGAGTTCCCTTGTACCATCTTTCTCTTGCTGCTTTTAAGATTTTATTTGTCTTTAAACTTTGCCATTTTACTTATGTGTCTTGGTGTGGGCCTCTTTGAGTCCATCCTGTTTGGGACTCCGCTCTTTTGAGACTTGTGTCTTTTTCATTCACAAAGTTAGTAAAGTTTTCAGCCATTATTTCTTCAAATAGTTTCTTGATCCCTTGCTCTCTCCTCCCCTCTCCTCCCCCTCTTTCTTTCCCTGTGATGCAGACGTTGTTGTGCTTAATGTTGTCCGAGAGGCCCCTTAAACTATTCTCACTTTTAAAAATGCCTTTTTTTTTCCTGTTCTGCTTGGGTGTTTTTTTTCCTACCTTGTCTTCCAAATCACTGATGTGATCCTCTGCTTCATCCAACCCACTGCTTATTCCTTCCATACTCTCCATTTCAGATACTGTATTCTTCATTTCTGATCGTTTTTAAATAGTTCTTCTGCACTTTTTAAATGCTTACTCTTTGTTTAAATTCTCACTGAGTTCCTCTATTCTTCTCCTAAGTTCCTTGAGCATCCTTATAACCATTGTTTTGAACTCTGTATCTGGTAGATGGCTCTCCTCCATTTCATTTAGTTCTTTTTCTGGGTATTTCTCCTGTTCTTTCATTTGGGGCACAATCCCTTGTCTCCCCATTTTTGCCGCCTGTCTGTCTTTGTTTCTGTGAATTAGGTAGATCTGCCATGTCTCCCAGTCTTGGTGTGGTGGCCTAATGGAGTAGGTGTCCCGTGGGACTCAGTGGGGCAGTCTCGTGTTTTCTTGGATAGCAGGAATTTCTGATGAGCTCCAGCATCCACTCAGTTTGATGCTGCTATAAAAAACTATATACATAAAGTCCACATTCCAATAACTCTTATGGCAAGCATCTCCCTCTTTCCCTTTTCCCCTCCTAACAAAATACCAGTTTTGTTCAGAGGATGGGAGAAGATATATCTGCCACCAAAAATACCAAATACATGAGATGGCTCTGTGACATTTGTGGTCAATGATGCTAGCACAAGGTGTCTAGGTATTTATGTGGAAAGTTCATGTGTTCCTGAACCAGGCACTGTTCCTTCCTCCTGCCTTGGGTGCTGATACGAAGCCCGGTGCTACAGCAGTCATCTTGCAACCATGAGGTGATACGCATGAGAACAATAGCACACAGGCTATATAGTTAACAGAGAAATGTGGTGGGAATCTGGATCTGGGCAGCATTGTTGCCTTCTCTACCATCCCTGGACTTCTTCTTGCTTGGAATAAACATCCACCCGACTTGTTTAGGCCTCTGTCAATGATTCTCGGTTGCTTGCAGCCAGATGCAATAATGATCAATACAACCTTGCCCATATCTTAGCTTCTGTTTCTAAATCCTGAAATTAAAGTGATACATTTCTCTTAAATTCAGAAAGAAGCTAAGTAGCCACATTCCATCCTTTTGGGTTTAGACTTTGAAGCTCTACTCTAATCTATTGTATTCATTATAATCACCTGGAGATAAATCACAGACTTCATGTAAAGAAAATATATTAATAAAAAATGATAATTACGTGTAAAAAGTTGCTGGATCTCAAGATGAAAGATGACTACATTTAAAAGTCAGTGGAATTGTACCCTTTAGATTGGCAAAAATCAATATCTGACAATTCCAGGGGGATCTCTCGCATGCCACTGCCGAGCGGGTGGACTGGCGCTGCTACCTTGGAAAGCAGTTGTCCCCGTCCAGTAAAGGTGACAAACATTCCAGTGTCCCAGAGCGTCTTGCACACCTGCCCAGGAGACATGCAGAGGGATGTCGGCCGGGGCGCCTTTTGGGGACAGTGCAAACCTAGAAATATTCTAGGCGCCCATCATTGTGATACAGTCTCAGAACATCAAAATGAAAAACAAAAGCGAAACGAGATCTTTACACCAGAATGCACAGCCTTAGTCTGTGTGACAGGCCAGTTGTTCACCTCTCAGGAATTTTCACACTGGTGGACGTTGGGCGTGTGAGAAGTATCTGCAACATGGAAGTTAGAGCCACAGACCACCTCCCCCTCCCCACCCCCCAGCAAGAGCTGGTAGGTAAATATTTGTCAGCACATCATAGGGAAGATTAAAAAAACATTTTTTTAATCCTCACCCGAAGATATGTTTATTGATTTTAGAGAGAGAGAGAAAAGCATCGATGTGAGAGAGAAATATTGGTCGGTTGCCTCTGTACCCGCCCAGACCAGGGATCAAACCCACGGCCTTTTGATGTGCAGGACGGCACGCCAACCAAATGGGGCACCCAGGACCAAACCAGCATTTATTTTAAAAGGCAAGATGCAGAATGATAACATTATGGTGGCATATATTCAAAGCTTAAAACATAAAGAAATGTTAATATTCATAATATTTGCCAACAATAATAAAATGTAGTCTAGAAGGAAAAATGCCAAATGTTCGAGAACGGCTGTGAGAAGCAGACCATGTCATGGGTGTGGTGAAGAGGAAAGGGCATTTGAACTTGTTACCTGTTAGGTTCTATTTTTATTTTAAAGCATCAAAAGCCACAAAAGAACAATGCTAATTTTTGTCAGTTACTGGTGGTGAATGTAAAAATGTTTATTATTCTCTACTTATCGCTGTTATTTATATTTTAAGGTAAAAAGGGCCACCCATTAGGATGGCTACAATCAAAAAAGATGGATGGTAAGTGTCGGTAGGAATGCAGAGAACTCGAGCCCTGGTGAATTGTGGGTGGAAATGTAACATGGGGCAGCCCCTTTGGAAAGCACTTGAGCAGCTCCTCACCACGTTACACGTAGCGTGGCCATGTGGCCCAGAAGCCTCACCCTGCAGTCTGAGAGGCGAGGACACACATCCTCCATAAAGACTGCATGGACACTCACAGCAACGCTGTTCGTAGAGCCAAGAAGCGGAAACGCCCACGCAGCGCCCGATGAAAGGGCACAAACCTGGTGTGTCCAGACGACGGAGCACTGTTCAGCCACAAAAAGAAATGAAGAGCTGCTGTCTGCCCCAGCGCGGATGAGCTTGGCCAACATCATGCCAAGAAAATCAGACGGACACACAAGGCCACGTGTTGGATGCTCCTGTTCATCCCGAGGATGACCTGCTCCCAGGTCCACCCCAGCTCACCTGCAAAAGATCAGACTGAACTCGGCCTTTCTCTGCACAACGCAGAGCCACCACCGCGCCTGCACTGCCTCGTGGTCTCCTCTGTCACAGGCTCAGTTGTGCCCCCACACAGAAAAATACGTGCCCCCAGTGCCCCAGAATGTGACTCTTTGGAGACAGAGTCTTTAAAGAGGCGATTAAGTTAAAATGAGGTCATTGGGGCAGCCCTAATCCAATATGACCAGTGTCCTTCTAAGAAGAGATTAGGACACAGACACACACAGAGGGAGGACAGCCACCCACAAGCCAAGGAACGGGGCCACAGAAACCAGCCCAGCCGACACCTTGATCTCAGGCTTCCCGCCCCCAGAACTGTGAGGAGATAAGCTCCCATTGTTTAAACCCTCCCGTGGGTCGTTCTTCTTATGGCAGCCCCGGCAAATACACCCGCTCATCATGTTAACTAGCGTTTGGCGACTGCTAATTAATCTTTTGTGACCACCTGGCGGCGAGGCTGTGGTGCCTGGTTGTTGGACCAAACATCAGCCTAGATGTCGCTGTGAAGGCATTTTTTTAGATGTGACTCACATTAAAATCAGCAGCCTTTGAGTAAAGCGGACGACCCTTTCTAATGTGGGTGGGCCTCGCCCTATCAGTGGATGGGGCCTTCAGAGAAAAAGACTGAGCTCCCCCAAAGGAGAAGAAAGTCTGACTCCACTGTCTTTGACTCTAGATCCCACTGTCAGCTCTCCCCAGAATCGCCTGCCTGCCTTCCCTGCACATAGCGGACGTGCCAGCCCTCAGAGCTGCATGAGCCCGTCCCTCAAAATCAATCCCCCAGCACACATGTAGGCACAGCCCGTTGGTGCTGATTCTCTGAGGAACCTTAACAGAGTGACCAGGGACTGATACTCTTGTAATTAACTTCCTGTTTCTACAATTGTTCTATGCAAACTAAATATTTACTTAGTTCTAAATTTGTGAATAGGAGAGCCGGTCAGATACTCGCAAATTAATCTGTCAGTGTGCTGTTCGTTCCTGTTTTAATGATGACATTGAGCTTTGCGAGATGTCAGCAGAGAGCTGGGAGGCACAGAGAGAGATCATCCATCCAGACGCCTCGCAATTTACATCCACGGCGCACCGCCAGCCAGTAAATGCCAATAGGATGAACCATCGTGGCTATAATTCTGAAACTGTCTTTGTTATGAGCATCCTGCCTTTGCCTTTTGATCCTGCCTAATCTTGCTCGGCCTTGTCATTTACCGCCTCGCTTCTTTTTTCGGAAATAGCAAGTTTTCTCTCCGCTTGGTTAAGTATGTACCTGGAGCTGCTAATCCGGCGAGAGTCGGCTACAGGTGCGGAGGATTTTGCCAGGAGGAGAAACAAAGACGTGAGACAGGAAAGAGCCCAGGACGTTGGCGAGCGAGGAGCACCTGGAGGGCAGGGCACGTGGTGGCGGCAATCCCACACTCCCTCTCAACCGGGGGCGCTTTTTGTGTGACCATCTGATAGAAGGGAGCCGGGTGGCCTGAGGGATCAAGAACTAAATAAAGTCAACAGAGCTATGTAGGTTGGGCTTGTGACTGGCTTGCTTGTCACCTTGCCCAAAAAGTCAGTGCCCAGAAGTTTTCCTCCCGGAATGCACCGGTGAATCTCAGTCTGAAGAAGTGGGCCGAAGTGGGAGACAAACCAGAGGCACCTTGGGTCTGAGTGTCATGGCATAGTGCCAAGGAGGGGCCGCTCTTTGCAACAGAGCCCGAGGGAGCCCACCAGGCAGACACCAGAGCTATTTGAGAAGTCCTGGGCCCCGCAGCCCCGAGAAGTGCCCAGTAGGGACGTCTGCAGGGAGGGAAACACTTTCCATCTGCCCATCCAATATGGCAGCATCCAGCCGCCAGCGGCTGGCTACTCAGCACTTGAACTGTTGTTAGCGAGACTAGCCACTGAATTTTAAATTTTAGGTGATTAAAACATCCATAGTCACACGTGGCTAGTGGCTACTGTATCAGGGCAACACAGCCATGTGGTCTTCCTAGTGCGCTGACCGGGGTGTCTCCCAGCGTCTGGTTTGGAGAAGGAGGGCTGCCCACGGATGAACTCACGGCTGAGTCTCTGGCTGCTGGCTGCTCCCTGTTTAAATTATTAGCAACCTGAAGAGCTGGGTGGGGCCGAAGAGAAGGATGGCAGCTCCCTCGGACCCAGCAGGGGCTCGCCCGCCCAGCAGGACCTGACCTGGGAAGCGGGGACGAGAGGCTATTTTGTGGGAGGCACTGTTGTTCGCCTTTGCCAAACGTGCATGAGATGAACCTGTGTCTGATAGTCGTGTGTGACTCAGGAAACAGAGCTGCGGCTTTTGTAAAAAGAGATGTGCTTCCATTTTTGGTACATTTGGAAGAAAAATCCCTCCAGCTGTTGGGGAGCTTTCTGAATAGGAGAAAATGATGCTTGTCAAACTGGTCTTGGGAGAATTTCTGTTCAAGTGACTACCCGTGAGATGAGCTGGGAATGGAGAAATATCTCTTAGCTGACGTGCTGGCAGAGGCATATTGAGCAAGAAACTCATTTGGTATTTGGTCCCCAGCATGAGTGTGTACAAGTGTGTATGAGTGTGTACATACACCCATCAGCTTGCTGGGAAATATCCGGGGCCAAGCCACACACTCAAAAGTTCTGGGGCAGCGACTCTGCTTCCTCTGCTTAGTGACCGGGAGCCGCTGAGCCCTGATGGGCGTCCTCTCTTTCATCTCCGTGGCTGGGGAAATGCTTTCTCAGGGTTTCTTCGAGGAAAAAGACTAGGACATTATAAATGGGCATCATTTTAACAAACGCAATGTGTGCCCCACCCCACCCCACCCCCTGGAATATAAATTACAACAGAGATGTTACTTATCAATTTCCACTGGGGCGTGGAATTAAGCGTGATTGGAGTATGGAAGTGGTTCAGTAAGTGGCATTATAACTGAGTCTTTCGAAGAGTAGGGGAGTTCACAAAGTTATCTCAAGGTAAGAAAAGCACTGCTTGGCCTCACGTGCCCGTTTTTAAGGGTCATTACGGATTGAGAGGGAAGTGAGTGGCCGTGGTAGACACTGTGACCAGCTTCCACATACTGATTGTGGCTTGAGTCATTCCTGAGAAATAAGCGAAGAAATTCTCTTAATTTGACTGCTGGATTCTGTTGATCGAGTCCAGCTGCTTTTCCCCATTAAAAGAAGGGTCACCTAGAGTCACACTGAGTAATGAGGGTTAATGCCTTCGATTCCCTTCTCATCTGTGGGCCCTCCATCCTCTGGACTTACCCCCCGTTTTTCTTCCTCCCTCCCAGAGCTGTGGGAGCACCCAGAGACCATCCTTACCCCTAAAAGCAGGAAGGGGGTGTCCATGTTAGAAGAGGAACCCCACTGAGAATGGGGTGAAAGGGGACCCTTTTAACAGTTATGCTCGGCAACAAGCACGCACCGATCGCCCTAACTACAGAAATAAACACGGAACCGTGTCCCGGTAGTCAGCCTTGTTAGTCACCAATGCAAAACCCGCTGAGGTCAGCGTACACCCACCAGACTGGCAAGCACAAAGGGATGCACCAGTACCATGTGCTGGGAAAGGCCTGGAACAACTGGGGCTCTTACAGTTGGGAGTGCAATTTACCGCCACTCTCAAAAACCACGTGATGTTATTTGTAACATGAACACATACATGTCCTGTAAGTCAGCAGTTTCACCCCCGCATGATACATACTAGAAAATTCATAGAGACATTGTTTCTAAAAGCCCGCACTTAGAAACAGCACAAAGATGCTACAACGTTAAAATGGAAGCATTTACATGATAGCTACATCCATCAGTATAGATAGACCTTACTGATGAAAGAAGCAAATCCAGATAGATCCGGTCATTCATGTAAGTCAAAACTAAACAAAGATGCAGGCTTACATGGTAACATTATAAATAAAAGCATGGGTATTATGAACCCGAAAGTTAGGACGGTGGTCAGCTCCTTGGGGAAGGAAGCACATATGAAGGAGAGGCTTCAAAAGTCTTGGAATTATTTTAGTTCTTAACCAGGATAATAGGGACACAGATTTTAAAAAAATTACCTCATACTTCACTACATGCACATAATGTTCATTCTTTATGGACATGTCTTTGACATATTAAGTGCATTTAAGGTACACATGCTGATTTGCTACACTTAGGTATTGCGATGTGATTACCACTGTCAAGTTCTCTGACATTTGCCTTCAGGTGTGGCACGTGATTGATGTGGTGTTGTCTGGGGTTTTCCCTGTCTCTGCACTGGTGCACCTGCTCCACTCTTCTGGCTCCCTTGCGTGGTGGGTTCTCGGTCTTCCACGTCTTCTCAGGTTCTCGCCAGGCACCAGGCTGGCCCCTGGGAACCTTTGCAGAGGGCGGGCTAGGCTCCAGTCTGTGCCCACCCTCCAGCTCCCTGCCTGGGCTGTGGCCCGTTTTCTCAGTGTGCGGGAGCTCGCCTTCATCTCTGCCTGCTGGGGTGCACACAGGAGCCTCAGAAGAGTCAGGGGAGGTGTGGGTTTAGCCCGTGGAGCTCTGGGGGCGCTCACGAGGCTGGCAGGGAGGTCCCTCGTGTGGTGCTTTTAGAAGCTCCTGGCTGGACTTCCTGCTGTGTGCAGTGAGCAGGAAAGGTGTCCCCTCTCTCTGCCTCTTTCTGATCTCCGCCCAGTCATGGAGGTCCCATCTCAGTCCTCTGGGTGTCATTGGAGAGAAACGGGTTTGTCCCACACAACTGCTGTAGCCGGGTCCCCCTGCTCATTTCCCCTGCGGGGGCTGCCATCACTGGCAGGGTCAGCGAGTGCGGCATATCCCTTGCAGGGAGGGTGGGAGGGCAGGGAAGCTATCTCCTACCACTTCCTTCTGTTGCTACAAAACTTTTTTTTTTTTTAATTTATTTCCCTAGCATGGCCTGCTGTTATCCCCCCTCAGGAATCAGGACTTCTGCGGGTTCTCTCTCGTGCGTGGACATCTGCCCCAGTCAGCACTGCAGTTATTTTTCCCTCCAACCACAGCGAGAGGGAGGTCCAGGCAGGTTCACAGGCTCCCCTGGCTCTGCCGCCCACGCCGAGGTCTGCCTGCCTCCTCCGGGACACACAGGTAGGCGCGACTCCTGCTGGGTGCTTTGCTGTAAGGTGCTGGATCCCACAGCTCCCACAAAGGCGCTGTTGTTCCCGGGCGAGTGTCTGCTGTGCTGTTTAAAAGGGGGGTGAGAAGGAGGACTGTCTTACATCGCTCCCCCATTCTTCACACTGTTTCATAACGAGGAACACGGCGTAAACAGTGTGATGACGAGGTTAGAGCGGTTTGCCTTCTGGACTCACCGTAGGACTGGACTTTCTGGCTCTTGTGGTCGGGTGGGGCCAGAGCATGTCCCCCTGTGTTACATGGCACAGAGTTCGCTGCCAGGCAGCCATCGGTGGGTTTAGGACAACGACATGCAGCAGGTCACATTTTGAAGGGACGATTCCTGGTGCTGTGGGGGGGGGGTGTGTTGCTGAGGGCAAGTGTGGGACCACAGGGCCCAGCAGGGAGCTGGTCGCGGTGACAGAGGGCAGTCCGTGAATGGCAGTGGTGACAGGCAGGGGGAGAGAAGTGAGGTTTTCTGGGGTGCGTGCGGTCGGTGCACCCTGTAGGACAGGGGTATCCTGCCTTTTGGCGTCTCTGGGCCACACCAGAGGAAAAACAGTTGTCTGGGGACCACACATTGTAGCGGTAATCACCAAACACATCTCACAATGTTTTAAGTAAATTTACAATTTTGTGTTGTTCCGCGTTCACAGCCGTCATGGGCTGCATGCGGCCCACAGGCCTCAGGGTGGACAGCCCTGCCGTAGGACTTGCCGAGGGCGGAAAATGGGCCGGAGGAAAGAGAAGGGTGGCAGCTGGTCCTTAAGGGTTTGGTTGAACAACTGAAAATATGGTAGCGCCTGTTACTCATACTAGGGCAAAGGAAGAAGCAACAGGTATGAAGAGAGGGAATGGAGCTCATTTTTTCTGTGGTAGCTTTAGGTATCTGTGCACGTGACGGAAACCACTAGATCGGCAGCCCCAGCAGGGATACCCAGAGCTGACGGTGTATGTATGTGGGCATCACTAGCATATAAACGATATTTAATTCAAAGCACTGGATTAGATCATCCCGAGAAAATGTAGATGGAAAAAAGACATGAAGGTGGGAGAGAAAACAGGCATTCCGAAAGCTGCTGAGGGACTGAACGACGTGCTGGAGCAGTCACAGTATTGGGCGGATGGAGGCGATCAATCGACAGCTTTGATAAGCGAAGTCCAAATGAAGATCTCGGGGCCAGGGGAAGGCGGATCAAGAGAGCTGAGGAGGAAATGGAAGAAAATGAAGAAAGAGGAAAGGGGATTTTCATGGTTAATTTCACTCTGAATGGACTAGAGCTTGGAGAAGGCGCGTGGCGAAGGCAGACGTCGTTTCTTCCTGCGGAGAGAGACCAGAGCCTGCCTGCTTGCTGACGTGACCCAGGAGGGAGGGAGGGATAACCATGCAGCGGGCTGTCTTTTCACCAGCAGAGAGACCCCCGGCCGCAGGTGGCAAAGGCAGGGACATGTGGGCTTTCATGCCGGGACCAGGAGCGAGCTGCGGCTGCTTTCATTGACTTATGAACAAAATAAGTGAGGTAATAGCTGAGGGAACCAAATAAAGACCCCAAACTGCCAAGCAGAAGGATTCTCATGAAGCAGTAAGTTAAGGAAAGCAGTGACCCCTATACAGTTCTTGGTTCACACT
This sequence comes from Macrotus californicus, assembly GCA_007922815.1. NCBI lineage: Eukaryota > Metazoa > Chordata > Mammalia > Chiroptera > Phyllostomidae > Macrotus > Macrotus californicus. Next base: position 155,348 of record VMDR010000503.1, read on the forward strand.
GAGATTTAAGGGTAAATAATGAATCCTACAACCACGTGAGTGGAAAGTGAAGTTCACCACCACCTCTGGTCCAGCCGCGATGGACGAGCTGGTGTCCGATGAATCCTCCTCCCGAAAACAATGGTAAAAGATGCACAATGCACGTCGAAACACTGCTACGCTATTCGGAGAGCGTGTAACTCAAGCAGGATTTGAGGGGCTTTGAAGGCTGGGACGGGGCACATGGGAAGGTGCACTTCACATTTCCCGGGCTTTTCCCTTGAAGGCTGATTCACCGTGAACCAGGGGGCTAGCGTCCTGGCAGAGAGCAGCAGACGGAATTTATTAATTGGTTAAAAAAAATTCAGAGATGCCCTGGCTGGTGTGGCTCAGTGGATTGAGCACAGGCCTGCGGATCAAAGTGTCACTGGTTCGATTCCCAGTCGGGACGCATGCCTGGGTTGCAGGCCAGGTCCCCGGCGGGGGGTGCGTGAGAGGCAGCCACACATTGATGTTTCTCTCCCTCTCTCCTTCCCTTCCATTCCCCTCTAAAAATAAATAAAATATTTAAAAAAAATTCAGAGACGACACAATGAGTATGTGTAGATAATTCAAAAGAATCCACAGATAAGCAGTTGTAATTAATACACCCCCTAGCAAGGTCCCTCGATGCGAGATCACCGTGGAAACATCACCTGCACTTTCACGCATGAGCAGCAAAAATTCGGGTGGTGGGATCTCACCGCAGCAGGCTGGCTTCCTCTCCTGCCGCGGCATGCGGTGTCGAAAAATAACGGAGCACCGTCTAATGAGTTCTGAGGGCATGTGTTTGTGATCTGGCAAATTTTCTTTTTCTTCGAAGCAACAGACATTCTTAGACATGCACGGCGGTGCTAGTTTTGATGGAAAAAACGCTGTGGGAGTGCTCCTTGATGGGGGGCGATTTCCCACTAAAAACTATTTGATGCTGTTCTTCAGCCACCTGCCAGGTGAGTCAGGATGAAGAACTCGCGAATGATAAAAACGTGGTTGGAAACGGCCGGCAGTGAGCAGCGAATGATTTGAAAACCAGTAGCTGTAAGACACCGTTAAGCATATTTACACAAATACACTTCTAAGGCGTGTGTACAAAGTGTAATTTGTACAGTAATAAATGGCTAAAAATAGTAGATAGGTCATAACAAAAGTAGAAGGCCGAAGATAATTTTGTCAAACATAATACCATTTTATTCTTCACATTAGTCATCAGAGAATTATAGGCTTCAGTATATTTTTAGGTTTTCATTGAAGTATAATATGCATATATAAACACACACACAGGTGTTCAGCTCATTGAATATTCTCCAAGTCAACACACCTTTGAAACCATCACAGACATCAAAAATAAAGCATTACTAGCACCCCGGGACATTAAGCATATCTGTAAAAATTAAAAGTAATAATTAGTAGAAGAAAATTGAAGATACCAACCCTCTCTCCCAGGTATTTTTAGAAACTGCAGTTCTCCAAATAACCAGAAGAGGGTGCACTTGGACCGTGAACTATATAGTAAGCTGTCTAAATTCCTGTTATTGCCAGTCCAGGAAAAAACACATTTCCAAATGAATGGGAAACTGCAGACAGCATCCAAATAAAGCTAATATATATAAAAGGAACACAAAAATAAAAGCATTTCATCCAATAAAAAGTCCTCCCAGAAATGAAGCAGAGGGAAATGGAAGCACAATAGCCAATCTGAAATAAACATACTTTAACATGTGCAGATATGAAAAACACCTAAAATCAAAATTTGAAAAATCAGAACATAAGTCCCCCACCCCGAAGAAAAAAAAAACACAAAGGAAACCAGGGCGATCTAAAATGAGAGCCTTGTCGTAATGGTGGAAGGGTTCTTTTGGACCAACCCTCCAGCATGTAACTACCATAAATTCCTGTCAAAATAGAAAAACAGCCACAGGAGGAAGCAGAAATTGGGGGAGACCAGCAGTTAGAAGGGACCAGTCCTGGGCAAATTTTCCATTTCGATGGCTTTTAGCCTGACAGCATCCCACAGCCCTGCACGAGTAACTAACACTTGGGTAGAAACCCACAATCTCACTGTCTCGAAGAAGCAAAGGACAGAATCTGAGGCACCACAGCAGATATTGTACAAAGAGAACTTGTTCTGTGCTGTCTCCCCAAATCCACATGCTGAAGCCCTAACCCTCAGTATCTCCAAAGGTCACCTTATTTGGAAACAGGGTCACTGCAGACACACCTGGTTGAGATGAAGTCTGCTGGGGTAGGGTGGACCCCAGTGCAATACGGTCGGCGTCCTGTCAAAGGGGACACGTGGATACAGACATGCGCCCAAGGAGAGGAACATGTGAAGATTGGAAGTTAATTGCCAGAACACATTTTCACAAATTTTCCAGGAAGAAAGAATTTTAAATGAGCAAAGAACATACACTACACAGAGAGAGGAACATACGAAATAAAAGAGAATACCCAGTAAATACAACATTAAAATAGCTGTTAAGCCAAACCTGACACTCACGTCAGTACATGCAGGTGGAAACTCACCTGTGAGAAGGGAAAGACGTGCAGGTTGACCCACAAGGCAGTACCCTACTCTGTGCCGTGCGCAGGAGATGCACCTACGGCCAAGTGATGGGCATGCACACAGTCGGGAAATGTGTGAGAGCACAGCCGGCAAACGAAGCCGTCAGAAAACAGGTTGTGGTCAGGGTTCAGAAACACTGAATTGGGGCAGAAAGCGGTAAATGAAACAGCAGAATGCTTGGTAATGCCAAGAGCCATGATTCGCAATAATAATGCATCACTTGTGAATATATGTGATACAAATAACAAAGAAACTACCTTTATCGATCAGAAACTTACGGATAGACAAGAAGAAAACTACAAGACATTGCTTTCCGTCCAACAGAGGACACAGGTCAAATGGACAACAAAATAAAAAGATTCTAGAACATCTAACCGGCATAATCAATGTGTAGATGCATTTACGTGCTAACAGAGCCCACCTGAAAGGCATGTTTCTGCTTTTCCACCTGAGGCCTCCAGAAAGCCACTGCAGCCTGACGTCATGAACTGAATGTTAGTGCCCCACCTGCTGCCCCAAATTCACAGGTTGAAGCCCTAAACCAGAGAATGCCGGTGTGTGGAGACAGAGCCTTGGAGGTACTTGGGTTGCAATGAGATGATGGGATTAGTGTCCTTAGAAGAAGACAGACCAGAGAGCTTGCTCTGTCTCTCCACTGTGTGAGGACACAGCAAGGAGGTGGCCATCTGCAAGGAGGAAGAGGGCTCTTACCAGGCCACCCTGCCAGCACCTGGACCGGGCCTGCCAGCCTCCAGCCCTGTGAGAAATAAATCTGTGCTTTAGACTGCCAGCCTGAAATAATTTGGTACAGCGGCTGAGGTCACCGATACAGACCTTCTCAGTCCCAAGAAAGTGGGGCGCTTCCATAACAAATACCTAAACATGTGGAAGTGGCTTTGGCTCTGGGTAGAGGGTAGAGGCGGGAGAGTGTTGAGGTGCATATAGAAATAGGGGTGTTAGGGACAATTCTGCTGCGGACCCAGACGGAAAAGGGAAACAAGGCGCAGGACCTGGAGGAAGGGGGACTCTTGCCATAAAGGGGCGAAGCCCTGGGCTGCAGTGCGCCCAGCATTTGTGGAAGGCTGAGCGTGTGAGCCATGAAGGAGGGGCTTGGCTCCCCTGACTGCTCACAGCAGTGCCTGCAACCTTTTCCACCTCCCGGCATGCACAGACGATTCACTAAAATTCTGCGGCATGCCAAAAAATAGATTTTTTACTGCTCCGACAAAAAAAAAAAATAAGTTTAATTTTGACTCACTCACACCGATGACGGTTGTTGTGTTGGCTGCTGTCATTCTTGTATTTGACAATCTCAAGGAAAAGAGGTCTGTGCCCCTGACTGAATACTCAGGTAGCACATGTTTTAAAAGTTCTTGCAGCACACCAGTTGAAAATCACTGGCTTTTATAGTGAATGAAGTAAGAGGAGAGACAAATTGAAGAAGAAATTGTTAAACACCAAGCAACCAGAACTTAGAGATTTGGAGAATTCTGTCTGTCTGTATTGCTGAGAGAGAGAGAGAGAGAGAGAGAGAGATTGAGATTGGAAGACAACACTTGAGGATGTGACCAAGCACCGTCTGGTACAGAGATCGTGGGCGCAGCTCCGGGGCTAACCCGCCATCTTGTTGGAAGTCGGGAATAGAGATGGGACCACACCAGCAAAGAGTTGCCGATTTGATCTGAAGGGGACAGAGGACGCGGGGCAGAATGGAGGAAGGCTGTCGGGCTTCTTGGACTCTGTAAGACGGGATCACGGAGCTATCTGGCTGCAGGTCTCCGAGTCTGTGGACAATATATCAACTATAGAGGGAGCCAGGCAAAGGGTTTCAGGAACTCCGCTGTTTCTGCAATTCTTTTGTAACTCTAAAAGTGTTACAAAACAGAAGTTTCTTAAAAAGACAGTGAAGGCAGACTACAGACAGGAAGAAAATATATAAGAGACTTGTATCCTGCATTTATAAAGACCTCAATAATAAAAGACAAAGAATCCAAATAAACATAAATGCATGATTTGGAAGGACCTTCACAAAGGAAGACATGGCAATGGCTAGAAAACCCACGAAGAGGCACTCAGCATCACTGCTGATCCGGAAATGTGAGTTAAAACCACAACAGGACGTCACTTCCCACCATTAGAACACTGGTGAGCATAGGAAACGACCCGAAACTCTCACTAATCGCTGGTGGAAGTGCAAACCGGTGCGGCCTCTCGGGGAGAAGTTTTGGCAATTTCTTACAAAGTTTAATATCCGCCTATCACAGGCCCCTGCAATCCCAGCCCTAAGTGCTTTCCCGAGATAAAAATCCATCTTCACAAAACGACTTACATACAAATACTTACGGCAGCTTTATTCATGGGCACCCCAAATCTGAAACTAGCCCGGATGCTCAACGGGAGAACGGATGGATGTGCAGCCGCCAGCGGAAAGCCACGCAGCAACGGAAAGGAAGCGGTCACTGACATGCACAGAAGGTGTGGCTGCACCTCGGATACCTGTGCTGAGGGAAGGCGCCCGACCCAGAGAATGTCAGCTTCATCATTCCACGAAGCTCAAACACTGCAATCTGATCTCTGGGGATGGAAATCATGGTATCGGTTGCCTCTGGAGGGACGCCCTGGAAAGGGGCACAAGGGGACCTGTGGGGCGACGAAGATGTCTCCTGTCTTCATCTGCGTGTCAGTTGCACGGGTTCATGTTGGGTGAGGAAGCCCTGTGCCTCTCCTCCTGCATGGGGACAGGCCGGCCTTTCGCACCGACTCCCACCTGTGCGCCTCTCCCCACGTTCACACAGAACGCTTCACTTCCAACGCTTGTGGCCAAACAGTGTGGGCACACCAGGCAATTCTCGGCGACACCAGTGGGGTGCCTCATCAGTTCTGACACTGTCAGACCCCACAGGTTGAGGGCTCAGTCCCGCAAGACTATTCCCACCCCACTTCGGGGGCCAGTCGGAAGGAGCGCGTCCCCAGGGCTTCCACACTCTGTCCGACTTGGCTAGAGTCAGAGGTTCCCCCACCTCCTCCTCACGTTCGGCCAACTTGCTGCAGTGGCTCAGGGAACACTTATTTACCAGTTCATCGAAGGATATGGTGAAGGATGCAGATGAAGGGCCAGAGGAGACGCATCAGGTGAGGTCTGCGAGGATCCCCAGCATAGTTTCTGTCCCTGTGGACCTGGGCTGTGTCACCCTTCCTGATCTGGAATTTCTCCCAACCCCTTGCTATTGGGACTTACAGAGGTTTCCTCGTGTGGCATTACTGATTATTCACCTCATTTCCAGCCCGTCCTCTCTCTAGAGCACGGAGGTGGACAGGGCTGAATATTCCAAGCTTCTAATCATGGCTTGGTCCTTCTGGTGACCAGCCCTGCCCTGGAGCCCACTGACAGTCACCTCAAAAAGGTGCACCTAGTGCTCTTACCACTGAGGACATCACAAGGGGTTCAGGAGCCCAGTGCCAGGAGCTGGGGGCAGATGTCCACGCACACGCATTCTCTTATTTCATGCATATGTAGGTCAGAAGGCATGGGCATAAGTCATCTCTGCACATGACTCTGTGTGAACTACACCTCAATAAAAATGAGTGAAAAAGCAAATTCACAGAACTAAAACCTAAATGCAGAGATAAAAGCTCTGGTTATTAAATGAGCCAAAGTTTCGGAACGCATTTTATTCCTCCTACGGTCATCGGAGAGCGCATCCCTACTAGGGGCCCGGAATGCACGGCCTGTGGTGTCTGTTGTGACCAAGAGAACACAAACTTACAGACGTAAAAGGAGGTGGGAATGGGAATGTTTGTCTAAAATGTTAACGTAGTCACAGCAAACCTAAAAACTGTAAAAAGCTGACAAACACCACAGCACTGGAAATCTAATCGATTCATGGCCTGACAACCCTCTGTGATGTTTTCCATTCAGGTGTGGGCTGCTCACTCTTTGATCCTCTGTTTGTATGACGGTGACTTTGCAATCTCATTTTCTATATAAAGAAAAGATATTTCACTGCCGTAGCGTGGCTCCATGTGTGTATTATATGTACTTATTGTGTATGTATATTTCATGACCATTTCAGTGGATGTGCAAAGGTGCAACTTCGCCCACAGAAGTTTAGGGTGGTAGGCTCGTGCCCTGGAAAGGTTCTTCTGTGCGATTCCCATAGAAAGGGACCGTCCATTTATAATTGATAAGCTGCAATATCAAATATACTTCTGAGGAAAGAGTAGCTCTATTTTGACTAGGCATCTGTGAGGCCAAAATCCCGAGTCTGTAATGCCTCACCATTACAAGGATTCCCCGAGGACTAGCTTCTGCTCGCACGCGTTCCAAGCCTGTTCTTCCACCAAGACCGACGCGATCCAGCGCTGGGCGTCACTGCTGCTGCAGCAGGCCCCCTGGCCCCAGCTTTGTGTCCTGGTGGGTGAGTTAGCTCCGTGGGTGACAGTGTTCTCAGCAGCAACTCCCGACCAGGAGCCCAGTGATAACAACTCCATGGGAACAACTGTGCTTCACATAAAGGTGTTCTGTTAGCCCCACACTCAGCATACCCCAGCCCCGCTTTGCCTTAGCCAGGTCCAAGTGACACCGAGGCCACCCGGTCCTGAGGAGGCAGATGACCCAGGGAAAGCTGGCTGCAGTTAAAATGACGTGTTTTTGCCAGTTTTACAGAAACATATGACCGTTTGGACCCAGTGCAGGACCTCTTCCTGGGAACTTGGAAAGGGCTGTGTGTGGGGGCGGTCCTGAAGCTTAGCTTTCATTAACTTTGTTCATGTAAATCGATTTCCATTTATAATTCTTTGCTAGTTGGACGTGTCTTGAGAGCCCTCTCTCATTCCAATTATGCAGAAACCAGCTGTGTACTTTTCCTCCAAGAAAATCATTTTTTTGTGTGTTTGATTTATGGTTGATGAGGAAGTTGCCCAGTTTCTACAAAAGGTCACCCTAAATTTACACAGCAATTTATCAGGACGGAAGCCCAGGGAGTAAGTGCCCTCCCTTGGACCACAGCGCCCCCTGGAGGACTGCAAGTCTTTCTCGAAACAAGGAGATTTGTGAGGGAACCATTTAGGTGGCTTCAGGTCTCAGGTTTGGCTCACTGTCTCCTGTTATGGTGAGACTTTAAGAGGTGAAGTAACTAGACGGAATCTGCAAAAATTCACTCAGACTTTCTGTGAAAAAAAATCCAAGTAAGAGTGGGGTCAGTTACTGTCTCCAGGAGAAAGATAACTTAGCTCTGTCCTCATGGTAGAGCGTTCAGACCCTCTGGCCCATCTGAGTCCTTTCTGGAACGAGGATGTAGTAGATATGCACATAAATGAATGAGTGATACAGAAATGGAGCCCCGAAACCCTGCCTCGGTTCTGCTTGGAGAGGCAGGGAGTGAGCACCAAGAGTCTCACCAGGCCCGGTCTCTGTCACTCACTGCCTGGTGACGTTGGGGAAGTCGGTCAGCCGCTCTGAGCCTCAGTGTTTTGTTTTTCAAATGCTAGTTATAGGACCACTTCACTGGGTTGTGTAACTAAATGAGACGATCCACGGAGAGCTGGGGAACAGTGCCTGACACGCCGAGTGTGCGGTACGCTCGCTGTGGTGGTGATTAGGTTCAGAACCCCTGCTCCGCCGGCCACTAGCCAGGAAACTGTGGGCGAATGATGTGGCCTTTCCAAGCCCCCATTTCCTCACGAAGGATATGCAGCTCTACAGGGTTTCCATTAGGGTTGGAGATAATGTATCTGTGTTTAATGTAGCGATTGAGATTCTTAAACGTGTAAATTGTTACACTTGCAGGCAGGCAGCTCAGGAAGAATAATGGTGCATCTGAATATGACTTCCGAATCACATCACCCGCATTCACATAGGACATCAGTTAGAAGAGAGTCCACGCCGACCAGGGCCCGAACACACAACCTAGGCATGTGCCCTGACCGGGGGTCAAACCCACAACCTTTTGGTTTACAGGACAACTCTCCAACCAACTGAACCACATCGGCCAGGGAAACAGACACAAATTTTTGAAGAATTGTGTGACAATAGCCTCTGAGAGCCCCCGCAAAGGCTCCGTGCACTGCTATTCACGCCTCTGTGTCCCTTCCTGCAGGTTGGTCTCTGTGACCCATGGGGTACGGCAGAAGTATGTCCCTTTTTGTGTGGAGCTATAATATTTATAAAAGCCATCCATTGAAAGTGTGTGATTCCCACTTTGGGCTCCTCCTGCCTAAACCAGCAGGCGAAGCAGGGAGCGACTGTGCTGGCTGGGGCAGTCGGTTCCGACTCTCAGGGCAAACCAGACCGTAGTGAAGGCAAGCAAGAGAAGGCCTAAGGTCCAGGACCCCTCCTAGGGCATCTCTTAGCATCCCCAGGCCCTGTGACAAGTCAATGGAAACAACCCAATCCCAGCAGGACTGCTAGTGGCCCAGGCCCTTCAGGAACGGAGATCTGAGTCGTCCCCCAGGTGAGAGACCTGGCTCACGGAGGTGCTCGCTGAGAGCAAAGAGCGTGCGGGCGGGCAGTCATGCGTGCTAGCTGTGAACACACCACAGCCACAGAAACGAGCATCTATTTCTTATTTCATCACGAATACATTTGCGTGTGCATAAGATAATGTAGCATACGACAGATGGAGCGACTTTGTACCCTAGTAGTTAAGTATTGCTCCTTAAGACGTCCCCGGCTTTGGTGAGATAAAAATGACCTATAACTCGGTGCTGGTTAAGCACCATCCACTGCGTGTCCCAGCCCCCAAGTGATGGATATCGAGGGGAAGGGGCAGCATCAGCCCAGGGGCTCGCGTCCTCTTCTGGGGAGAGGTCAGTGTGTTTCCGGGGCACACAGGACAAAGGTATCGCATTGGGCAGGAGTGTGACCCTGTAACTGTCTGTATTTGGGGGCCAAGTGTGAGGTAAGGAGCTGTGTGTAGGTGCCACGCTGACGGCGGGTGGATCTGTGATGGATAATTTCACGTGTCAATTAGTCTGGGTCACGGTGCCCAGATATTTGGTCAAACATCATTCTGGATGTTTCTGTGAGGGTGTTTCTGGGTGAGATTACCAGTTAAATTAGTAGACTTTGACGAAAGCAGATTAACCTCCATAATGTGGGGGCCGTCATAGGATCAATTGGATGCTTTGTCACATAGGCGGCAAACACAAGGCCCATGGGCCGAATCTGGCCCTCCACCTCATTTTATCCGCCCAGCACCTTGTTTCTATCCAGCGGGAGCCCCGAGCTCCTTGCCCCTAGTTAAGGAGCAGTTACATTTACACAGTCCTAAAATTACATTGGGCCCTTTGAAGGCAACCATGAGGCTGATGTGGCCCCCAGTGAAAATGAGTTTGATACCCCTGCTTTATTAGAATGAAGCCTGACCTCCCCTGAGTGAGGAGGAACTCTGCTAGCAGAGGGGCTTTGGACTTGAACTACAACACTGGCTCTTCCCTGGGTCTCCAGGCCGCTGGCCCACCCTGCACATCTGCAGATTTTGGACTTGTCGGCCTTCATAGCTATGTGAGCCAATTCCTTAAAATAAATCAATCTCGCCCTCTCTCTGTACATGTGTATATATATATATCCACACACACACACATGTATATTCATGTATATACATACACACATCCAACAAAGTATGTAAATCAGCGATGTTTTGTACATTCACCAAGTTGTGCAACCATCACGACCACATGATTCCAGAGCATCACCCAAAGAAGCCCTGTGCCCGCTAACTGTCTGTTCCCACTTGCTGGTCCCCGCACCCGAGTGACAGGCACCACTAGTTTATTTTCTAACCGTTGGATGGATGCACCTCCATTCGCCAGCTGATAGACACCCGGGTTCTCTCCACCGTTTGGCTCGTGTGGACAGTGCTGGTGTGAACTGTGTTTGTGTTCTTTGTTGCTCGCCTCCCCGTAGCTGGTTCTACTGCGCTGAGACCAGAAGCCGTGAGGCTGCTCGCTGTACTCGGGACTGATGTCTTCCGCGTGGCCCAGCACATGGCCAACTTTAGACAGTTGTGACTGCCACTTGAAAACGGGATATATGCTTGGTGTGCAGGGGTGGGGTTTTATATATCTCAGACATACCTAATTAATTGTCTTATTTATTTCATTAATTTTCTGAGCTGTATTTCACTGAAAGCCAGAGGTAGGGTGAGCCTCAAGTTGGCATTTTCAGAGTCAAGAGTAGGAATACTCAGGAGCTTGGGTATTTGTTTTTGTAAACATGCAATTCAATTATATTTTAATTAGTTTGTTGACTTATGCAAGTACCACCTAACTTTAGGTTATATACATTAGCGCAAAACGTTCCCTATGCCTACTCGCCGTAAATCCCCACCTACGCTGAAGTGCCATCGGTCCCTACAGGTGTGCCTTTCTCAGCACTCCATGTAAAAGGAGCCATAACTATGTCATCCATCATGTCTGTGTTTTTCGCTTGGCATAGCATTTCTGAGATTTTGAGATTGAACCATGTTGTGGCATTTATCAATAGTTCATTTTCTTCCTGAGAAACGTATGAACATGCTACATTACGTCTACCCATTCACCCACTGACTGATGTTTGGCATGTTTCCAGGTTTTGTCTATTGTGAATTATGCTGCTCTGAGCATCCACTTAAAAATCTCCGGGTGGACACATGTTTGCACATACTGTGAGTAGATACCAGGAGCAGAAGCCCCCCATCGCGTGTTAAATTCACACCAAACGTTTTCCGAAGCGGCTGTGCCTTCTACATCCCCACCAGCCAGCAGTGCGAGAGGGGTCTGTCCACGTCCTCACCAACACTTGGTCCTGTTTTATTTTCAACGCTGGTGCTGTAATAGGTGTGTGGTGGTGTCTCATTGTAGTTTTAACTTGCATTTCCCTGAGGTGTTGGACATCTCTTCATGGGCTTATTAGCTACTCATGTATCTTCTCTGGTGATGTGTGAATCCCAATCTATTGTCTGTTATTCAGTTGTATTGTTTGTCTCGTTGCTGAGTTATAGGAGTTTTTTATGTATTCCAGATACGGGTCCTTTATCAGATATGTGATGTGCCAATTTTTCCCAGTGTGTGTTTTGACGTCATTTAATTAATTCTGCCTTTTGAAGAACAGATTTTAAGTCTTGATGAAGTCTATTTGATTAATTTGTCCTGTAATAGGTCATGGTTTGGGTATCATGTCTAGAAATTTTTGCTTAATCCAAGATTGTCTTCAATGTGTGCTAGAAGTTTATAGTTTTAGTTCTTGTATTTAAGTTTGCGACCTGTTTCAAGCTGATTTTTGTGTGGTGTGGATTATGAGTATTTTTTTCTTTTCCTTCAAGGCTATTATTGAAAATACTATCTTTTTCCCACACTGAACTGCCTGGGGACCTTTGCTGAAAATGAATTGGCCACAAATATGGGGATTTAGTTCTTAATTTTGACTCTCAAATCGGCTGCACTGATATCTATATGTATTTTTACTCTAAAATTACCTAAGCTGCACCTTTTTAGTAAGTCTGAAAATCAGACACACAAAATCCTACACTGTTCTTACTTTTCAAAATGGTTTTGGCTATTTTAGATCCTTTGCATTCCGAGTACACTTTGGGAACAGCCTGTCAGTTTCTATCAGAATGCATGCCGGGATTTAAACACAGATCTCATTGAACCCGTCGATCATCCGGGGCGTAGTCGCCATCTGTCAGCGCCGAGCCGTCCAATCCATGAGCACGGAATGTCTTCCCACTTCCTTATCTTTGCAACGCTTTCTAATTTTCAGCGTTCTTGTCATTTATTAAATTTGTTTCTAAGCATTTTGTCCATTTTGATACTATTGTGCAAAGGACTGTTTTCCTGATTTCATTTCTGGATTGTTTATTGCTACTGTGTAGACAGACAATGGATTTTAATCCTTCCATTCTGCAAACAAGTGGTACTCACTTATTAAGTCTGGTCTATTCCTTCTATTCCTATTTTGTTGACTCTTTAGAATTTCCCCACATATCATCCTGTATCCCAGATTATACCATCTGGGAATAAAGACTAACTTCTTCCTTTCAACCTGCGTGCCTTTATTTTTCTGGCCTTACTGCATTTCTCCAGCGCAAGGCGGAACAGGGGCGGCGAGAGCAGGCCCTCTCCGCTTACTCTTGTCATTAGAAGGAGGGCAGCCTTTCATCGTCGAGAATAACATTGGCCGCAGCTTTCTGTAGATGCCTGTTTCGTAAGGTTGAGGAAGTTTCCTTCCATTCCTATTTTGTTGAGAGGTTTGAACCATGAATACTTCGGGGCTGTTGCCAAATGCTTTTCTTGTTCCTATTAAGAGGATTATGTGGGCTTTGTCCTTTATTCTATTAGCAGGGTGTATTTCAAAAACTGATGTTTGAATGTTAAATCAACCTTGCACACTTGGGATAAATCACACCTGGTCACAGTGTACAATTCGTTGTACAGGTCTTTGGGTTTGATTTGCTAATATTTCATTAATAATATCTCTTGGACTTGGTCTGCTGATAATCTCTCTTTTGGTTTCTAGCAATATTTTTAGCCTTATCATCCATGTTCTGTGATGTTAACGTGGCTATTCCAGCTTTGTTGCGACTACTGTTTACATAGTACTGCTGTCCCCTTATCTGCAGGGGGGCGTCCCAAGGCCCCCAGAGGATGCCTGAAAGTGTGGATGGTACCAAACCCCATGTGCACTGTGCTTTTTCTTATGATTTTCTTACATACATACCTGATGTGATAAAGTTTAATTTATAAATTAGGCACAGTGAGAGATTAGCAACAACACCTAATAATAAAGCAATTATAACGGTGCACTATAATAAAACTTAGGAGAATGTGGTCTCTCGTTTCTTCCCTTTCTCTGTCAAAGTATCTGGCTGTCCGGTGCCTGGCCGTCTCTAACCGTGAGAGGTGGTGCAATGCCCAGGCGAGGTGTTCAGTGAGGTGGATGGGACGCTGTGAAATAAAACCAGGGTGACGTGACCACAGGCAGGGCAGCGCTGCAACAGTCCATCTGATAACCAGTGACTAACAGGCAGGACGCTGGACAAAGGGTTGACTCATGGCCCAGGCAGGAGGAAGCAGGCTGGCCCAAGGTCTCATCACACTACTTAGAATGGCACGCAATTTAGAGCTTACTGTTTATTTCTGGAGTTTTCCATTTAACATGTTCAGCCCCCAGGTGACTGCGGGTCGCTGAAACCGCAGAAAGTAAATCCGGGTGAGGGGGTGCTACTGTTTATCTCTTCCTGTTATTTTACATTAAACCCGTTTGTGTCTTTGAATCTTGAAATGTGGTTTTGTAGACAGAACACAATTGGATCTTGCTTTTTCATCCATTCTGCCAATGCCTGCCTTTTGACGGGAGTGTGTAGTTCATTCACACTCGGTGTACTCGTCGATGTGGCTGGATGGACCCCTGACAGTTTTCTACTTGTTTTCTGTATATCTACATCTTTTTTTGTTACTCTATTTCTTATTTTCTTCTTTAATGTTACACAAAAAATTTAGCGCACCATTTAAATTCCTCCATTGAGTTTTTTAACTATACATTTTTAATTACCTCCTTAGTGTTTTCTCTAGGGTTTACAATATTCATCTGAATTGCTCACATCCTACTTCAGATTAATACTCATGTGATTCTGGTAAAACACAGGGACTTCATTTCCTTTTCCCTTCTTGTATCCGTACATCTATAGATGCTATTTATATGTTTATATTGAATCTGTTTATATTGAATCTGTTTATATAGCTTATGTAGATACAGCATGTGAATGTGCTATGGCATCTATATATGTCATAAACCCAACAATGCAAGGCACCTAATTATTGCTCTAAACAATCTTCTGTCTTTTAAGTCAGAGAAGAAAAAAATTTACACAAGTATTTATATTCACCCACAGATTATTCACTTTTCGTGGTCTTCACTCCCTCCTTTGGGTTTGAACTTCTGCCTCATATCATTTCGTTTTGGCATCATTTCTTCCTTTGGCATTCATGCAAGGCAGGTCTAAGACAAATTCTCTTAACCTGCGTTTTGCTGGGAATCACTGCATTTCATTTCATTTGTGGAGGACAGTGTGATGGTTAAGTTCGGGTCAACTCGACTGTGCCACCGTGTGCCCAGGTGTGCCCAGGTCAAACACTGTTCCTGGGTCTCTCCGTGAGGGTGTCTCCAGGTGAGATTAGCATTTGAATCTGCAGAATCAGTGAAGTTGATTCCCCTCCTCAGTGCGCTCGGGCATCACACAATCTACTGAGAGCCTGAGTGCAGGAGTGAAGATTCCACCCCTTTGCCTGCCTGCCCGCCTGCCTGCCGAACTGGGACATTGGCCTCCTGCCCTGGGACAGGGACCTACATCATCAGCTCCCTGGTTCTCAGGCCTTTGGATTCAGACGGGGACTGTACCATTGGCTTTCCTGGGCCTCCAGCATGCAGATGGCAGACTGTAGAACTTTTCAGCCTCCATAATTGAGTGAGCTAATTTCTCATAATAAATCTCTCTTCCCCCCCCCAACACACACAGACACCCACACATCACTAATAATGTACCGTTTCGACAAGTCTCTTTCGTATCCAGTACCCAGACAGAAGGAGCATACTTATTAGAAACTACCAGAACTACCAGAATCTACCAAAACTACTTCAAACATAAAACAAGTACATGGCTTTAAAAAGAAGGAATGACTTTAAAAAAACAGAATTGCATAGTTGGGAAGGCTGTCACACTAACTAAGTTCTTTTTAGCTGATAGACCCATCTGGACCCTTCCGAGAAGGCATCTCTTAATCTCGGTTCTTCCTGTTGACACGGGTGGTGGAGAGGACTCCTGGACCAGAGCACTGAGGGATTTAAGAGTTGGCCTGCTACTGATGTACCAGAAACCAGACTGCCCTCAGATTTACAGATGCATTATTAAGAATTTCCTGAAAAAGGGCTGGGAAAGGCCTTCCTTTAGGGAAAAGATGCCAGAGATATGTTTCTAACACAATCCTGTGTTTTCCTGAAGGTTGACATCAGTGTACTTTAAGGTCCAAAATGCCACATCAACACTTCCAGATAGCAGAGCTAGGTGATGTAGATTGGACTTCTAGACACCAGCCAAGCGCCCACGTTCAGGTCACAGCGATTCCAGCTCACCCTCAAATCTGGTAGTTCGATGTGTTTCACCAACCTGCCCTGCCTGGATATTAATAGAATACCAGGCAGCGGTGAAGTTTCCACATTGTTTTCCCTCTTTATGTTCCATTTACAGAGGGAAGCATTTTTTTCCCCCCATGCAGGCACATGTTTGTGAGTGTTTTTGCCCAGCAGGGGAAGCTCGCACTACCAGAGGCAATGTATGTTAAACAAGCAGACGCTTTTATATGTACAGGAAGGAACTAGCTAATAATCACATCAAGGAGGAGCATCTGGGTAGATATGTCCGGACTGACTGTGAACCCAGTGCCTTCGTTAAAAGCACCAGGGCTCTTAATAGGTAAGAAGAAAATCTCATTATCTCAAGTCACACTGTAGGGGAAACAATGTGGAGGAGTATTGTTTCCAGTTAAAAGTGCCTCAGAGCCCTACCTGGTGTGGCTCAGCTGGCCGGAGCACTGTCTCGTCCCCCAAGGGTTGTGGGTTCAATTCCAGGTCAGGGCACATACCTAGGTTGTGGGTTTCATCCCCAGTCCAGGCACATATGGGAAGCAACCAGTCAATGTGTCTCTCTCTCCCTTTCTCTCTCTCTCAAAGCAACGAAAAAATGTCCTCCGATGAGGATTAAACGAATAAATAGAGTGCCTTAGGCACCTGCCCTAGAATAGGAAGGTCCACCCGTGTGGATGCTGCCCCCGGACTTGGCTCTCCTGAGAGCCACTGATGTGCGTGTACTCAGAGGCTTCAACTTGAGCACTCCCTCCCCACCTGCCAACGGCCATCACGAGTTCTTAGGAGTGGGTGCCAGTTTAAAGCAACGTTTTTACAGTAGCTTAAATAACTCCAGTTCCAAGCAGTCTGACTAGAAGACCTCTGAGACACATGCCCTCATTCGCTGAGGTTGGTCCACAGGCCCAGAGGTGGACACGTGATCCTTTCCAAGATGGCAGTGATCTGAGTCACATGGCAAGCCCGGCTACCCTCGGGGCTCCTCCGGCTGAGAGCTGACTTTGAGGGTTCATGATTTAGTGAAAGTTTATGAGTTATTTCTTTGCCTCGGTTTCTTCCTTAATGTTCCTAGTATGCTCAAGAACAGCTATAGTGTCGCGTCAAACCCACTTATACTGGAGCAGATTCTTTTCCCATCGAAAGAGAAGCCTCCAGACTGATGGGCATTCTGCTTTGACAAAAGTCTGTCTAGTGTTGTAACAGCACAGACACTGTTTTCTCTGAACTCTTCTGTCTCAGTTCCTGCTGCCCTTGCGAGGGGTGAAGAAGTATCAATGTTGTTAAACCTCAGACGTATTTGTCTGATTTACGACCGACTCCTCCTCTCTGACGGTGGAAACAGACCATCTCCGGGAAGGAACTGAGTTATTCAGATAATGTCTTTGTGAGTGCAAATGAATTTGCTCTTTTATAAGAATTTGCTTCGGTATCGCTGAAAAATATATACAGTCACGACTTTCGGAACTCAAGTAAAATCTGTTAGAAAGTTTAGGAAAGGATCCAAGACTTTCCCGCCTGCAGCCTCCCAGGGTTCTTTATGGTGGGAGCCCAAAACAAAGCGCGAGATCGACGTCTGGAGAAAGGTGCCTAACATCTAGGGCCCCAGCAGCAAAGCGCACCCGTTGGACGTGTAGAACGGAGAAGAGTCTGGAGGGCCCCCAGGCCACCCTCTGTCCTATGACCAGGTGACTTCCTCCGTTGATCTTCACAGTGTGGCCTCTGGAAATGCACATTCTCAGGCCCCGTCTCAGACCTACTTCCGACACCAACAAACAATTCTCCGATTCTCAGTGCACTCTGACTGTGCGTCCTTGAGCTTCAACGCAATTCTGACACCATCTCCTCACAGGCTGAGAGTGAAGTCCCACCAGACTGCCCCCGTTTCGGGCACTAATCACCGGTCCAGGTTGTTCCCTGTGCTTCTGACCACCTGGCTCTTCATCAGGGTCCTCGTGATCCCCTCCTTAGGTTTGATAACTTGCTAGAATGACTCACAAAGCTGAGGGAAACATTGACAGACATTTACTAATTTATTATGGAGGGTGTTATAAAGGGTAGGGATGAACAGCCAGATGAAGAGGTGCATACGCAGAGCTATGTGGCAGCTTCTATCCCTGCGTGGTGGTGACAAGGGGGGCTCTTGGTTCAGTAAGCTCAGTTCTTAAGTGTGGCAATGAAAGAATTCAGAGCCAAGAACGCTAGAGCAAGAGGAAGTTTATTAGCACAGAGACAGCAGAAGTGAGCCCACAAGCTGTGTGGGCTCAGGAAACAAGTTACCAAGAGAAGAGAAGGGTCCTTGCAGAAAGCAAGCAGATGTGTGCCTTAGGAAAGAAGGTAGGGGAAGGCTTAGGATCTCAAGAGAATATTCACCAGCTTTCCCAGTGTGTCCTTTCAGGGCTGGGGTCCCTACTGATTGGTCAGAGCAAGGGCAGGGGGTCATTAGTCAATGCAGCTGGTCCTGAGGTCCATGTGGTGGTTCTGGGCCTGGAGCTGAAACACAGCCCAGGCCAAGATGTTCTCTCTCCTTTGACCAAAACTCTGTCTCTGGGGTCAACAGACCTGAGGCTTTGTTTCTAAGATTCTTTGATGCTGATTGGACTCATTGTCTTCAGGCTTACGGGAGTGCCCCTGTGTGGGCAGAGGAGGCAGGGGAGTCAGGGTGCTGGATGAGGCTGGTTTGGGTCAGCCTTCTGTCTCTGTTTCCCCACTGCTCTTGCCAGGGGATTTTCCTAGCTGCTTCCTCTCCTGCCCCTACATGGAGTGGGGGTATACCACTCTCCCAGCATGTGAATGAATTTACCAAATCTTCTTGAAGTTTGTATGGAGTTTAGTCTCCAGCTCCCCCACTTCCCAGAGGTCGGTGGGCGGGGACAGCCGGTCCAACCTTCTAATCTCTTGTTCCTCCTGAGGACCAGCCCCATTCTGAGGTTCTGTAGGGGCTCCATCCTGTCACGTCATTAGCAAAACCTCCAGTCTGCTTAAAAGGGGCTCCTTTTGAATGACAAAAGATGCTGCTACCCCTGGGGAAATTTCAAGGTTTGGGGGAGCATTGTGCCAGGAACCGAATGTATTTCTTATAACACACAGTGAATCAGAAACTCTGGGGACTGGGGCCCAGCAGGCCCAGTCCTAACAAGGTCTCTAGGCAACCGTGATACACACTAAGGTTTGGGTACCACTGCTTTATGGTATTTATTTTGCTGATTCTGGGGCCGGGTTTTGTAAATTTGCCACATCTCGAAGAGAGAGCAGTGGGAAAATCAGTTTCAATAAGAAAACCATTTAAACAGAGGACATAACAGGAGAAATAAAGAACTGAAGGCCATCGCCTTGGCTACAGAATCAGCTAATGCATTTTATTTTAAATCTCATCAGTTATTTTTTATTTCTTCCTTTCAATCCCAATATCATGGAATTAGATTTCATTGTGTGAAAAAGGGCTAATAGCCACCCAGAATGCAATAGAACAACACAGCCGGGACCTGGGCTGCGGGGCTGGAGCCGTGCTGTGCAAGGCCTCACCCGTCTCCCCCAGGGCCATGGCAGGGAACACAGCCTGTGGAGCAACAGCGGCCACAGAGGTTCACCCGCAGTTCATGCAGAATGCAGATGCAGGTACAGTGTGAAGGGGCCAGGGCAGGATCCCAGCAGAAGGAAGGATTCACTCCGGATGGTTCACATGAAGAGACCTCAGAGAGGGGACCGTTTAGAGGTTTGGGCAGAGTTGAATGAACAGAGGAAGCAGGGCCAGGGACCCAGAAATTAGCACCGGTGTGGAGCCACTAAGGGTGAAAATAGTGTCACTGGGAAGAAGTGCACCAGGCGGGAATTGTTTTTAATGGAGGGATCTAGATCTACTGATAAAGAACAGTACCCTGGCTGGGTGGTTCGGTTGGTTGGAGCATCGCCCCACGCACCAAAACTTTGTGGGTTCGATCCCCAGTCAGAGCACACACCTGGGCTGCAGTTTCAATCCCTGGCCAGGGTGCGTAGGGGAGGCAGCCAATTGATGTTTCTCTCTCACATCGATGTCTGTCTCTCTTTCCCTCCCTCCCTCTCTCAAAAATCAATAATATATATACATTTTTAAAGAACAAAATTCAACTGAAAAAAGCTGAAAATCTAATGGCTTCATTAAGTGATTCATAAATCAGGCAGTATCCCATGTAGCAACTAGAAGAACCTCCAAAGATTGTACAGAATGGAAGGGTTTTTTTATAGGCTGAAGGATGTGGCAGGCGATTTACTAGCAAAAGAAAAGAAAGGATTATTTTTAGGCCAGGTCATTTTTGGAGGTGGGGAAAGGATGGCAGCAGTTGTATCATGCAGATTATCTCACTAATATTGATCAGCAAACTCCAGATTGAGTGTTTTACATTTTGTAAAATATACTTATTGGTGAGAGAGAGAGAGAGGGAGAAAGAGAAGCACCCATTGGTTGCCTCCTGTACATGCCCTGGCCAGGGATTGAACCCGCAACCTAGGTATGTGCCCTGACTGGGAATCAAGCCCCCAGCCTTTTGGTAAGCACCTGAGTCACACCGGCCAGGACCCTGCCTGAGTAGTTTCAAATTCACTCTGGGAGTGGCTGAAACTACAGTTAGGTGGGTTAAGTTTTAATTTGGTGATGTGGCTTAGCAGCAGTGTCTCCATTATGGCCTGTCGTTGTTTTTCTTTTTTACTCCCAAGCATGAAGGATTCTCTCTCCTGTCCACCAATCTCCTGCCTCTCCTATGCCAAACTCAAACAGAAAAGGAGCTTGGTAATGTAAACCCCCGGGGTCTAACTCAGGTCATGGGCAAAGCAGAGGACAGAGAGAAAGGATGAGCAGGGCAGGTGATAGAGAACAGTGAGAGTAACAGACAGGTGAGGACTTTGACACTTCGACTCCCATTTAACTCTAAGGGAATTTGGACATTATTTCTCTTTCCTGCTGGGTAATCTCAGTGTTGAACTCCAGTGCTTATAAGGTCTTTACATAAATATTTATTGTCTCAACACTGTGTTAACTACAAAAATATCAGGAACTACGACCAAATTAATAACCAGAATTTTCAGAGATTTTTAGAACCTTTGACCCGGTAATGTTGGTGGAATAATTTAGGTAGGTAAACAGTTTTAAAACACTGTTTGTATTTCACAAGAACACTCAAGGGTCATTAGCATATTTTAATTAACATATGTTAGTAGCACAATTATATTTAAATTACA
Organism: Macrotus californicus; assembly: GCA_007922815.1. Classification (NCBI taxonomy): domain Eukaryota; kingdom Metazoa; phylum Chordata; class Mammalia; order Chiroptera; family Phyllostomidae; genus Macrotus; species Macrotus californicus. Next base: position 176,260 of record VMDR010000503.1, read on the forward strand.
TTTTGTCATCCTCCTAATAGTTTTACAATTAATTTTCAGACACATTTGAAACTCTGCCCAGAGGATTTGGTTTGATATAAAACAACCAAAGAATTTAGCAACATTTATAGAAAGTTTTGTGTAAATATCCAACTTTCTGCAGCACGTTCAGCTCCAGTTTCGGGTCCTGTGGTGAATTCAGACTCAGTGGAGAAGGAGGGGCACAAAGTCACCTTATTATGGTGTCCCTTGGCATTGTGGATAGGGACCGATGGCAGCTGTGTCTGGCTGTCCCTGACCAGGGCAGCCCGTTCTGTGCATCTTCCCGACTCCACGCAGTGTCTTCACACCCCTAGTTGGAAATCTGCCCTAATGGGAGTATTTACACCACAGGAACCGACAGGAGTACAAATAAGGGCTCCCTCCCTGCCCCCTCCTTCCCTCCTTTCTCTATTATTTATTTATTTATTTATTTGAGAAGATGCTGAGGTCTCCCAAGCAATGAGCTTCTCTCTTGGGCCTGGTTGGGGCCCGTAATTCAGGCTTTGCCGTCTGCGATTTGGGGTTCTCAGGCTGTAACTGTGTCCAGTCAACTCTTTGTTTAGGGAACGGAATCCTGGAAGCTCCGTCTTGGATAGGCAGTTAGCACCCACCTTGTGTGTGTGAGGGGGGGGACGGGGGTGAGGGGACAGCTCCTTCTGGGCTTTGGGGGGTGATCCGCCCCCGGCCTTCAGCTATGCTGTCAGGAGGACACTGCCTCCCCTCCAGGCTGCTCAGGCTGACTCCTAGCCCCGTGTCCCCTGAGCCAGCGTCCTCAGCCCCTCGCTCCTGGGCACAGCTGTTTTGCCACTTCACCTGGTCTCTTTGAGTGTCCTTTACAGTTTGCTTAGGCCTCTCCAGGGTCCTGGGGCCCAAGATCCTGATATGCACTTTTTCTTTGATTATTATGGTACCTTTCCGACCTCCTTCTTTGTCTCACATGCTGTCGGGTCGGCTCCGATTCCTACGAATGAGTGACATCCACAACGTCCTGGCCTCCCCAGCCCTGCTCGGCGCCCGCAGACTCGTGCCCACGGCTTCTCTCACCGAGTCCGTCCGTCTCGTGTTTGGTCTTCCCTTCTCCTGCTGCCTCCCACGTTTCCTGCACTACAGTCTTTCCCGAAGCCCCTGGCCCTCATGGTGTGCCCGAAGCAGGACAGCTTCGGTTTTGTCATTTTTGTTGCTTTTGTTCTGGGACCTGCCTGTTCATCTTCCTGGAGGTCCAGGGCACCCACAGTGCTCTCCGCCAACGCCACACTCCAGGCGAACCCAGGCTGCCCCTTTGCCCACCTCCCGCACCCGAACTAGTGACTGGAACTGTGAGGGTGAGAACGATCTTGGCCCTGGCCCTGGGGTCCAGTGGCACGTCTTTGCCCTTCCCCTTACACAGTCCTTTTATTAAAAGAAGGAGGTGAAAGAAAATCCACTCACTCAGTTCAGAAGCTATACAAATGGGTAGCAACCAGCCAAGATCTCAAATTAACCTAAGCCATAATTTTTCTCCTAATACTTGAAGCCTTGGCAAGTTCTGGGCATAATGCCAGATGCTTTTTATCCCGGGCAATAAAGGCCATCTTTGAATAAATAAAATTGTGCCTGAAATAGGAAAGTCTGCCCTTTCAATCTGGAGTGACATTTTCTTTAGGCCACTATAATCGACTGTCGGTGGTGGCTGTGGAGCACCTTGATAATGATGATGTTTGAAGTCAATGCTTTTGAATTCCCGTTCAACCCAAATGTTAGGCTGTTTCACAGACCCAGACAACAGGCACACCGGAGTGTAAAGACTGAATTACCGCCTGCACACCCGACCAGTGCCGGTTTGCGTTGGAGTCAGTGTGACTGCGTGCCCCTTCCCTGCAGGTCAGGCTCCCTAAATTGCACACTGGGAGCCTCGAAGGAACTCGCCTACCGAGGCTCAGGGTGGGCCCTAAATCACCTTTCCCCGGGAGGGCGTCTGCGCATGTCAGTCGTCAGCTTCCCCTCGGTGTTTGTGTGGCAGCCCAGGACCTCTCTCTCCAACACAGTTTTAGCTTTCCGTTGAGGGAGTTAAACTGTGAGTCAGTAAACTCTTTCTGAGTTCAAAACAAAACTCAGTTATTCGTCTCATTTAAAAAATTTTCTACCTGTACTAGTTCGGATTCTTTTTTAACTTTTGTGAAGAAAGGTAACGCAAAGGGACAGCCTAGTTTATTAAAAATACATTTCTTTTTGTATTACTGTTTGGTACATGACTGTTCGAAGATGCTTTTGGACACTATCCCTTCTGCCTTTCCAGGTAGAGTCCCAAACCTGTTGAAGACGTTTCCCTCTGAAAAATCAGGGGAAGACTCGTGGGGTGGAGGTGGAGTGGAGAGAAACACCCATGGGAAGGGTTTTAAATGACGCAGTTTGTCACTCTGGCCACAGCCTGGCCCTCCCTCTGTGGAAGGCCTCCTTTTCTTACAGCAAAATAACGTCACAGGCCTGGTACACTCAGAACCGTCAAAGCAGAGTACACAGGGCGGGGGGAGGGAGCATGATTCTCTCCCCGAGGACTGTGGGCTATCACTAGGTCCTCATCTGACATCCCTTTCATCACCCTGCAAACCCTAGCGTATCGTGTCGTGCATATATAAAATTCCTCTAAAGATTTATTCACTCTGCAACAAATTAAAAAAAACAAATGAATATTTAAAGAAGAATTTCCTCTGACATTTAAGTGTTGATTGCCACGTAAATTTTTCAGATCTGATGTATTAGATTCTTATAAATGTTTCAAAGCCTCTGAGAATAGGTGAAGAGAACAGCAATAGCAAAACAGACGTGCGCCTGTAGCTGGCGCTGGTTCTAAAGGGGTTAATGCCACCGTTTAGAATTTTCTTGATCTTTTCATCCCATCAGGGAGATTCAGCACTCAGGCCCAGGGTGTTTCTCCCCGAAGTGCTGTCTTCTCAGATGGAAAACCTTGGCATCCGCCCAATGTCACTTCCAAGATTAGGGCTCTTAATCACTTTAGACCTTTTGCTGTTTTAAAGCTCAAATGAAGATTACTGGTTCATCTGTGTTTTCTTTGTGAGTAATGCATTCAGTTACAGAGCAATTTGTACTCCCTAAGCCTTTCGGATATAAACAGACTTGCCTGGATCTAATAATCCAGGTAAGGGGAATTATCATTTAGGGTGATCCTAGCTGAAGAAATACCAGTTAGCCAGGTAAAAATGGCAAGTGCGATTGTGCTGGGGTCTCACACTTAAGACTCTTATTCACCTGCTTCTGTCTCTAACCTTTCTTCACCCCAAATCAAACGCCATTAAGACTGTTAACTCCTGACCTGGCACATGATCAGAATGTAAAGCTGTGGGGTGTGTGGTGGGACAGCCCCCTCCCTCCACCATGAAGACAGGACCTCAAAGTCACCATGTCGCAATTCTTGTTCCTGGGAAGGACTGACATTCTTGGGAAATTTGGATTCACACGTACCCATGGAGTCTACAGAGATCATCCTGCCAGATTCTAGTGCAATGGCCTATTTGAAGCGGAGGGAACTGGTATCCATAATGCCAGGTGTGCTTTTCGGGAGCCGTCAGAGCAACCAGAGACGGATGATAACCAGGCTTGCAGGGTCTGGATGGACACTGCGCCGCAGGGCTCGCGCCTCTGGCTGGCTGACGCAAACAGCGTGTTAACTGCTGGCCGTGGGTGTCTGGTGAGCTTGTCACGCACACAGCCAGCTGCCACAGAGTGCAGACTGCGCTGGACGTGCAGATGTGTTATCTGGGGTTATTTACAAGAGCTAGAGAGGATTTGATGAGAGGATTCCAAAGAGTCATTAAATATATCACCATCAGTCACACAAGTACAGTGCTCTTTAAGGATGAAGAATTCACTCAAACATCTTTGGCTCTCAGTGCACATGTTAGGAGTTTTTACTTTTAGAGAGAGAGAAGTTTTCAGGACAAAATGGAAAACCAGACCAGCATCACCAGCTTTGAGGAGAATACACACCATGGAAGAGAAAAACCAGAATTAACGGGAAAAAAAAGTCCCCAGAAGAAACAAACAAGAGGGAACAGTCTAGAGCTGGAAAAGAAGACCTCACGTCTTCAGAGAAATGTAAGGGATATTTAATGCATAAAGTGAAAATGATATCCCACCAAAAAGGGACATCAGAGGAAACCAAGAGCATTAGTGAAAATGTGATTGTGAAAATAGAAAAAAAAGTCACCGGAATAAAACCAGAAAAATGCAGTTAAAGGCGTCTAAACAAAGTAAGACAGAAAGTCGGTGACATGGAACATGTGGACGGAAACCAGTCAGAGGCACTGAGACGCTCTAGGGAGGTCCGAATCCTATGAACGGTACTGTAAAGCGAGAGACCAGACAAGATGGAAGGAAGGAAATTCTTAAAAACCACCAAACAAAACAGGAAGCAACTTGCCAGAAAAGAGGGATATCGGGCCTCACACTGGAAGGGCTCACCATGTGTTTACTACCAAAAACGGCCCCGGTCCTAGGCCAATTGGGTCAGTCACCTAAACTGCCATCCCATTGGGGAATATAGTTCATGATATTGTCATAGCTGTGTGCGGCGCCAGGTGGGCACTAGGCTTACCAGGGACCACAATAAGTCAGGTAAGTATCTGACCACTAGGCTGTGTCCTTGATACTGGTATAATATTAAGTGTCAACTATAATGGAAAAAAAATGAAAAGTAAACAAACACACTGGCATCCCCGACTCTGTCCCCCCTCCCCAGACTCCACGGCCTCTCTGGGTTTTCAAAACAGTCTCCCAACGCACACAGAAAATCTAACAATAAGAAAATATTTTCAAATATACCAACGCTCTAGTGCTGCCCCATTGAAAGATGCCTTTGAGACACTTTGAGACTATTTCGGTTTCTTTTGGAAAGCAGAACTCTAAGCAAATTCATAATGAAAAGAGATGATTGATAGGTAAACAGACATACAGAGTGCCGTGAAGAGACGTGCAGAGGAGGGTGGGAACAGAACGGAGGGCCTACGTGGCCAAAATTCACATGCACTTTTGGGGGGTAGCCACGTAGCAGGAAGCCCCATGGAGAGCCCATCACTCACCCACCGACACACCAGCTGCTGGAATGGAGGCTGGAGAACGGGCGTGTCTGAAGTCAGGCCTGTGGCTACTTTAAACCTTCCTGCCAGCAAGTAGACTCTCGCAAGAGCTCCAAGATGCTCTCAGAAGGTGCTGTCACTGAAGCGCGTCCCCTTGCTCACACTGCACAGAAGTTTCTACTCTCTTGACATTTTCTGTTCATTGCTTGTTTCCTTGTATGTGGATGTCAAGTCCACAAAAGCTGGGACTTGGTCCGTCTCTCAATTCTCGTCGCCTAAAACCACGCCCAGCACACTGCAGGCGCGCTGTTAGTGCTGAACGAATGAGTGAGAACACGTACATGGATGAGTGAGTGAATGAACAATCAGCCAGTGAACGAGGGAGTGACCCTTCCTTCCATGCAGCCTTGCGCCTCACTAGACTGTTGTAGTTGGTGTCGGAGGTGGCGGTCCAGCTTCTCCACCCTGCTGATCCTCAGCTGACGTGCACAGGCTTCTAAAAGGGGGCTTTCCTCAAAGGACGGCGCTCCTGCTGTCGTCGGCCATGTTGGCATCGGTATGAAAAGTAAAGTTGGCAGAGGCAATGTGGGCTGTGACATAGAAATGGCCCTCAGTGGGGAACGGAGAAATGTTGACTTGATGTGGGCAAAAAAAAACAAAAATCACTACTCTCTTGAGAGGGGATTCCTTCTTTCTTCCTTCCCTTCCCTTCCCTTTTCCTTTCCCTTTCCTTTCCTGGAAAAGTCACGGTTCAGAGTCCACATCGAGCCTCCTTGGAGAATGTGACTGAAATGTGAGGCCACAGGTGGTCTACTTCTTCCCTCTGCTCTCCAAGTGGCCCACCGAGGACTTCCACCTCCCACAGAGAGGAGGCAGGCCCAAGGCTGGCCTCCCCGGGGACAGGCACACTGACCAAAGCCCAGAGGGGTGGGGCCACTGGTGCCAAGTTTCTTCTCCATCAGCCGGATAGGTCACTCCTACGGAGGGATGGGACATTCATACGGCTGCACACTGGGCGTGGAAGTCCCCTGGTGAACCACGAGGGGGAGGAATAAGATTTCTCACCAGATGAACCGATTCTGGAACCCCCAGCGTGACGGCAGGTACCAGAACAGCGTCGGACGGGCGCACACTGGCACCTGTGCCCAAGGATGTTAGAAGTGGAGGGAAAGTTAGAATGCTGTGTATGACCTTGTTTTTGTAAAAATAAATGAGTAATTTAAATACATGTTAGTGCTTGAGTGAATAAGTGCCAAAAAAGAGGACTGTGCATCAAACCTGGGGATGGTTATCTTCAGGGGAGAATCACAGGACATGTTTCTCTTTACATTATAGTTGATAATATCTGAGCTTTATATTGTGGAAAGCATTTCTTCTATAATCAAAGTAATAATAATGAGTAGCAAAAGGAAATTAAATTACAAAGAAGATCTTTCTTTTTTTTCCCCTCCCTAAAATTGCTTTAGAAACAAAGAGTAAGAGACGAACCATGTGGGTGTCTCTGGAACTACCAGCTGTGCCAGTGGCCGTGCCCATGGGTGCGGGCATGCCGGGTGAGAGCGCAGGGGCCCCACCGGGAGCCCTCCAGGCCTCTCTCTGCATGCTGCTCCCCCGGCCGGCCTCCTCGGCCCTCGGATGGGAAAGCGCAGTCTGGGACCTCCGGCAGCAGGCGGGCCAAGGCCCACAGGCTGCTGCCTCTGGGTCCTCAGTGTCAGAATTTGGGCAAATTGACTTAATCACTGAGCTTGGTCAAAACTCCTAAACTGCACAGTCAAACCATAGTCTCTGTCTCAGTAAAGTTTATTTTATGTCATTTATTTTTTTAAAAAGGAAAAGGAAGTCAGATCACATCCCTCCTCCACTCAAAACCTTGCTGCAGTCTCCATTTCACGCCGAGTGAAAGCCTGGCTGTGGCCTCCACGGCCCGTTGCCCCCTGACCCCACCTCCCACCACAGCCATCAGCCCTGCAGTCACCTTGGCCCCCTCTGCACGCCCCCAACAAGCCAGCCCGCTCACCCTGCCGCCTCAGAGCCTTTGCGCAGGCTGTTCCCTCTGCCTGGAATGCTGTCCCTGACGGCCACCTGCACCTGCCTCTCCTTAGTTCAATGCTCACATTCCACCTTCCCAGGAAGATCCATCCGGGCAACCCTATTTAAAATCGCACCCTCTCTCTGTTCTGGACGTCTTCCGTTCGTTCTCCGCAATGTGCTGATCACCCCTGTCTGCTGGCGGGATCACAAATCGGTCACTTGGGGGGCCAATTGGCGTTGGGTTTCGAAACAGAGGGCAGGCTTGTCCCACACTCAGTATTATTATGCTCCTGTTTCCGCCCCGGGGAAACGCCTGCACCTGTGCACGAGGCAACATGTCTGAGGGTGCTTGCTGCAACGGAGTCTAAAACAGTGCAAAATGGAAATAATGTAAAAGTCCATCGGTGGGGGGTGGGGAAAATATATCAAGGAGTATTTATACAATACTATGAAGTTCTGTTCAGCATTTAAACAAAATTCAGTACATGTACTAATATGGCTGGATCTCAAAAACATACTGTTGAGCAGAGGACATTAAAATTTTTATCTTAGCCCCAGCTGGTGTGGCTCAGTGGACTGAGTGCCACCATGCGAACCGAAAGGTCTTGGGTTGGACACCTGGTTTGCAGGCCAGGTCTCCAATAGGGGGCGCATGAGAGGCAACCACACATTGATGTTTCTCCCCCTCTTTTTCTCCCTCCCTTCCCCTCTGTCTAAAAATAAATAAATGAAATCTTTAAAAAAATGTATCTTCAAAATCAAAAAAGAACGGGTATGACTATAAAGGGGGTCACCAGGGGTCTTGGTGGTGAAGGAACTGCTCTGTGTCTTGACTGTGGTGGTGGTTAGAAATCTACACACGTGACATAGTCACATAAACTACACACACACACACACACACACACACCCTTGCGTGCTTGTAAAACTGGGGAAATCTGAGTAAGTTCTGTGCATTCAGGTGGTTTTTGTCCTTCATTGTGTTGATGTGGCGAATCACATTTATTGATTTGTGGATATCGTACCAACCTTACGTCCCTGAAATAAATTCCACTTGATCATGATGTATGATCTTTATAATGTTTTGGTGGATCCGGTTTGCTAATGTTTTGTTGAGGGTTTTAGAATCTAACTTCATCAGGGACACTGGCCTATAATTTTCTTTCTTTCTAGTGTCTCCCTGTGGTGCTGGAATCAGGATCACCTAAATTTTAAAACTCAGTGGATGGGCTGAATATCCGAATGGAGAAAAAAGCGGGAAAATTGGTGAAATTGAAACAGAGAATTCTATCAAATGCTTAAAACAGAACTAGCACTAGCTCTACACCATCTCTTCCAGAAAATAGAAGAGGAGGAAATTTTTTCTCAACACAAATTCTGAGGCCATTATTACCCTGTTCTCAAAGCCTGGCAGGCAGCGCACACAGGACACATACCCAGAAAACTGCACACTAATATCACTCATGAATATAGCACAAAATTTTAAACAAAGTAATAGCAAACAGAATTCAGTACTGTAGACAGAGAATTGGAGACCATGACCAGGTGCAGTTTATTCCAAAGGCTGGTTTAATATTTGAAAATCAATCAGTGTAACCCATCATATTTATAGGCTAAAGAAGAAAATTCACATAATCATATCAGTTAATTCAGAAAAAATATTTGACAAAATTCAACACCCACCCATGGTAAAACCTCTCAGAAAGCTAGAAATAGAGGAAAATTTCCTTGACTTGATAAAGATCATACACTCCCCCAAACCTATGACATCACATAGGTGATGACATCACACTTAATGGTGGAGACTGAATGCTCCCCGTGCCCACCCCCACCCCCGGAGGTCAGGAACAGGCCTGCTGCTGGGTTTCAGTTTCACAGGACAAGCAAGTGGCTATGGCGATGGGTGGTGGTGGAGGTTTTACGTTGTGAATGCACTTGGTACCACTGCAGTGCACACCAAAACATGGTTGAGATGGTCAATGTCATGTGCATTTTACCACAACAGAAAAATTGAAAACAAAATCCACATCATTCAATTAGCAAAAGGCTCACAGGTCAGGGTGTCTGGCTGAAGTGCTTTGAGGAGACACAGCGCACCCGCAGATATTTGGGAAAAAAATGAGACAATGATACTCTTCAAGGTGAGACAGGAATAGAGTAAAACAAGACAAGGTCCCTGTATTATTGAATACAGCTGAGGAAGCGCCTCCCAAAGCACCTGTAACACTAAAACAGAATTATTTATTGGTAAAATAGCCATGATTTCTGAGGTGATGGCCCATGTATAGACCCAAAGGAAAATTCAGACATCAGCATGGTTGTGGAATACTTAAAAACCAGCTGCATTCCTGTGTCTACTTACACTCATAACGATTCGCTTGAAAAATAATGAGAAAGATCCAATTGCTGTGCAACGAAATAATAAAATACCTAGAAATAAACCTCTACACTGAAGTGCTGGACTCAAAGGAAAATTATAAAAATTAATTGAGGGAATGTAAAAGAAGATCCAAACAAATGGAGAGACTTAACAATATTCCTAAATGGAAAGACTTAACTTTATATTATAAAGGCATAAACTCTCCCCCAATTGTCTGTGCTTCCCACAATCTAAATAACCAATGGGATTTTAAAACTCAACAAAATTATTCTCGAGCTCATCCAAAGGAAAAGTGGGAAAACAGCCAAAACTGTTTTGAAAAAGAGTAACGTTGCATTAGTATATTCAGTGAGAAAAATTTCAAAATATATTAACTTGTTTAATGGCAGATTGCAAATAGCAATTGCTTTTGCAATGTGGCAGATAGCGATCTCGGTCAAAAAGAGCACATCGTGCACAAAAAGGGGCTTGGAGTAGCTGCAGGGAACTATTGTGAGTGGTTGTCTCTGGGTGATGGAGCGACAGGTAATCCTTCTTAGCTCATCTTCATTTCTTAAATTTACCACAACAAACATATATATACTCTAAAGAGAAAAAAGCAAAGTTTATTCTGTAAGAATTCAGATCACATCTTTCCGTCTTCCAGAAGTCTTCTGTTATTTAACCCCCTCCCTCCTGCTTAGGGCTAGAAGGCTACACTTTGTTGTCTTTATTATTGCAGATATGCTATCTCATGACTTTTGGCTTTTCTCTTCTAGTCTTGTGAGCGCTTTGTAAATGAGACTGTGTATTTTATCTCTGCATTTCTTTTTCATTGTATTTTTCCCCATTACCATTTGTCCCCCTCGGACCCCCGTCCCCCCAGCAATCACCACACTGCTGTTCATGCCCATGAGTCCTTATCCCTTTTTGCTCAGTCCCTTCACACCCCCAGAGCTCTCAACCTGCCCTCTGTCTATGAGTCTGTCTGTTTGGCTTGTTAGTGCAGTTTGTTCATTAGATTCCACATATAAGTGAAATCGCATGGTATCTAACTTTCTCTGACTGGCTTATTTCACTTAGCATAATGTTCTCCAGGTCCATCCATGCTGTTGCAAAGGGTAAAATTATCTTCTTTTTTACGGCCGAGTAGTATGCCATTGTGTGAATGTCCCAAAGTTGTCTTATCCTCATCTATTGATGGACACTTGGGCTGCTTCCAGGTCTTGGTGAGTGTAAGTAATGCTGCAATGAACATAGGGGTCCTTATGTTCTTTCAAATTAGTGTTTTGGGTGCTGGTAGTGGAAATGCAGATTGGTGCAACCACTGTGGAAAGCAGTATGGAGATTACCTCAAAAATTAAAAACGGAACTGCCTTTTGACAGTGGTCCCACTTCTTGGAATATATCCAAATAAATCTGTGCATTTCCAATAAAAGTTCGCAATAGGTCTTTTTCGACTGGAATACCGTACAAACAAGAACTTGCAACTCCTTCCATCACCACTAGAGGGTACTCTATCCCCACCAAGATACTTCTGGAGTTCAATGGCTTTTTTTTTTTTTTTTTAATTTAACAAGGCTTTTCAAAGCTGAGAAACCTTCTAAGAGGCATTATCAAACCTAACGCATTCCTAATAGTGAGATGTCTATTTTATGATATCCCAAGATATCCCACCTTATCCAAAGTCATTGTACTTACTATCTGCTCCATCCAGTCTGGCACTGATCCAAAGCAGCTCCCCTGTCTGATTGGATCCTGCGTCCTGCCTGCACAAGAGAGTAAGTCACGGTTAAGCTCCTTTCTCTCTCATCAGCCAGCTCGGTTCTAATCAGTGAAGGTGCACAAAAATATTTATCTAATTGAATTAAAAGCTTAACATTCTCCCATGAATCAGGTGCCGCCCTGAGAAAATCTAATAAGCAAAATTCCAAACGCACGGACACAAAAATTATGTGATAATTATAAGAACACTCTCTGATTTATAGAAGGCTTCCTTCCACACAAAGTTACAATTAAAAGCCTCTCGGGCTACCCTGAAAATATGGCCTTGTTTTTATAATTCAGGTGGTAGCCCCTTTGACAAGGGACGGTTATGGTTTAAGTGGTGACAGGCTGTTGCTGATGAGACTTGAGGGGCTTCTCAAGGGAGGTGTGACTGGAATGTGTTTGATGTTACAAAAGGGGGGAGGGGGGACCTGTCTGGTTGCTGAGCCCCTGGGTTATGGGGCCTCACACGTGCGGGGTGGAAAGGAAGGTGGGAATGGGCAGCAGCAGCTTCCCAGCCGCTCTCCAGCAGTGTCCATGAGAGGTGCGGAAGCTGCAGGAGCTCAACCCCCAGCTCCCTTGCATGCTACTTGTGTGACCTGGAATATGTTACTCAGCCTCTCAAGGCCTCTGTCGCTCCATATGCAAAATAGGGCTGATAATTAGAACCTACTGCACAGGATTCTTACAGAATACTATGTGAAAAATGCCTGGGTAGCACCTGGGACACGCAAATGTGCAAAATATTTACTATTACTCATAAGCTTATTCACCGAATTGCACGGGAAAGCTTCAGTAAATTGTGACTGGCACAGGGCCGTCATTCTGTAAGTGTAGGTGGCTGTCATTACCTGACAGAAGAGCCCCAGACAGTCCATACTTGTTTTTTTTTTCCTTTTTTGCTCCCCATGGAAGGTATGTTCCCATCACAGGTGTGCAGTCAGGAGATTACCCTCCCTACGCTTGATCTTAGCCCAAAGCCCGAGAAGCAATGGATCTTCTCTCCTGGTTCATTTCCATGTGCCGCCTCTGACAGTGTAAGCGTTCTCTGTAAACGTTTTGCTAGAGAGAGAATGTACTGGCGTATTGGTACCATTACCCCCGACATGCCACGCTGTATTAGTTCAAGGTACAAAATAAGGTTGTACTTCCTTTAATGGTCAGTTTGGATCTAAGCTCCTTCCTGAACAAATCAATAGAAATTAAGACTTTCCTGGGGTCTCGCCTCATAAATATTCTTAAGGAAACAGGATTCATTCAGTTTAATAAACGAGTATTTATTAAACATCTGCTTTGTGTTGGGCACTGTTCAAGGCACTGTAGTTAAAGCCGTGAGCAGAACAGCCTTCCCCAATCCTTGCCTTCATAGGGCGCACATTTTAGTGAAGGGCACAGGTGGTGATTCAGGAGTTAAATACTATCATAGCTGAGTAGCGATAAATGCTAAAGACAAAAATAAAGCAGGTGAGAGGGATCTGCGGAGAGGTGGGGTGGAGGGGCGTAACTTTACTGACATATACTTGTGTATGAGTGTATATATGTAAATATGTATATTCATTTATTAATATGTATTAATATGTATTAATCCTCCTACCCCCACTCCCTCCCCTTTGGCACAATCACTGCTTTCTGTACCTGTGGGTCTGTTTCTGTTTTGTTTATTCGTTTATTTTGGTTTCTTTTAGACTCCACCTATGAGATGATATTTTCTTCCTTTAACTTACTTCACGTGGCATAGGTAATGCCCTCTAGGTCCATCCATGTTGTGGCAAACAGCCAGAGTTCGTTCTTTCTGTTCCTTTTTGCGGAACCGTATTGCGCTGCCCCGCGCACCATGCCTCCGTCACTCACTCACCGACCGGGTGATAGACATCTAGGCTGCGTCGCATCTTCGCTGTTCCTCGGAACGTTGAGGTGACCGCGAGGCACATACATCCTTCCGAATTAGGGTCTGTGTTTTCTTCAGGTACATGCCCAGAAGTAGAATTGTGGGGTCATATGGCAGCTCTAGTTTTAGCTTCTTGAGGAGTCTCCATACTGTCTTCCATAGTGGCGAGAGGTGGTGTAACTTCGGACAGAGAAGCCAGGCAGTCCGGCCCCGACGCAGATGAGAGGGGCATCTTTTGGTCTAGGAGCTCGTTAACCCTGTGAATCATCCGCCGTGACTTTGGGGATTCAATGCTCCCCAGTCTGGTCAGTCTCCACAACCACTCACCCTGAGCTGTCGCTCCTGCTGCCAGGACCCCTCTTTCACGTGCGGGGCATTCATTCTCTGAAGCTGGGTGTCCAGGGGCCCCTCGCAGCCTCTCTGGTCTCCCTAAACCTCTGAGAGGGGCCCACAATCACAGAAGGTCCGCACCCCACCCCCGCTTCCAACCACAGAATTAGCTACTTCCTAAATAACAGAGAGGTCTCCACGGGCCACATAAACAATCTCCAGATACAATAGCCCAGCCCCGACCCCATTCCTAACATCTGCAGATTCCCTCTCGGCCACAGGCACCTTCCAGAACTCGAGGGGGTTCTGACCCGGAGGTCAGGCAGCTGTTTCTGCAAAGGGCCAGTTAGGAAACACTCTGGGTTTGCCAGACGCGCAGTTTCTGTCCCACGGCCATCCTTTGTTTTGCAACCTGTTAAAACATCTTTTAAAAAGTTCCTCGCTTGTGGGCTGAACGAAAACAGGCTGTCACAGGTCACAGTTTGGCGACTCTTCATTCCAGTCCGTTTGTCAGTTGTGACATTAAAATTCATACACGTTCTCATGGTTTATAAATCAGTCTTTTGTTGGTTCATTGAGCATTAATAGGACACAGTTATCTAGGGCATCAGATACTGTATCGTTTGTAAGACCTGATGCATAGTAGGCATTCAGTTTGCTGCAGGGTGAGAAAATACGCATTATTCAAATAGCAGGCACCCAACTGTCCCCAGGGAGGAATTGTGCTGCATGTGAAGAGCTTGGGTGGACCAGGTGGGTGACGCCCCAGGGTGGGGCTGGGAGGGAGCGGGTGAGGCAGAGAGTGACACTGCTCTGCAGGTGACATTATAATGAGCAAGCGAATATCAATGGACAAGGAAGAGTAGATGGGACAGGGAGTGGAGGGTGAAAAGTGGAGGGCGAAAAGTGGAGGGCGGTGACCGAAGGACATCCAGCTGGGTGACCCAAGGTGCAGGAACTGTGAGCAGAGACACAGTCCTGTGGCAGAGGGGCCAAAGGACTAAAAAAATCAACCAAGCTTTCTAATATTCCATTTTTACTTGTTGGTCTTGCTGTAACATAAACCCCTTCCAAGTGCCAAACCTCCTGTTTGTGCTTCTTTCTTCTCCAGGAGTAAGACTGTGGCTGGCTTCAATCAGCAGGGTTTCCTGGAGGGTAGGGGCTCGATCAGCCAAGTCAAGGGAACACTACGGAGCTAGGATGGGAGAGCGGCCCTGTGGCACGGCCACCAGCCTGCCCCTCCGCCTTCAGGGTCAGCCCCTCCACTCCAGATGCCACCCTCTGATTGGCTGGCTAAGCCACAGGACACCTAGACCTGGTAGGACACCTTAATAGCCCCACTACATCTGTTTCCATTAGAGGAGGGATAGCTCCCCAAAGCAAATCAGGGTACTGTGAACAGGACAAAGGGACGGTTGGACAGGAAAAGCCTCAGGTGTCCACTCCCCCAGCTGCATACCCGCGCCTCCTGTGAGGGGTATTAGGGAATGGGGGAGGGGCAGGGCCCCACACTGGGGTCTGTGCAGTAGGGAGAACAGTTACGCAAGATGACAGCTGGGAGCCAAAATGGGACCCTGAGAAATGTGCCCCTAGAAATTCACAGGGATCTCAGAGAGTCGTTAGAATTTCCCCAGGATGTGGGCAGGGGCTTGCATCAATTTTAGGAAATATCTAGATGGCTTCTTATGCCCCTCACTTCATCTTATAGTCTGCAGTTCCACTGAACCTGGACGGTTGAGGACTGGACCTGACAGATGGGACAGGGGCAGGGACTGCACCTCCCAGACGTTTGCCAGAGCAGCCGACCAACTTCATTTAAATATAAAAAGGGGCCCATTATCTGACAACCTTTGCATCAGAAAGTCCTTCAGTACTTGGATCCTAGGGTTCTGGGATAAGCAGTCTTTTGAGAGCCTCCCGTCACATTACCTGCCTGCCCGCAGGGGCTCTAAGCCAGAGATTCTACAAGTGTGGCCTCAGACCAGCAGCAGCAGCAGCATCAACACGGAAACTTGTTAAAATGCTAAGTACAAGGCCACACCCACACCTACTAGGGATGGGGGAGCAATCAATATTTTAAGGAGCCTTCTAGGTCCTTCTAGTGCAGGGTCAACTTTGAGAACCATCACTCTGTGGGATTTGCCCCAAGTCACAGATAGTGACAGAGGCAAGAGAAGACTTCCAGCCCACGGTCTTCACGTCTCATGCAAACATCTCTGCTGGGACTTGGTTGTTCCCTGCCTTTATGCGCTGAGTAGTAATATTTCATTCCAGTTAACCCTGCCTCTGCGCTCCAGAGCAGTAGATTCCTGCACTCTGCCCCTGGAATTATGCCGCTGTTGCAAAGATTTATTTTTCCTGTTTCCACAAAGTCAGCCCTGACTGTGGTCTAGTCTTCCCTGGTTATTTCCTGTGAAGGTATGAGAGCATCAGCCAGCCAGTGTCCGATTTCTTCCTCAACTGTTCTTGTCTTTGCTGGTGTAGTTCTAGAACACCTCTTAAGTCCCAGTGCTTCGAGGTCATTCAGAGAGGGACCTAAGGACATTGTCTGACCTCACGATGCTGCCCAGAGCCGTGCAGGAGGCAAAGATTTGCCTCCAGCTTAGTCCAAACGAGCACACGCTGGCCTGAACTTTTACATAGCGAGCCCCCTCCTCACTGCAATGCTTCCTTGATTTCCTCCGGGGTTAGTCCCTTCCCAGCAGGAGAACAACCCAGTCCGCGTGAGAAGCTATGATGTTATCGGAGAGACAGAAAGAGTAAGCCATCCAAAGGGACCTCCAAGACCAGTGTGGACATCTGTCCTCAAAGGGATCCACGGCCATCTTGTTCTTCTCGCTGGATTTGACCACCTTGTGACATAGAAGACTTTCCCATGACCTCCTAAATGCTTCTTGGTCAATCGGGGGCCCTCCTGATACCCTGGAATTCCTCGCGGGAGAGCCCACAACATCCATGATGGAGCCAAATACAAAAATTGCACAAATCACAAGGGAAGAATGAGGGCTCACTGTTACTGTGGTAGATGCCAGTCTCCGGAAAGGCAATTACGAGCTACCGGCATGCAGCCCTGTCCAGGGAACCAAGACATCTGGGCTGTTAGGAAGTTGACAAGGGGGAGATATACCAGCCAAACCCGGTTCAAAGGTAGAGCTGTCCAAGCCTCGGGCCGAATGCCCAGTGCCATGTCCTTGCATGTGGTCAGTGTCCTGTTTCAGGGCTGCTCCAGCATGTCTGCCCTTCCTGTGCCCACCCCACACCTGCAAGGCATAGCTCTGGCTCTAGCTCTGGCCCTTCCAGCCACTTTTTAAAAATAAGATTTTAAAACAAAATTGAGGTCACATCACATTTATAGTCTATAATACTTCCTCCCTTCATGAGTTAGAACATATTTTCATGGCCTTGTATATTTTTTTACAGTTAGCAATGTATTGCCCATGTGGGGTTTCGCAGTAAATAAATAGGTACCATAATGTCACCCACCAGTTCTCTGTTTGGAGGCATTTATGTTCTATCTTTTATCAATATAAAACAATTATATTTGTTTCATTTCGTATTCTGGTCCCGGATCCGATTTGTTTAATACTGGCACACGAGGCTGTATTTGTCTCTGAGATTTTTGCCTTTCCCACTGCTTCTCAACCCTCCCATCGCTTCATTTCATGTTTCCCACACACATTCATCTGATACACAGATTGTAGCTAAATGTCTTCTTCACTTAATCAGAGATTCTTCCGTCTTCTGAGGGCGACACTAAAGCCCTTGACTTCTACCATGACAAAAATCGCACCTCGTCTTTGTTTCGGCGATTTATGGTTTCTATTTTTAATTCTGTGTGCTTCCTTTTCCCCCTTCACTATAAACAATCAAGTTACTCTCTTCTTCTTCCCATTCATGATTAGGAAATTACATACGTTTTTGTTTTCTGCTTGGGTTTACTTCATTTAAAATATATAGCTCTATTTAAACTACGCTTCTCTATTTCTTTCATTTTAAAAATTATACAAGTAAGACATAAATATGTTTCTATTTTAAAAGTTTAAAGGGGTCCAGGCCAAAGTATGCAAAGTGAAAAGCGACCGTTTCCCGATCTTAGTGCCTGCACCAGGCAGCCGGTGCCGGGAGGCTGATGTGCGTCTGTCCAGCCCCGTGCGCGCGTGCGTGCGTGTGTATGCAGATTTGCAGATTTGAAAACACAAATAGGATCAACATGCGTGACTCCTTGCTCCATTCATTTAATAATGCATTTCCTTGTAAATAAATAGATACAGAATTCTGTCACTGCTTACACCTGTATCATTTGTCATAATAGGGCCATGATGTGGATTCATCTATTTAACTAATCCTCTGCTCATAAATGTTTAAATTGGTTCCTATTTCTCATGACTAGAAGCAATGCTCTAATAAAAAATTATTTGATACACATATTTGTGCACCTGTGCAAGCAGTGCTGTTGTATTAATACCTAGGAGTGAAACTACTGAGTCAAAAAAAAAAAAGATGTACCTTTCAGTTTTGGATAGCTGTGACCAAATTATCCTTTTAAAAGTTGTGTTGTTATAAACTTTCAGTTGGGTACCTGTAGCCTCACGATTTTCGCTAATGCTGGGTTTTAACAATCTTTAACATTTTTGCCCAGCTGATGGCTGAAGATAGGACAGTATTGCCTTGATTCATAGCTCACCAGATGGCAGTGAGGCTGCGAGTTTTGCCATGTTTGTTGATCATTTGGTTGTTTCCGTGAATTTCCTCCTTGCACTTTATCCTGCACTCTCAGGTACTTTGCCCATTTGTCTGTTTTATTAGTTATCTTTTTGCACATTACTTTGCAGGCACTCTGGATTATGGGTCTTAATCCTTGGTCTGTTACATATGCTGAAAATACATATTTGCCAAGGCTGCGGCCTGATTTTAAATTTGTTTAAGGTCACGTTTGTCCCATAGAAGTTTAATATTTTGTAGTTATCGTATCTTTAAATCCATAGTTTCTGGGTCTCATGTCTTTCTTCTCCTACTGCACCCTTATAAAGATAGTCTACACTTTCCACAGTTATTTTTAATTCACATTTTAATACTTACACAGAGCAAAATTCTCTCCTTGTAGTGCACAGCTCTGTGTTTTAGCAAATTCATGCAGCCACGTATCCCCTGCCACACACAAGACACGAAACAGGTTTATAAACCCCAAACCCACTCACGCTCTTCTCCCCACACCAGCCCCTGGCAACCACTGACCTGTTTGCTAGGGCTTCTCATGTAAATGGAACCCTAAGTACACAGCCCTTTATCTGACTTCACTTCCATAAGGCATATGGGACTCATCCATGCATGTGGTCCTTTTACTGCTGAAGAGTGTCCCAGTGTGTTCCAGGCCTGTTTGCTCACCCACTCCCCAGCGAAAGGGCATTTGGTTGTTTCTGACTTTGGGCTGTTATGCATAAAACCACTATGAACACTCACATGGAGATGAATTTAAGTTTTCCTCCCTCTTGGCTAACTACCTAGGAGAGGGAATGCTGGACCATATAGTGTGTGTGTGTGCGTGTGTGCATAGCTTGATAAGCCGTCAATCTGTCTTGCACTATTGTACAACTGATTGCACTATTTTGCTTTCCTACCAGCAGTGTGCAAGAGTTCCAGCTGCTCTACACTCAGTGTTGTCGGGTTTTTTAAAAAACATTCTCCTAAGTGCACAGCGGTACCACATTGCGGTGTGAATCTGCACTTCCCTAGCAACTAGTGATGTTGAGCATCTTTTGGTGGACGTGTTTGCTATCGTTTTTTCTACTTGGGTAAAGTGGCTGTTCTAGTCTTTTGTGTGTGTTTTTTTAAATTGAGTTGTTTATTTTTTTAGTGTGGGATTTGTGAAGTTCTTTATTTCAATAGAAGCCCTTTGTCAGATGTGTGATACGCAAATGTATCTCCTAGTCTGTGTGCTTGCCTTCTCACTCTTTAAAAGTTTTTCAGTTCCAGTTAACACACAATGTTCCGTTGCTTTCAGGGGCACGGCACGGTGGCTAGACACTCATATAGCTTAAGA
Organism: Macrotus californicus; assembly: GCA_007922815.1. Taxonomy (NCBI): domain Eukaryota; kingdom Metazoa; phylum Chordata; class Mammalia; order Chiroptera; family Phyllostomidae; genus Macrotus; species Macrotus californicus. The sequence continues at coordinate 195,765 of VMDR010000503.1, forward strand.
AGCTATCCCCCGGTACATGTAGTGCCCACCTGACACCACAGTTTCTCGTTTTTTAACTGTGTCACTTGCAGAGAAAAATTTTTTTTATTTTGATGAAGCTCAACTCACAATTTTCTGTTAGGGACCATGCTGTTGATATCATATCTAAGAAATCCTTGCCTAATCCAACTTCACAAAGGAATTTTTTTCCCTAGAAGTTTTATAGTTTTAGGTTTTACATTTAGGTCTGCGATGCATTTTGAGTGAAGAGGAAAGGTATAAATCGAGGTTCAATTTTCTGTATACAGGGCATCCAAGTGTTTGAGCCCCGTCCACTGAAGACACTGCCCTTTCCCCCATGGAACTGTGTCCCCAACTTGTTAAAACCCAGCTTGCTACTTTGATCTGTTTCTCGAGTCTCTCTTCTGTGGCGTTAATCCTGGGCCTGTCTTTGTCTGTACTGCACTGTTCTTATCAGTCGTTTCTTTAATTCTGGAAATCAGACAGTATGCGTCCCCCTTGTACTTCTTTCCAAAATTGTTCTGGGTATTTTAGTTTCTTAGTCTTCTCATATCAATTTGAGGTATGCTATCTAACAAAAAATAATAATCCTACTGAGATTCTGATTAGGATTGCGTTGAATCTATATATCAGTTTTAGGAAAATTGACACCATCCCAATACTGAGTCTTCCAATCCATGCAGACAGTCTGTCTGTTCGTTTATTTAGGTGTTTGCTGTCTTTCCTTGGGGCTTTATCATTTTAAGTACAAAGAAAACGCATATTTTGTTAAAATTACACTAAATATTTCATTTGGGGAGCGGTCCTAAAGTGGTACTGTTTTTGGTGGTAAGTAATGCTGGTTTTTTTAAATCCTCATCCGAGGATATGTTCATTGATTTTAGAGAAAGAGGAAAGGGGGAGGGAGGAAAGGAGGAGGGGGGAGAGAGAGAGAGAGAAATGATGTGAAAGAGAAACACTGATCAGTTGCTTCGCATATGTGCACTGAGTGGGGATCGAACCCTCAACCTTTTTGGTACATAGGATGACGCTCCAAAAAAATGAGCCACCCAGCCAGGGCGATAATACTGTCTTTAAATTTTGATTTGCATTTTTTTCAATGTTCATGTATAGAAATACTATTGATTACTGTATCCTGCAACCTCACTAAAATTCCTCTGTTCTGGCCACATTTTGGTAAATTCCTTGGAATTTTCTATATAGACAATCTTGTCTGAGAAGAGGCAGATTTCCTTCCTCCTCTCCCAGCTGTATAGATAACATAACGCCCCACACAAGTGGGGGAGTGAACATCCTTGGCTTGTTTCCAGTCTGAGGAAAATCATTTATTTGGTCTTTCATCATTAAGCACAATGAAGGCTTTTTTCTCTTTTTTGCTTTGTAGATGCCTATTCTCAAATTACGGACATTCCTTTCTATTGCTAGCTGTCTAAGTGTATTGAATCATGAATGGATCTTGAGTTTTGTCAAATACTTATTCAGCATCTGTTGAGATGATTATCCCGGTACTTTTCATTTTATTTTTCTGCCTAGAGCTCTAATCCACCTAGAATTTACTTTTTATATTGCATGTGGAAGTGATGAAACTTTATTCCCCCCCCCAAACGATTAATTGTTGAAACCCTTCAATAAATACTCTCTTCCCCACTGATCTGAAATGTCACTTTTGTCATATTTTGAATTCTCACAAACATATGTCTGTTTCTGGACCATCTCTTCTGTTCCATCAGCTTATTGGGCTAGTCCAGGGGTGTCAAACTCATTTTCACCGGGGGCCACATCCGCCTCACGGTTGCCTTCGAAGGGCTGAAATCATTTTAGGACGGTATAAATGTAACTACTCCTTAACAGTTAAGGAATTGAAATTACATCCGGCCCTTTGAAAGCCACCGCTGGGCAGGTGCGGCCTCCGGTGAAAGTGAGTCTGACACCCCTGGTCTAGCCTTATGCCGGTCTACACCGAACCAATTAATAAAGCTTAATGATACATTTTAATCTGCTAAAGATTATTCCTGCTATTTTCCTCTTCTAGATGAATTCGAGTCAGCTTGACAAATCCCATCCAGAAACCTGTTGATACATTGTTTGGGGAGTAACTGGCATTTTAGAGCAGTGAGCTTTTCTATTAGAAAACGGTAAATATTTCTCCATATTTCCAGGCCTTTGTGACCTTGGCTTCTGTTGTACCCTCCCCATGACAATCTTTACGTAGTCACCTTACCAATATCTTACTAGTGCTAAAGTTTCTCAGACACTTTGCCTGGATTTGGTCCAGCTAGAAGGAAATTCCCTCTGCCCAAAGTGGTACTTTCTAATCTTTCTTTCCAATATTTATGTATCTTATTTCTTGCCCTTTTTTTTTCATTGTTGCCCTCCATGGGACATTCTGTGTCACTGCTGAATGGTAGTGACAGAGTCTCTCCCAGTCCTGTTCCTCATTCTAATGGGAATGCTTCCAATCTGCCGTGATTAAGTACTATGTTTGTTGTAGAATTTTGATGGGCACATCTTCTCTAATATGACACTTTCTTCTATGACCTGTTTACTAAGATTTTCTTTCTAACCTAGGAATGCGTGCTGCATTTTCTCAGCTACTTTTGGGGGCACCTGTTGAGATAATCATCTTTTTTCTCTTCAGAGAACACAATAAATTCTATTAATGGTACTTCCCTGCTTTCTAACGGCTCATCCTTTCCTGGGATAAACTCATTTGGACATGATGCAGTTGTTTTTAATACCCTGCTAGATTTGATAGGCTAACAATTTATTTAGAAACTGTGTGTTTATACTCATAAGTGAAATTAACCTTTTTGAGTACTATACTCATCTAATTTCAGAACTACAGTCATAGCTACTGCTTAGATGAACTAGAATGCTTTCCATCTGTTTTATAAGCGAGAGATCATTTATATGATGTGGGAAATACCTGTCCCTTCATGTTGGTGGCTCCAGATTGCAAAACTACTTGGGTGCTTTCTTTTTTTAGTAGATTTTAAATTATGTTTCCATTTATTTTCAGGTGATGGTCCCTAGTTTTTTCTCCTTCTTATGGAATCAACTCTGGTGATTTGCGCTTTTATGGATCAAACATTTCATCTTAAGTTTTAATTGCATTTATTTGAAGTTGTACATGGCAGTCATTCACCTTTTCCCACTTTTCTTGCTTTTTTATATTATTTATATCTCCTTTTTTTCTTAATGTGATTCACAAAGAATTCATCTGTTTCATTGGTTTTGACAAAGAGTAATTGGTTTTAGTAATGAAGCCCAATTTCTTTGTTTATTTCATTGATTTCTACTTTTATTCTTATTCTGTTTCCTTTTATTACTTTGGGTTTATTTTTCCGGTTCTTTTTTCTACCTCTAAGCCAAATGCTTAGTTTGTTTATTTTCACAATTTCTGTTTTTTACAAGCACTTAAAGCTGTAAATCTTTCCATTTGGAGCACTTTGGCAGCGCTCACAGATCTTGAAACGCGCTCATTTGTACATTTCCAAGGAGTTTGTAATTTTAATTTTAATTCCTCTTGAATCCAAGTTAATTAGAAGCGTGCTTTCTCATTTTCAAAAGGATCAAGATTTTTTTTGTCTGTCATTTTTACTGCTTTTTTGTTGTTAAATAATAACTTTATGTATGTGGCCAGTGAATGGAAATTGTGTAATTTCTACAGTACAGAATCTATTGAATTTTTCTTTGTAAATGTGCCACATAAATGTAAAATCTATATACATATATATAATATCCATTATTCCTTGAGAATGAAGCTTAACAACATTAACTGAATCTTCCCGTGTTCTTTTTGTCTTGTGCTTACAACGTTAATTTGGTTTTCTTCATTGTATCTGTTTCTATTACTTAATTTTAAACTCCTAGGTCATTTTGTTTTACGTGTAGCTCTTTACGGTTTCCGGTCTTTCTTTCCCAAGCTGAGGGGCTGTCTTTTCATGGGGTCAGTCAGTCCGTTCCCATTGTGGTTCCTGACACTCTGGACTAACCCTTGCATCACATTTTGTATATTCTGTTTACTTGGTTCCTGTTTCTCCTTCCCCTTTTGTTGAATTAATGAGGTTTTCCTATTAAACGTTTTTCTTTTAATGGTTAGGAAGTTACATATCCTATTTCAATTTTTCCCATGGCTCCTCTAATTTTAAGCACATGCTTCAACTTGTCTTATAGAATCAATATCTTCAATTGCTGAGGAGAGCTCGCTTCTCGAGAACTTTCTCTCCCACACTTCTTTGCTTTTGCTGTTCTCCTTGGGCCCTGCTACCCCCCGCCGCCCCCCAAGTAAAGACCACTAGGGATTTCAATTCCAGATTGTTCTCTCTCTCCTTTCTCTCCCTCTCTGTCTCCCCTCTCCTCAGTCAATAACAATTTTCAATTTCACCAGAAGTTTTGTTGCTTTGTCACCAGGATTTTGCGACCCTCCTGCCTTCCTCTTTGATTCATTTTCCATTTTCCTGGAATGCATTGTTGAGTTACTCTTCCTGAGAGGGTGCTTGAATGGTGTATTTTCTGAACCCTAATACTGCTGGAAGTGTTTTTATTCTGTGCTCACACTTGAATGATGTGTTTGCCTGGGCATAGAATTCTGAGTTCAAAATCATTTTCCCTCAGAACCTTGAAAGCCGTGCTTGCTCCATTGTCTCCCTGAATCCACTGTGGCTGAGGGAAGCCCCCCTCCACAGGGCCACAGACCCCGCTGTTCTCCCCTCGGGCCCAGGGCCAGGATAGAGAGAGTCCAGCTGAACATTCTGAGGGCTGCTTCCGCAGTCCGTGCCACTTCTCAGTCACGCGCTCATTTCATAAATATTTTTTGTGTGTGCATGTCATGTTCCAGTCTCTGTACTGAGATTTTTTTTTTTTAAAGAAAAAAAATGCGTACACGTAGAAAAGTGTAGAGAATAACACAGAACACAGGAGTGTACCCACCACCCATATTGACAAATCTTATCTTTTGCCGTATGGGCTTCAGGATTTTTAAAAAGAAATAATACCCTAAAGAATCTGTTGAAATCCCATTCTTTCCCCTCCCACTCCAGAGATAAGTGCTGAACAAAATACAGTGCGTATCACACTCATTAATGGATTATACTTTTACTCTATGGATATATATGGATGAATACTATGTGGGAAAACACAATATATAATAACATATAGTGCTTGCCGCACGCCTACATGGGGTCTGATCACATTGCACATACCAACTGGCTCTCACTACGACCCAATGACGTGGACACTGTTATTATTCTCTTCTTATAAATGAGGAGAAGCCACTCAATCAGCGTCACGTAGCTGGTGACCCACTAGGGTGATGGCACCCCGAACCCGGCAGCCTGGCTGCGTAGTCCATGTTGTTAACAGCTATGACGTGCTCATTTAGTACGAATTCCCGTGTATCCGAACTGTGTGTAAACGTATCTTATTTGACACATTCTTTTAAAATCCTGGGCTTTTTTTTTTTTCCTGCTCTATTTTACAGAGCAGAAGATGTCCGTGATCTAGCTGGTTCTGCTTCATCCTTTATTTTTACTACCGCCTAGTAGTGCCTTGTATTTTAATGAATATTTAGATGGCTTCAAAAAATGTGCAGCAAATGCTGTGCTGAACGTATTTGTGGCTGTCTCCTAGGGTCAAGGACACGAGTTTCTCAAAGGTTTATACTAAGTTGTGAAATTTCCGAGTCGCAGGGTATGTGCATCATCTTTCCAAGTAATTCAAATAGCTGCACCAATTTATATTCCCTCCACGTGAGGGGCTTCATCTTGTGCTAGGATCTGAGTCTGGCTTGCTGGAGTCCACGCGTATTGTGGAACTGTTGGGCCGCTGTGCTCCGGAACTTTCTGTCACCTTCTTTCTGCCTTAATACAGACACCTCAGCTGGGCCCTTGCGCTCAGTCTCACTGCGTAAAAGTGTTTACCGATTATTTATTATGTGCTTATTCTTCCTGTCAATGGTTATTTTTTTTAAAGCTACAACACTACCGGCCCTGAAAAGTATCTGAAATTAGCCAAGTCAAGGCTCCCCTGTTTTTCACAAGGTCAGGTTACTTAGCCTTAGAAATTAACAGGAGACGGGATGTAGCATGTGAGAAGTTCAGCTGGATCTAAAGGGCACCTGACCACTAAGCTGGGGGTTTATCAATAATTGGGTCTAAAGCATTCGATGTAAACTACTAGATTATATCAAAGAGAAAAAAGTAGATTTGATAGTTTAATATAAACTATTAGTTTTTAAAGTACTTAGGTATCCTATTATAATTATACTAAAAAGTATTGGACAAATAATTACATATAACATTTTGAGAAATTCTACCATCAGTTAGGATTTTTGTCCTCCAGGAACATTTGTATAAAAACACACAGCTTTCTCGTCTCAAAATAAAGTGTGTGTGTTCTTGCAGCTGCTGGGCTGAAATTCTGGAGTCGGTGGGGAGTCCTCACCTTCTCTTCTCCCTGCGTGCCACACACCAGCCGGCAGGGACCCCTTACTGTACCTGCAAAAGACATGCAGACTCTGACCACCTCTCAGCGCCCTCACTGTGTCCACAGTGGTCCAGAGCACCACCGTCTTTTGTTTGGATTTCCCCAGTGGCTAACTCGCGCTCTCCTGCTTCTGCTGTTCTCGCCTGTGCTCCAGTCTATTCACCACACAGCCCTCAGGGCGAACCTCTAAAAAGTAATTCAGACCATGTCACTGCTCAGATGCTCCCTAACACTTCCCATCTCCCTCTTCACATTGGTTCACAGGGCCCTGCAGGGCTGGCCTCCCGCTGGCCCAGGTCCCTGAATCCATTCATCTCCTACAAGGCTCTTACCTTCTCTTTCCCTTCGTTCGCTCCACTTTAGCCTTGTGTTGGCAGGACAACGGCTCGCCAAAGATGTCCATGTCCTGATACCCAGAACTAATGAAGCTGTTACATTATTATGGTGGTGGTTTGGATTAGGGGATTAGCAGGGAAAGTGAAAAAAATGAATGGTCAAGATACACTTTATTTATTTATTTTTTAATGATAGACTTTAAAGGTAGAATTAACCCACCACGGAGATGAATTCAATGTGGGGGCTAAAGGAGAAGTAGGTCTCAAGAACAACACCCAGTTTCCGGGCTTGAGCAGCAGAATGGATGAGAATGCTATTTACTGAGAGAGAGAACAGGAAGAGCAGACTTGGGCATAGCCACCACAAATTCAGCTTCCGGATATAATAATACGTTTGAGATATCTACGAGACATCGCAGGAAGGGTGGAGAGTTACCAAGTAGTCGGATGGTGTCAGACCACCTGGCCCCTCGGGAACAGATCTGGTGAAAAGATCACCATTTCATAAACAGTTAGTACAGTGGTATGCTAGAGCCACGGAAAACATTACAAATTACCTAGAGACAGTGGGTAGGACTGAGAGAAGAGGGCGTCGTACAGAATTCTGCAGAAGTTTACATTTTAAAAGTTTGACTTGTTTCTTTTCAGAGAGGGAAAGTGGGGGGAGAAAGAGTGGGAGAGAAACATCGATCAGCGTACTTTGCGCACACCCCCAACCAGGGACCTGGCCCGCAACCCGGGCGTGGGCACTGAACAAGAATCAAACCTTCCGATTCCCAAGCCAGCGCACAATCCACTGAGCCACACCAGCCAGGGCGGACTTTACATTTTAAAGGTTAAAGAAGGAAAAATGAGCGATGAAGACCCAGAAGGAACAATCAGGAAGACAAAAGAAATCCCCAAAGAATGTAGTATTACAGAAGCCAAGAAAAGAGACGGTTTCAGGGATTACTCAACTGCTTTGGGAGTGCTTGTAATTGGAGGACCGGACTTAGCAACATGATCGATACTGATCTTTTCCTTTTGAAGAAACTTTTTGGGTAAAATATACCTAACGTAAAAGTGACCATTTTAACCATTTTTTAGGCGGACAGTTCAGTGGCATTCAGTACATTCACATTGTTCTGCATCCATGTTGATCTGAACAGGAAGAATTTCTGTAGCCGAGTGAGAGCTTAAATATTGGAGCGGTTTCAATAATGCATGGGGGTAAGAAAGTGGTACCGGAGGATACAGAATATATTCAGCTCTTGTGAAACTGGGCTCTGAGGCGGGAATATGGCTATGTGTCAGTAGCCAGAGGAGACTGTAGAGCCCAGAGAAATAGAGAGATTTTTTTAAATATTGGAGATATTAGTCTACCATTGAATGTTGACTCAAATTATTCTACAGAGAAGAAGAGACAGGAGAGACAATGTGGATCATGCACACTGGGAAAGCAGGAAGTAATGAGGCCAGAACTCACGAGAAAGGACTGGCCTTTGCCGAAAGCTGGGAGGGCGATGGCACGGAGGGAAACAGGCTGACTGTCTCTTTCAGACCGGTGATCCTGAATGCATAGTGGTGCTAATCTGTCAGCTTACATTCCTGTTCCTTTATTATATATATATTTTATAGAATGCCTACTACACGCCTCCTTTGAACCACTTGTGACCAAAGGAAGGGATGGGCCAGCCTCTCAAGGCCTTCAGGGACACCTCTTTGACATGGCTCCATAAGCTTTTGGATGGGCTTGGGAGAGAGATCATTTCTGTAACACTTACTTCAAGGCCACAGTATACACCACAGTGAGAAATTACCCATATTCTACTTTCCATTCCAAATAGTCCCCCCATTGCACTTCCAGAGCTGATTCCTGGGAGATTAAACACAGGGTGCACAGGTTACGGAATAGCCCAGGCGATAGAACACTAGCTGTACAGAGACCCGGAACCTTCTCATCGCCTTGAACAACTGATGCCCTGTCCATTACCCAGTAAATCCCCTGGTCCCAAGAAATAAGAAACAGTAAGAAAACTCCCCTCCCTTTCCAAGGAAACTACCTACATGCGAGGCCTCTCTTCTGCAATTTCCTCCAGTTCTGCTTCTCCACGAAAAGGGATCTCTCAGGGGCCCTTCTCAGACTGAGACTGGACGTCTTCCACTGGCATAGGAGCAGCTCCGTCAACAAGCTCCAGGCCAGCGCTAGTGTTCCAACCTCGAGCCCCTCCTGTGCGTTGCTTTTCCAAAATTCAAGAGGATCCTCTGGACGATTTGCAGTATCGGCACCATGTCCACAAATTAAGAAAAACATACGCAAAATGCTACACTGCAATATAAACTCCACGAGATAATGTGCTTCCTGCTGCCCAGAAGAATGCTTCGTGTATAGAAGGCCATCCATGTGAACTGGCTGAAGGAACGAAATATTTAGAGCCATGTGCCAAGACTAGGGCAGGACACTTCCTAGCAAAATAATGTTTCCAGATCCTAATAGCTTCAAAATTGCCTGTGGTTCTTGGTACCATGCACCTTAAACTCCCTTTACTTCAGAAAGAGCTTCCCTTAGATAGTCATTGACACGGAAGTAAATATTACCTTCTTCTGCATTATTGGTAGGAAGGATCCCACCATCCAGAGAAAACACCCTTCTGGAAATTCAGTGTTTAAGAAGTCACGGTGGAATTATGAAGTACTTAGAACTGAATGACAACAGAAGCACTATTTTGAAAACGTGTGGGGTACAGAGAAGCAAGGGGAATTGCTCTTCAAAATGAAATTTAAAGCCCTAAATTATATTTGTCTTTAATAAGAAGGACTGGAAACTAATGTGGTAAGTATTTAACTTGAAAAGTTTTCTTAATGAAGTTTCTCAACTCAACAAAAGTCTAAATAAGAGATTAATAAAAATAAATACAGAAATTAAACATATATGTTTAAAAAGAAATAGATATGATCTCCAAAGGCTGGTATTTGAAAAGGCTAAAGACAAATCGCTGTTGGGACAAAAAAAGACAAAATAGAGAACTCACACATATAATATCCAGAATGAAAAGTGGGATATAGCCATAGATGCTGGAGAGAATTTCTAAATGAGAAGAGAATGCTCTGAACCATATACCAAAATTTTAAAGGCTTAAATATATTTATATTACTTTTTAAAGAAAAATATCAATGACCAAAAGTGACTCAGAAAATATAAAACCCAAATAAACTAATAGCCATGACAGAAACTGAATTGAATTTTTAAAATATGATGGTTTCACAGATGATATTTACCAACATTAACAAACAAAAAAATACCTATCTCATGTGACGTGTTATAGAAAATTTTAAAAGGGAAATTTCCCAATGTGTTCTGTGAGGGCAGCATACCACACAAAAAGCAGGGCTAGACTCAAAGGGAGGAGGGGCAAAAATTGGTGGAAGAAATACCAGTAACTTAAGATAATGCAGATGGTCCCATCTCACCGGCAGGAAGTAACAATGATCTGAAACAATTTCTGATGAAAGTAAAAAGAAGGAGGTGCCAAAGCAGGGCTGCATTTGAACACCAAGAACACAAGAATCGTGAAGCAAAGACACTGAAATTGTTAAAGATCTTGCTTACCCTGCCTGGTTCAGCCATCAGTTCGAATGGTGATTGCAACCAAGACACATAAAGGAGGCTGAGATCCAGACGGGTGAAAATTAAGAAAGATCATCAAGAGCAGAGATGGGTCATTAGAGATGGGAGCTAAGATCATCCACTCCCTCGTGTTCCCAATTACTATGCACAGATGAGAAATTTGGACAGGGAAGAAGGCGGCTAAGAAAAAAATGGATGCATTTCAAATATGGTCTTAGAGGAGGACAGCTCTGGACAGATACCCTGGACCACCAGAAAAGCGAACCTGAAACGTCGCCGGAGGCAACAATGACAAAACTAAGGCTGTCCTACTCTGGGCACATCGTGAGAAGGCAGGGAAGCTAGAAGGCAGCAGGAATAGAGGCGGGCCAAATATGAAATGGATTGATTGTATCAGAGAAGCCATAGGCATGAGCCCACAGGAGCCGAGCAGGGCTGGTGAGGACAGGACGTTGTGGACATCACTTATTCATGGTGTGGCCAGGAGCCGGAGTCCATTCAAGGGCACATAACAACAACAATAACCTTGATACTAAACACGGACAAAAGCAATGCAAGGAAAGAAAATTATAAGCCAATATCACTTATGAACATAGATGCTAAAATTAGAAAGCATTCACAAACTGCATGAAGCAGTGTATTAAAAATAAAAGTACATACGGCAAAACAAGGTTTATCTCCCAATCAAGGGTTAGTCCACGTTAGCCAAATCTATCAAAGTGACCTGTTCCATTAATACACCAAAGAGAAAACCGATAATCATCTCAATCGTTTTAGAAAAAAGCACTTAATTAAATTCAATATTCATTTCATGGCTTTAAAATATTCCTACTTTAAACTCAACTGGAATAGGAGGGAACTCCTTAACCTGAAAAAGGTTTCTATAAATAATCATAAATAAAGATAACAAATATCATAAATAATAGCACACTAGAAACATTCTCAACCCACTAGACATAGGAAAACAGTGCTTGTTCTCACCCTTAATATTTCATGTTCTACTGGAGGTCCCCAGCCCATCCACTAAGGTGAGAAAGGGGAACAGTAGCCAGTGTTACTTACACATAGTGTGATTACCTACAAGGAAACACGAGAGAATCTGCAAATAACTACTTAGTAAGAAGGTTCAGCATGCTTGCTAAAAACAAGATTATTCCAAAATCAATACATGTCCAAACAGCAGCAATAACCAATGAAAAATTTCTAAAAGACTCCAACTTACAACAGCAGCAGAAGCTGTGAGGTACCCAGGAGTAAATCTAACAAACAGGTACAAGAGTTTCACGAACAAGTCACACAGTGTTACTGAAGGACATGAAGAAATCAGAATAACACTAATGTGCTGGATGACTCAGTTTCATAAAGATGTCACAGCTCCCCAAATTTAACCTGTACACTTCACTCTGACCAAAATACCAAAGAGGTTTCCCCATGGCAGTTGACGAGCTGATGCTGGAGTTAGTGTGGGAGAGCAGAAGTTCAAAAACAGCCGGTACAATTTTTAACATGAACAAAGGGGGAAAATGACCTTCCAGACGTGAAGACTTATTATAAAGCCGTAATAATTAAAACAGTGTGGTACCGGCTCAGAGTTGCTCTCATCAGTGGGAGGAGAAGACAAAGCAGGAACATATCCGTGAATACATGGGGGTCTAGTTTGCAGCCACGGCGGCATTGCACAGCAATGGGGGAATGGAAAGCTGCTCAGCAAACCAGGGCAGAACAATCGGTTCTCCACGAGGGGGAGAGGGGGAGTAAAATTAAATTCCTACTTTCCACCATTGAAAAAAATTAAAAAAAAAAGTCCCAGATGGATCAACTGTACAAGTGGAGAAAGCTAAACTTTACAATGTGAAGGGGAAGAAAAACATAGGAGGCTCTCTTCATGGCATCGGGTTATGGAGTTTTGTTTTGTTTTTTAAATAAGACACACAAGTGACCCTAGCTATAAAGCAAGAGATCAATGACTATGACCACGTTTACAATTTTCTGCAGTACAAAAGGCACCAAACGCATTTAAAAGAGGAGTCACAGGCTGAGACAACAGGTTTCTATGCACGAACCCCTACAAATCGAGAGGGACGAAGATGAAAGTATTTATAGCCTACTGGAAAATGGGTAACTGCGCAAAAACAAATCACAGCCTCAGAAACCGTAAGAGCCAATAAAATGCTCAACAGCACTGGCAGTGAGGGAGATTCAAATAAAACGGTGACATGCTGGGTCTTTAACAAGTCAAACTGTCAGAAAAACGGAAAGTCTGAATCTAGAAAGTATTGAGGGTCACGTGAGGGGAACAACTCTCATCCTGCTGATGGGTGTGTGAATTCGAAAACCATGTGGCAGCCTCTAAGGAAACTGAAAATGTGTGTAGGCTAGCAATTCCCCATCCAGGTTCCCCAGAGAGAAACCCTCCCGTGTGTGTGTGTGTGGGACACAAGTGCATATATGTTCATACTAGCATTGCCCATGATGCCAAAATATCGGTATCATGGTGTCAGCCACTTACATATTCATCAACAGGGGAATGAATAAACACAGCGCATTCACATGCATGGATTTACGATATAGCAATTAAAATGAATGAATTGGATGTGCGTTTATCACCACGGAGAGAAAGAATAAAAACAGACCATGAAGGAAAAAAGTCACAATAGGTACAGTTCAACAACACACGTGTACATTTTAAAAAAGCAAAGCAATGTTCAGTGTTTTCATGGATTCATTTGTTGCAAAACCTGGATTGTAAAGTTACATTCCAAATTCATAATAGTATTTGCCTTTGGAGAAAAGGGTGGAGATGGGTTTTGGAGAGGAGTACAAAGGGATTTTAATTTTATCACAAACGTTAAATAGTCAATTTAAAAAATAGACCTGAAGCAGATTTGGCAAAATGTTAACACTGACCAATTTTATGAGATAGGTTATTGGTGTTTGTGACAGCCTGTCTGCATTTTAAAATATCTTTCCATTTTTCTAAATAACAAAACTAGAAACAGCTAGTAAAGAATTTTATCTCTGGCAGAATTTTAATGGGTAAAATAAGAGTTAACTGTTTAAATTTTTGAAGCAAGCAACTTTACAATAACTATCTGTTTTAGAATGGAATCTCCACCAAAAATCACAAAGCTCACAATATTATAAAATTACTGAAATAAATAGATTCTACAGTTATCAGTATGGACAGTTTTCAAAATCATACTGAGGGGAAAAAGTGAGTTGCAAAATGACATGTACACTACTGTACCATTTCTAAAGAAAATTTAAACCCATAAGCACAGATATATATATTTACATATAAACATTATAGGTAATTAGGTAATAAAAGTATAACAACAAATGCTGGAAGAATACACACATTTTAATGCTGATTACCTAGAGAAGTGAGGAGGGAAAAAGGTGAATGGAACTGGGGAGGGAGAGAAAGTGACATTCAACTCTATCATCTTTAATATAAATAAAAACCCGAGGCAAATGTGACAAATGTATCACATTTGATTATTCTAGAAACTAAATACATAAAGGTGTGTTATTCTTGATGTATATGGATTTTTAATGTTCAAAAAAGAAAGCACTGAAGAATTACAAAATGCACATAATTCAGTACATCAGTAAAGCTTCTGTACATCAAAACCCCTGCTATGACCATTTTTAGAAATCATCCTGTTTGCTTTTCTATGTTTTCAGTTTTTTAAATACCAAACGAAGAAAAAAAATGAAAGCAATAAAGAAATATAAAATATATCTATACCTAGAAAACCTCCACCATCACAAAACAACCATATGAGCAATTCTATATCATTTGCTGCAGTCTCTTATTTTTAATTTTTGCCCAAAGAAAAAGAGAAGATGTTGTCTAATTAGAAACGTGACTTTCTATTATTAAAATTGTGGGGGTCCATTTTAATGTGTTTATCTCGCTACTAGTCTATAATTTATATTTCAGCGTGGAGATTTGTTCGCATGCCTGTGACAGGTTAATGCAGTTTAAACATGCATTTTTCTTTCGTTGGTTGAGGAGTGAAATCGTTATTCAAAGGATTTTAAGTTTCAATTTCAACCATGAGAGAGGATTCTTTGCTTTTTCAAGGTTAAAAATGTTTCTGATTCAAAACGCGATTAATTAATGGCTACGTAGTGGATCTATTTCGGGAATTGGTACCGACCCGGGATTAACAGCGGAACTGTTAAATGAGAAAACTTTTTTGATGCAGACTTGGGGAGATTTTTAATTTGGTCTGACAACGGTGGACAGAAGTGAAATGCAATTCCAGCCCGCTTAACTAACGATCGTCATTATGAATCGAAAGACAGGTCAGGTATTAACATTTTTTTTTCCTTAAAAAAATAAAAAAAACTTTCTCGGACTCCGCCGGACACCCAGCTGGCGGAGGACCAGCGGGCGAGGGGGGGCGAAGCCGGCAGGCTGCCCAGAAGTTACGATCGGAGAGTTTTCTCTTTATTAAAATTACCTGGCTCGCCAGCAGAGGCAAGAACGCGAAGACAAGATAATTTCTTAGGCTGTTAACAAGGACTTAGGCCGGCGGGCCGCGCGTTCCGAGGGGGTGTCCTGCGGACCGGGGCGGGTCCCGCCGCCCCCGCGGGCTCCGGTGCGTCAGGGGCGCGTCAAGCGGGGCGGGCTCCGCGCGGGCGGCGGCAGCAGCGGCGGGCGGCTGGCTGCGCGCACCGGGCCTCCTGCTTCTCGCTCCGAGGCTGCGGGACGGACGCTCCCGAGAACTCTCTCGCTCGCGGCCGGCTGCGCTCGGACCGCGCTCGCCGGCGGCCCGGCGGTGCCAGCATGTCAGCCGCCGTAGCGTGTCTGGACTACTTCGCCGCCGAGTGCTTGGTGTCCATGTCCGCGGGCGCCGTGGTTCACCGCCGCCCGCAGGACCCCGAGGGCGCGGGCGGAGCCGCAGCAGGCTCGGAGGTGGGTGCGGCGGCGCCGCCGGAGTCCGCTCTGCCGGGTCCGGGGCCACCGGGGCCCGCGTCGGTCCCCCTGCTTTCCCAGGTCCCCGCCCCCAGCCCTGGCGCGGGCGGCGCCGCGCCCCACCTGCTGGCTGCAAGCGTCTTGGCTGACTTGCGCGGCGGCTCTGGGGAGGGCTTCGGGGAGAACTCGGGAGAAGCTCTGCGCGCCTCGTCCGGCTCCTCCGGCCCGAGCCCGTGCTCCGCGCCCACCCTGTGCTCAGAGCCGGCCTCAGCCTCCAGCACAGCCGAAGTCGCCTGGCCCGCGCACTCGTCCGGCGCGCTCGAGGTCCCTGGCGCGCCTGCGGTCTCCGGAGCGCCTGCCGTCCCAGGTGGGGTGTCTGGCGTGGCCCCTGGCGTGGGCCCCACCCCTGCCACTGGTCCAGGTCCCCGTCGGAGGCCAGTCACACCTGCTGCCAAGCGCCACCGCTGCCCCTTCCCGGGCTGCAACAAAGCCTATTACAAGTCGTCGCATCTGAAGTCCCACCAGCGCACCCACACGGGCGAGCGCCCTTTCTCCTGCGACTGGCTCGACTGCGACAAGAAGTTCACGCGTTCCGACGAGCTGGCCCGTCACTACAGGACGCACACGGGCGAAAAGCGCTTCTCCTGCCCCCTGTGCCCCAAGCAGTTCTCCCGGAGCGACCACTTGACCAAGCACGCGCGTCGCCATCCAGCCTATCATCCCGACATGATCGAGTACCGGGGGCGCCGCCGCACGCCCCGCGCACACGCGCCACCCGCCGCCGGCCTGGTGGGCAGCTCCGGCTCCGTCCCCGGCCAGGCGCCCAGCCTTACCGCCAGCCTGTCTGACAGTCATTGCTGCTAGTCGTCCACCCAAGGACGACCCCCCAGGCCGTTTTCCCTGCCTTCTCTCTGCCCACCCCTCTTTCCCAGTGTCGTTAGAACGAGGCACAGACTGGTTCCTGCGCTCTGAGGGTGCATCCAGGCAGGCGTGTTGGATCCTGGGGAGGGACTGGGGACCCGAAAACAGCAGGAATTCTTACAAAACGAATATCATCCTAAAAAGGGGAGGGTTGCCTCAGGACAGCCCCCAGGAACTGGTGAGAAGGGATGAACCCCGGTACTCCCCAGAGTCCTGAAGATTATCCCTTCCCTGGACGAAGAGATGTGAAACTGGAATTCTCAGGTGCCTGAGGAGCTCCCAGTCTCAAAGGACTCTGGTGTCTTACCCACCCACCAGGGCGGACCTTGAAGAGGGTATCAGGGGTGGCAGTCTTGGAAATGTCCAGGACTGGATTGGTGAGAGGCCTTTGGAAACAGAAATGATTTCTATTTCTGTAAACAGCAATGTTTACTAATTTATTTTTAGTACCTTTTAAACAGGGATCCCAGGTTGATGGGAGGTCGAAGTTCTCTACTCCCCAATAGCCCCAGCTACCTCTGCTAGGAGAGACCATGTAAGAGTCCCTGTGGATGTATGGCTGGGAGATGCTTCTTGCTGTCTGGGGAACGGTGCGAGTTTGCTCTGCAGGTCCTGTTGCATGGGTTGGAACCCTGCACTTGCGTGGTAGCCTTTCTTCCTATTTGGATTCCTCCATGGGGAGGATAACTTCTCGGCTCACTCTCACAATGAGATTGGTTTAAAAATTTGGAAACAACCCTAAAAGCACCAGAAAATAAAGGGATGGCCCAGGCGAGTGTCCCCCCTTCACCCAGAGGGTGAGCCCAAGTGACTTTGGGTGAGATAGGTCCAAATCAGCATTCAGGGAAATAGGGCATGTGGTTCCAGCTGCCCACTAAAAAGTAATCTCAGGTGTGGTAGATTCTGTTCATGTCTTAATGGCTAACTAGGGGATGATTTCTTTTGGGATCTGTGCATTTTTGTTTCAGCAACAGGTGAGTTGGTGGTTTGAGGAGGGTAAGGTGAGAGTGGCTTCTTCCAAAGAGTTGGCTGCCCTGGGTTTGGGGAAGGAAGAGTCAGGTGAAAGCTATTATCAAATAAGAGGACCCTTCTCCCCTACCCTTGGAGTCCCTCCAAGCTACACCCTCAGGACCCCTCTCCCCTAGTGCAGGACTTGAGCATCCACAGTATTTATTTTTTTCTATATGTATCTCCGCTGCTATGGATGAAATTGTTGGCCACTTTGCTTATGTGTGTGTGAATGTGTATACGTGTGTGACCCTTTCATTAGAGATGGGGCTCAAAGGTATCTCCTGCTCTGGTAAGGTTCTCCTTGGCCCCCTCCTGAGTATCTTGTAATAGTCCATCAGTCACTCTTGTGGAGGATGCCGTAATCTCAAAGGACTGTAACAGGCATCTAGTTCAACAAACTGCTTTCCGCTATTTTGCAGATGAAGACACTGAAGCCTAGATAAGCTCAAAGTCACGTGCTAAATTGCTGGCCAAAGCCATGACTAGAACTTAGGTACCCGGCTTTCTAAGTGACTAGCCCACGCTTGATTGTTCTACCTGCTTTCTCTCTAGGTCCTTAGTCAAAGGACACTGCTTTCCTTTCCTGCCGTCAGAAATGCCCTCCCTCCGTCACTTCTGTGTTCCTTAAGATGTTTGGTTCCCGCTGAATCCTTTGCCTGTTGTGTTTAATCTGAAAGTCCTTTTGTTAGCAGGTTGAGTCCACTCCCTCCTTCCATGTCATGTGGACTTAAAGTGGAAATGAATCTTTGGCACTTTGGGAGAGATTGATTGTATCTGTTGATCTGGTAAATTAATTTTTAATGCCAATTCTATTCTTTTTCTGATTCTGGGCATTGTAGCTTCTTCTAGAGAATGAATGATATGAACCTAACATTGGGACGGTACTAAGTGCTCCTATGCTGAGTGAGGGAAGAGTGCTTAGGGAGGACCCAAAGGGTACAGGCTGTGACCCTGAACAGGTTCATTGTTTTCTGATGTGGACTAAGTAGGGTAGGTGGGTCTCTCCTTGAGTTACAGGTGGGAAGAGGAGTCTGCCAATTGTGGATGAGGGGGTGGGTTGTGGTGGGAAGAGTCCTCCCTTTGCTTTGTCTCCTCAGCTGGGACTGGATAGGAAGGGCACTTTGGGCCCTCTTGAGGACTGTGATTTTGCCTCTCAGTAGAAGATCTACCGTTGGGTAGGTGGACCAATGAAGCTAACAGGAGAGAGACTCCCACCGACCGTTCTGGATTTGGTTCCAAAAAGTTTGACTTTTCCAATCACCCTTTGATAAATAACTTTTCATTCTCAAGCTCCCAAGTAGTGTCCTTTTTTGGGGTTTTCTACTTTGGGGACTTATGTCTGGGGATGGCTTCTCACAATCTAAATGCAGCATGTCTGTCTGCGGCCACATCGCCCTGAACACACCCAATCTCATCTAAATGCGGCATGTCTTTCAGTGACTCCTTCTTGGACTTGCACTGATGGAGAGGAAAACACGCAGAACACTAGAGTGGCCACATAATGGGGGCAAGATTTGTGGGCTGGTCTTTCTTACTTTTGGGTATTGCTGTTACCCCTTTTACCTCAGCAGCCAGACAGGTTTTGAGGAGCAGTTATTAGTGAATTGCCCTGGAAGGGGTTTCCTAGTTTCCTCGGTGTTTCCATTGCTTCTTTTTGTTAATCAGATGGAGCTCAGTGAGTGAGTGTATATGGGGATTGGTTGGGGTCAGCCTGAACCTCTGGGCCATTACCCTCCCCCCCGCCATACTGAGTTCTAATATAGTAATGATCTACTAACAAAATCAATTAATAACACTCTTCCTGACATCTGGGTTGGAAGCTGGGAATGAATTCTAGGTCATACCTAGGGTATGAGAGAATTGGTTCCCCTACCCCTGCCGGGACAGGATGAAAAGTATAGGTCTTTCCCCCACCCATGGAGACAAGAATCTCCCAATTGTCCTTATTTCCCATTTCTTCTACAAGTAGGGAACCATATTGGAATATCACTCTTGACCTCTGTCCCTACCTCTTCTCCAAAAGGAAGATTGTGTTCTCTGATGGAGACATAGGAGAGTCATTGTGTACACACACACACACAGAGACACACACACACACTTAGCTGTCCTCCCTTGTCTGCACCCCACTGCCTGTATGTATATGCATTCCACTCACATCCAGTTGTCATGTGCGCCTGCTGAGGCCCAGGCCTGCCTTCCAGAGGCAGGTGTGAAGAGCACCTCTCTGTCTACTTTTGGAGCAGCCACACTCCTTTGAAGCTCTCCAGGTAAGTGTTTTCTTTGTATATTTTCCTTTGGGTGGGTGATCCCAATACAAGGAATTGGAACGGGTGGGAGAGGCAGTGGAGGGACGGTATTAGAAAGCCCAATTTTATCCATAGATACACAGATTTCTCAACAAAATATTGTGTGTTGATACTGACCTGACTGATTCCCCTACCTATTACTCAGTTGGTTGAGGATCTAGAGGGAAAAGAAATATGATTAATTTTCTCTCTTAAGCCCCAACACATATATGTATGCATTGACTGTTAAATGTTGAGGAAAGGGGCACTCTGACTAGAATTATGAGACCAAGATAAGACGTGTGGAGATGGGACTGACTAGGATTATGAGACCAAGATAAGACGTGTGGAGATGGGACATCCGGTATTACCAGGGCACAGGGCTTTTGTGCTTTAGTGATCTTGAGCCTTTTAGTCCTTTGACCTTTCTAAGTTATAGCATCTTATGGTAGCTACTGTCCATAGGCAAGTCAATATTTTTTAGAGGTACTGGACATAGGGCTTTGCAAAAGTAGGCTACATAGACTACTCTGGCTGATCTTGGTTCATACAGATTTAGTTGGGACAGCCCTGCTGCTGAAGAGAAAGGTACTAGTGAATGGAAAAATTTGTGCTTTATTCTCAGCCAGAATTGCAGATGAGGGCTTTTAAGGTATAGTGGCACAAGTTTCATGTGTACTTCAAAACACAAGTTTGGGAGACTCTAGCTCTTATATTGTGCTGGGGATGAGCAGGTGGCATTAGATAATCTTACCCAATTGGTTCCCTTTTATCTTCATTTGAATTGCATCCTTTAATAGGGCCAATGAGAGACCTATGGGAGGGCCTAAGTTCTTTCATTCACATGGGGTATCCAGAGTCACCTATTTATGTTCCAAGGTGGTGTCAGACATATTGACTATATAAGACCTGCCAGTGGAATTTCAAGGATTCACACTGTGTGTTCAATTACAGAGGTATGGTAGATTTTAAGCCTAAATAGAAAAAGAGGAATGCAAATATTTGTTATATTGGGGCTTGGGGTAAAGAGAAGCAATATATTATTATAATCCCCAAAGTTAGGAAGAGTATTAAAAAGTATGGATTCTCCTTTCCCTAGAAATCAGGTCTATTCAGGAAATCAAGTAGCAGCCTTATTTGTTCCAAATATATATTTAGATTTTGAAGTAAAAATGGAAGCAGTGGGAAGGTAAAAAAAAAAAAAAAATGGATAAAGGAAGACAGACCGATTAAGCTAGAGGAAGAGGATTTCTTTAGAAGAAAGGTGGTGTTCTTCTTAAAGAACAGAATTGACAATACAACTGGAAAAATAAAAAAGACCAGGAGCCAACTAACCGTAAAGGTGGGATTATAAAAGAGGGTGGTAGTGTAGTCATTACAAAGTTAGAGGACATGCTGAAACCCAAAGAGATACAGCAGGAGAATGGGAGCAAGCTCTCATGTAGAAAACAAATGCCCATCTTCACCAGGGACCTTAGATCCAAGGAAATACTGGGAGGTACCTAGATGAATATGCATAGAACACAATGGGAAATCATCCTTTTTACCAATGAGATAGGTAAACTAGAAGGTTACAGAAAATGTATACGTACCTCTAACGTTTCAGCTTAGTCTCAGTGATACAAGCATTGTAAATGGGCATACAAAAATGGCTTGGAGAATGTACAGAGTTAGGTCTCTAGGGAAAGTATAAGATAGATGAGACATGTGAAATATAGCAGGGTAATTAATCAAATTAATAGAAGTTAGGAAGACATCATAATCACCTCTACTGGTTCCAAAATAAGTCCAGATGCTCCTCTACTTACAATGAGGTTACACCCCAATAAACCCTTCATAATTTGAACATATTGTAAGTCAAAAATGCAATAATACACCCAACCTACCAAACATCAAAGCTTAGCCCAGCCTAACTTACATTTTCTAGGAACACTTAAATTAAGCTAGAGTTGGACAAAATCATTTAACAAAAGCCTATTTTATAATAAAGTGTTGAATCTCTTCTAATTTATGTAATTATGGCTTGCTGCCTTCATGCTGGGCAATTACGCTGATTTTAATTTCAAGAGTAATTGTCTTCCTCTTTTTCTCACCAGAAGCAGGAGACACAGATGGTCATTTTGTAGACATGGGATGCAAAAACACAAAACATAATATCCAAAATAGGCTGGCAGCACTGTAGATGTACAGTATCGGTCGTTTACCTTCATGCTCACGTGGCTGACCCAGCATCATGAGAGAATATTGTACTGCATATTGCTAGCCCCCAAAAGATCAATATTCAAAATTCAATGGACAGTTTCTATTTAATGTACATCACTTTTGCATCATCATAAAGTCAAAAAATCATAAACAGAACCATAGTAAGTCGGGGACCATCTGTATTTGTCAAAAATCAACCCCAATTTGTGATTTAATTTAAAGCCACCTTAGCAAACTAGTAAAAAAACAAAAAATTCATAAGTTGACAAACAGTATCCACCAAAAGCCTATAGTAAACATGAAACTTAATGTTGAAAGATTGCAGGCATTCCTGTTGACCATATGGTAAAATAGAAAGAGTCTCAACAAACTCCAGGCAGACAGTCACGTAAAAATAAAACAAAAACAGAACCCAAAATCCATGTATTGGGTAATGTAAAAGCAAACCTCTACATAATTGAGATGAAAAGGGCAATTACAAAAATTTAGAACTGAATGAAAACCAAAAGCACTACAGAGCAAAATTTCTGTGATGCAAGCAAATGGCATTGGGGAAGGAGGTGCAGTTTATAGCTGAGCTAAGTGTTCAACTCCAGAAGAAAAGGAAAACAAACCAGAAGAAAACAGAAAGAGGTCTTGCCGCAGACAATGCATTTTCAACAGGGAAAATATTGTCAAGGGAATGAAAATTCTTCGTGATTAAAAAAAAATGTAAGGTATCACAATGGTTGTGCAACAACTATACAAATGACCATGCAACATAAACAGATGTACACTTGTATGTATGTTTTAAGATTTTGGGGGGGAGGGGATAATGATTAGCTGGAAAAGAGTCTAAAAATGTCCCTAAAGGGGAGACGGTGAAAAAAGGTTGAATAGTACTGCCGTAGATGAAAGCAGACATTAGTGAAACAGAAAAAGAAAGGAGTAGAGTTAGCCTAAACTCTTTTCAAAAACCTAATCAAAATACATTTCTTTGGTAAATATAATTTAAAAAAAAACAAGAGAAGGCACACAGAAGTTATCAGGAATATAAAAGGACAAAAAATCATAACGCATAAGCAGTTCTTTAAATTAGAATAATACAACTTTATACCACTAGAGTTGAAAAAGGAATAATTTTAAAGAAAAAGATAAAATTTCAAAATGGTTTAAGAAGATGTCGAAAATCTGAACTGAAATGATAGTCAAAGATCTCTCCCAGAAAAGGCTCTAGGTCTAGGTGGCTTTATAGACAAGTTCTTGAAATCTTCAAAAAACAGATAACATTCATCTTTTATAAGTTGTATCAAATCATATAAAAGATAGAAAATTAACCAATTTACATAGTTAACCTTAATACCAAAATAAGACAAAAGACGAGGAAAAATACAGCTATTTTATC
Organism: Macrotus californicus; assembly: GCA_007922815.1. NCBI lineage: Eukaryota > Metazoa > Chordata > Mammalia > Chiroptera > Phyllostomidae > Macrotus > Macrotus californicus. The sequence goes on from VMDR010000503.1 coordinate 218,923, forward strand.
TATAAAGGTGGTCGCAAAAATCCCAAGTAAAATGCTAGAAATGCTAATTCAGCAGCAAATGAGAAGAATTCATTATGATCACGTAAAGTTTATCTCAGGAATGCGAGATTAATTCAATAGTAAAGATCTGTTGATATAATTCACTACATTAACCAAAGAAAGGAGAAAATCAATTACTTTCTTATATTACCAGCAATCATCAATCAGAAATTGTAAGAGGCTAAGTGATTACACATAGAGTAGCAACAAATAGCAAAGAAACTGTATAGACAAGACTATAAAACTTTTGCTGAATGACATGAGAGAAAATATGACTAAGTAGAAATCAATAATGTGTCTGTGGAGGGTAAAACCCAATACTATAAAGATGTCAGTCCTTTACTCAAATTTATATATTTAATGAAATGAAAACCATGAAAATCCCCAAAATTTTCCAATAAAACCCCCCAAATTTTTCTCATGAAACTTTTTCAAATATTACAGAAGATTATGGGGTTAGGGGAGAAGCAGGAGGAGAGGGAGGAAGGGAGAATTGCTTT
>VMDR010000504.1:0-219318 GCA_007922815.1 Macrotus californicus
TATGATTTACAAGTATTTTCTTCCATTCTGTGGGTTGCCTCCTTACTCTGTTGATAGTGTCTTTCAATGCAGCAAATTTTTAAATTTTCATGAATTACAATTTGTCTATTTTTTCTTTTTTACCTGTGCTTTTTTGTCATATCCAAAAAATCACTTGAATTCAATGTCACAAAGCATTTGCTTTGTTTTCTTCTAAGAGTGTAATTGTTTTAAATGCTTTCTTAATAGTAACACATTTTGTAATATGAAGCTACTCTCTTTGTTTTTGGCATTTCAAGTTTTACTTATTTTCCAGTTGCCTTGATTTTTGTCAAAAAAGATTTATGTAAGAAAAATGTTCACCATGAATACATGAATATTTAACCGGTCTTTTTTGGTAAGGGAAAGAAATGTGAGAATATAAATCTTCCACAGTGACAGAACATGTAAAAATGGGCTACATATGAAACTGTTTTTTCAGTGGTTCAAACGTGGCTGGATAGGAAAACTTGCTGTTCAGAAACGTAAAAATCATTTGGTTTAGTATCACAACAGACTTCTCAGTGGTTTTTCTTATTTAGCCCATAATGCCCTTAAAGTTTTATACTATTTCAGCAATATCCCACTACCACTGATTCTTCCCATGTACTTCTTGTTCTTTACTGTTTCTCTAAAGCCTCAAGGCATGTTTCCATTGCAAAGAAACTCAGCTATTTATTTTGCACCATTCAAAACTATACTATGAGAAATCATGCCTAGTCACATTCATTGTGAATGTACTTTTAGAACAGGGACATTTTAGGCTGGCTAATTCTGTGTGGGGGACTCTCCTGCACACTGTAGGATCTTTAGCAGCACACTAGCCTCTACCCACTAGATGCCGGCATCATACCCCCACCTCTTGCCAGTTGTGACGACCAAAAATGTCTGCAAAAATGTTAAGTGTCACCTCGGGGGTGTGGGGGGGTGGGAATCATCCCTAGTTGAAAACCATTGCTTTAGACAAATCTCTAAGAAGAGAGTATCACGTACTACTGTTCTGAGTCTGAATCCACTGGCAAGAGATGATGGTTGACAGAGACCCTTTTAACCTTCGCGCTAGTCATTACAGCGCTTTTCCTGAGTAAAAATAAAGTTGACACAATCGCAGCCCACTGTGACTTATGTTTAATGAGGTAAAAGGGAACATTTCTGTAAAATGTATACATAAAAATTGTAAGTAACAGTAACGGAGATATAAGAGGGATCAGGGATGTACACGAGGTCTGTCCAGAAGGTATCATCCAGCCATGTAATATGAAAAATGGAGACATTTATTGTAGAATATGCAAGATACAAGGAACATTGTAGATAGGACAATGATGCCTCAGTCCCCTTCAAAGTAGGCACCTTGGACCTCACACAGTTGTCCCTGTATCTCTTCCACTGTTGAAAACACTGCAAAATCCTTTGTTGGAATTGCCATCAGCAGCCCCATCGTATTTTCCTGAATCTCATCGAAGGTCTGAAATCTCTTCCCTTTCAAAGGTGATTTTAGTTTGGGGGAAAGCCAGAAGTGGCAGGGCGCTAATCCTTGGCTGAAGGGGGCTGAGTCACCTGGTCGATTTGATATTTCACCAAAAAATGCCGCACAAGATGTGATGCATGGGCATGCATGTGGTCATAATAAAGCTGCCAATCACCAGTTGCCCATACATGCAGCTGTTTTTGTTGTATTGCGTCTCTCAACCGACAAAGAACATTGAGGTAGTACTCTTTTTTGTTTGGCCTGGAGGGGCATACTTGTGATGGACAACACCTTCCCAATTGAAAACTCAGTTAACATGTTCCTGAAGTTGTTGGAACTTTGCTGTGCTTTCTTCGGGCTTGGAGAACCAGGCGAATTCTATTGGGATGACTGGGCCTTCGTTTCCACGTGATGGCTGTAGACCCACGATTCATCTCTGGTTATGATCATCTTGAGGAAATGCGGCTCATTGGTAGTGGTTTGAATCAAGTCATTAGTAACTGCAACACAATGTTCCTTCTGCCCTGGTAACAGAAGCTGCAGAACAAATTTGCCACGACACGTTTCGTGCCAAGATCCTACATCAAAATCTCGGACACAGCAGATTTTGGAACCCCCAGGTCAGCTTCTAGTTCTTGCACTGTCAGTCGCCGATCTGTGTTGATTGCAGCCCGTACACGTTCAGCATTCTCAGGTGTTCTGCTTGTTGCGGGCCTTCCAAAATGTAGATCCTTTTCAACAGATTCTCGACCATCTTTTGGGCCACATTTTTATTTGTGCTGCACTCGCTGCACCATCCCTGGGAGCCTTCTCAATCACACAAACAGTTTCTGGGAAGGAACGTTCAAGCTTAACACAGAATTTGATGCAGGTTCATTGTTCTGCTTGCTCTGTCATTTTGAATGTGACGACCACACAGAATACATGTTCATTCAACGGCATCTACTGTCCCCACTGACTAGTACAGTGAAGTCGTCATTGTTCACACATGAGCATCCCAGTCCACTCTCTCTTTGGCTACCAGGTTACATTGATGTAGCGCAAATGTTCTTGATGGCGGGACTTTTTCCAGACAGACATCATACATGCTAAAATAGCCAACAGGCAATGTAAATGAACCAAACCAGACTTTCACTTATTAAATGGCATTAAATGCCTACCTACAAGAAAAGAAAGATTCAAGCGTTCACTTGAACTCAAGTGGGTAAAATACCATAAACAGATAAGGCATTTGTTCTCTCAAGAGCTAAAAGTTCTAGATCAAGTGCCAAACTTCCATCAGTGTATTCTCCCTGGTCATAGCTAATTCAGGAACATTTAGAAATGAATTTAATTTGCTTACCTGTGATCCATGATACTATACTGCATAAGTAGTAATAGGCTAAGACTACATTACTTCTAAGGGTCCTCGCAACTCTCAGATTCTAGTATTATAAATGCTGGAATGAAAGAGAAAAAATGGACATTTCACAGGTATGTAAAACATATGATGTGCTCATACCGAATTAGACTGCCATCTTTAATTTAGGAAGATCATATTCTCACAGCACAATTTAGTATCCATCAACATGCCTTTAAAATGGGATTCACTTAATTGCTATGGACTCTTCTAAGATCAAGGATAAAGAGATGTGACCACAATTTATATAAAAGATGGTTCTACTTATTGTGGAAAACATGGGCAGGGGATTGAAGTTGATGTTAGAGATGTGGCACTGCACGTCCACGGGAGCGGTCTCTTGTGTGACCTCTCAACGGAAAGTGAGCTGTGAAAGTAACATATAATTATTCAGTTTAAGCATCTAAAGAATAAAGTAAGACTTAAAGGAGTTCCCAATTGCCATTTTTTATTTTCTTTTAATTTTGGTTATAGAAAATCAGCATCATATTCAATCATTATCATACTAAGTAGTCAGCTTACCTAATGTAGCCGTCTAATATTGTACTAAAGACTAAATGTTACCCAGTAGACAGGAAGGAAGGAATTTTTAAATGTGTACCTTTACCAAATGCAGGAAAAGTGTTGAAGTCCATCTTCAAATTTTCCAGTGCATCAGAATATGAACTTCACTGTTGATTATAAATTATTACAAATTACAAAGTATTATTAGTCAGGATAAAAACATTAGAGTTTTGGGGGGAGTGGTGGGGGGAAAATGCAAACTGTAATTGAACAACAATAAAGTAATTTAAAAAAAAACCAAAAACATTAGAGTTTTACTAGTACAGGTCAGATAATATTTTCCTGCTATTGTTAGAAGACCAAATGGTATTCAGTTAGTTATTACTTTACTCATGCAGATGGGCAATCTATTAAGATAAACTGATGTGACCAACTGTTATTCTATTAAAGCTTGCATGAAATTTGACACACTATTGACATTTTCAGAAGTCTATAGGTGTCATAAGTTGTATATGCCTTTTGGTAACTGAATTCCTACCAGAACCCCTAAGGATGCATCACTTAATTGCATTTCCAATTTGAACAGGGACTGTTATATTCGCCCATTTATAAATCACAGGGACAAAAAGCCCGAGAGAGCCAACAACTGAAACCAGAAGAAAAGTCCACAGAAATAGCCGATCCAGAACCTGGGCTATGAACTTCCAATCTTCAACAACCTGTCGGGGAAAAAAAGCCCACATTAAACACATAATTTAACATTGTGTAATTATTTTAAGATATAACACACTGAATTAAGGCCAAATCAGTTTCTGACACCCACCACTGCCTGGGAACTGGGAGTGACCCTGAGCTCGGAGCTCAGGGACAGATCCCGCCTTCGCTGTTAGAATAGGGCCTCGGCGAGCTCCCACAGACACGCCGTGGTGTCACCCATCGCTGTGTGATATTTCACAAGTGGCTTTTTTGATAATTTTTAATAAAAATTAGAATATTATACTACTTATTTTGTCATCAACAAAAAAAATCTCTGTTCTTAATGCATGCAGTTATTTCTGTTACTTATTCTTGCCCAGCAATGTTTACTTATTTTAATTTTTAAAGAAAACCCAGCCTGAGGTTAACTTCATGCCAAGTTAAAAGTTGACTCAGAATAATACCTCTTCAGTTTAATCTCCCCCACCCCTCACCTGCTTGCTTTAGTTTCAGATTTCCTAAGGCCATTTTAATCCAAGGTCATGAGGACAAGACCTGCTGCCAGGGAGCTCACATGCTCCCCGTGTTTGCAGCCTAAGAGGGCAGCTGGCTCGGCAGGTGTGAGTGGTCTGAGGAAGGGCAGGCTGAGACCAGCCTCAAAGCACATGGCAGGGTTATCATTCCTTAGAATACCAGAACAGTGAACACAGCACTAAGTTTTCTTTTTAAAATATTTTATTTCTTTTTAGAGAGCGGGGACGGAGGGAGAAAGAGAGGGAGAGAAACATCAATGTGTCGTTGCCTCCTGCACACCCCCTACTGGGGACCTGGCCTGCAACCCAGGCATGTGCCCTGAGTGGGAATCGAACCAGGAACCTTTTGGTTCGCAGGCCCACACTCAATCACTGAGCCACACCAGCCAGGGCTAAATTTTCTTTTAAATCATCCGAGATGCCCAGGGGGGAACTGAGAAGTGGGATGTGCATAGGTGCCCCATTTGGGGGATGTTTTAACTGGTGCAGATTGTAGCGAGGATCTCTCACAGAATGTATGTCAGCATTTCTGGTCCTCCATCTATGCTTAGCCTACAAGGGCCATGACCTGACTTTGTAATACAACATGCAACAGACCTCACGGACATCGTTTTCCTTCATGACATGTCTTGTGATGTATCGGATAGAATCCAGTGCAGCTTCCAATGTGTCTCTGGAAGACTTCGGTCTACTACTGCTCTCGGTTTCCTCCTTCTCGGTGAAGTACCTATCTACGTGACTTCTCATGCAGAGCAGTTTTGGAAGCTTGTGGAGAAATATCTTGCGGACCCACGGAGCCATAACGTTGTGTGTTGAGGGAGAACGGTGATGAATGTTGATGGCAAAGACAGTCACCATAATTGACAGTGTCACAAAGATCATGGTAAACACCAGGTACTCCCCAATCAGAGGTATTACTTTTGAAGAGGATGGTATGATCTCTTCAATAACCAGAAGGAAGACAGTCAAAGAGACAAGCACTGAAGTGCAGAGGCAAATCTTCTCACCTTCATTTGAAGGGAGATAAAAGACAAGTACCGTTAAAAACGAGAGCCCAATACAGGGGATAATAAGGAACAAGGTGTAAAAGAGAGGCAGACGCTTGATCACAAACGAGTAAGTGATGTACGGGTACCAGCAACAGCTGTCGGTTCTGTTCCCTTTGCTTCCCGTCGCGCTCACAATCTCCCATTCTCCGTTATCAAAAAAATCCCTCTTGTCTACATCTTGGTCTTCTAGAATTATGTCCACCTGTGATCCATCGTAAGTCCAAGAACCAAACTTCATGGAACAGTTTTGGAGATCAAATGGGAAAAATGTGACGTCTATGGTACAGGAGCTTTTGTAGTTTGCCGGTGGGGTCCAGGTAACCGTGCCGTCGTACCTGACGACGGTTTTCGTGGTGGCCCCTTCAAAACGTCCGTCGGCGCTGAAACACACACGCAATAACACTGTGGGGCTAAGCAACCCAAGCATGCGTCTTACTAGCCTAACATAAAAGACAGCTAGATTACAGCAGGGAATACTCCTTAAATTAGTACACTGGAGATGTGCCTGCTTGTGCAGGGACTGTGCTTTAAGAACATCTTCAACATCTACACCAGGACCGACAGATCTACAACTCACAGAATCCCGCCATCTTTGTGGTTAAAAAGATTTCACTCTACACACAAAATAGAATCAGGATATTTATACAATGGACATGCCGGGAACCCGAACCCAAATCCTAGGCTCCCTGCACAGTGCTCTTCCCTCCAGGACAAACGCCGGAAGCTGGGCTGTTGACAGGAAAGCGCAGGAGCACCAAGCTGGCCACAACGTGACAAACAGTGGTGCCTCCCACGCTGGGCTAGGTGAACTCACATTCCTGAGAAAGTAGCAGGAAACTGCCCACCAACATAAGATTTCTTTGAAATATTGTTCTGTATCTTAAAATTCCTGTGACTTTGGCACAGTACTCTGTAATATATGTTTGATGTAAAAATATTTTCAATAAATAAATAGAGTAAAGGGATGCTCCAAGAAGCACCATCATGCTAGCTTACAGTTGCTTTGCTCTTTACATATTGAGAAGTGTGGAGGTAAAACTTTTAAAAAACTAAACATATTTTTGCATAGCATGTGCTCAGTCTTTGTGCCAAATGCCTTCTTACAAATAATACAAAGTACATGAGGGTCAGCACAGATTTCCAGGTTTGCCCCGGAGTGGTCCTACACAAAATGAGGCTGGCGCCCAGAATGACCTTCTCCCCATGTTAAAAACTGTCCTCAAACACATCAGGGGTGGATGCCTATAAAGGTGCGTTAACATTCCTCGTCATGGGATAACTACAATCACTATCTAAGCAAAACTAGAAGGATGTACATTTGAACGTAAAGTATGACCTGGACTATTAGAAAAACACACAAAAAGCTGGGAGGCAGTCTGCCAAACACAGAGCCTGGTACGTAAGAGGGTAAACGGGGCTGTGAGACCTCCTAAGTGAGAACCCCACCCTGCCACCCTTGGGCTGTGTGATCTCGGACAAGGTATGACCGTCCCTGGCCCCCATTTCCTCACCTGTCAAATGGATGTAATGGTGCCCACTGGGGAGGGTCCTGACATACTTGCACAAACCCTGACACACTTGCACAAACAGCACACACAGTGCTGAGCTCGCCGCCAGGCACAGTGAGCTCAGCGCATCTGTGATTCCTGTCAGTGCGGGATGAGGGGACCGATTACCTGCCCTCTCCCCCCGCCCCTGACCCCTCTCTGGACTCCCCTAATGTTCTACAAATTTCAGAAATCAAAGAATACTTTTATGCTCAGAAAAGAATGCATAGATACAGAGAAAGGAGAGAACCCACAGAACCTATCTGAAACCAAAGAATGGAAGTGAAATCAAGTCATTTGACTTTATAGCTAAACAATTTTCAAAAGCAAGAAAACATTACTAGCGCTCAGTAGACATACAATCGTTTCTTTGTCAAAAGTGAAATGACATTTTGAACATAACTTACTTATCAAACAACACGATGTCTGGGGTCCAGAGAGAGTCTGAAGGGACACGTATGACCCTAATCCCTCCATAGTCGTCAGGGTCCCACCTGAGTTTTACATCTGTCCATTCCTTTGGAACAAACACAATGGCCTCAATTTCAACATCAATAATCAGAAGTGCTGAAAACTGTGCTCTTTTTGCCAAACACAGAAATTCTAGACATGAAATCCTGTCTCCTCCCCACAGAGAAGGCACACCTCATCTTCCCCGTGGGCACTGGCGCCTTCGTGTCCCTTTGTGCAGCGGCTCCATGCAGGGTCCCCATGAGACACAGTGAGGCCCGGCTGAGTGGCTCACGGTTCCGCCCAGCATCCTCCTCCCACTACTAGCCGGGCCCCGAGTGGCAGCCATGGGCATCTCTGGTCCAGGGTCCAGAGAAACATTCTTTTTTCCCAGCTGTATCGTCAATGATCGGCCCGACTCGACCACGCAAAGAGCAGTTGGCTTTATCTCACGTTCTACATATTTAAACACCCTGTCCAACCTGCACACGGTGACAACTGTGTGGTCACGTCAGGTGGAGACTTGCACCCCGAAAAAAGCGCACGTGCCTTTTAGGAGTTAGGGGTTAGGAAACGTACGCATGATGGTCCAGAGAAAAAAAAAGAAGTCCTTTACATAAAAAGGATGAGGTACATGGAAATAATCCACCATTGTCTGTTCCCATCTTTGTAAAGGCCAAAGGATTTGAGTGGAAAAGCCTGCCTGCCAGCACCCCCCTGACCTCGGTCTCCAGCTCTCCTCCCCAGGGCTCACTCACCTCTAGCCACACAAGCCTCCTTGATGCTCTGTAAACACACAGGCAAACGCCAGCCTCAGGGCCTTTGCACTTGCGACAACCCTGCCTGACACCCCTCCCCCAGACAGCTCCATGGCTTCTTCTGCTCCTGCAAGCCTTTGTTCAAACCTTACCTTCCTGAAGATCCCTTCCCAGGCCATCTTACTGAAAAATACAAACCCCAGAGTATTTTTCCCCAAACTTATCAGCGTCTGAAGTACTATACAACTTATTTGTTTTCTCCCACTGGAATGAAGTTCTTTGAGGACAGGACTTTTGTCTGTTTTGTTCACGGCCATTTCCCTAGTGTCTGGCCCTAAAATAATATCGACTGAGCAACTACAAGAGCTCCATGCACCTCGCCCATCTGCATCCCGCCAATCCACCAAGACCGGTCCACACACGCGTTCCTTTGCACGGCAGACCCTGAAATCACAGCGGGGCCAGTCACCAGCTGGGTGGTCTTTGAACTATATACATACCTGTTTCAGCCAGACATTTGTTGTCATTAACTGATTTTTCTCGTCCTGGAAAACAAAAATCTACATAAGGCTGATTGTTCCAATTACAGAAACAATAATTCTTTTAAAATGGGTGTTTTCATTTTATATATACACTCCTCCCCATAGAGTCCCTGCATTCTGTTCATCAGTCCAGCTCTCCAGAACAGCAGGGTCTGTTTCCTAGGCTAATTTCATAGTATTCCTTCCGGCACAGTCTGTATCTCAGATAAACTGCCCTAACATACACCGTGGCCATTTTTAGATTTAACATCCACCCACTACCTTCCCTCAAACCTAAGACACGATGCTCTCTAACAAATAAGCACAGCGTTACTTTATGTGCCTGGCACTAAGGACCAGGCTGACAGACTGTGAGCGGCCCCTGACTGTAGGACGCGCCATGATTTCAGAAGAGCTAAAATGGAGAAAGGTGTGCGTCTTAGCGCCGCGTTTCAGTGCATTCCCGAGGGACGCCGTCATTATTTGCCTCGCGGAGGTGCAGGTCTGAATCTGTGGAGCTGCTGTGTAGGAAGTGGCACTGAGGCCGCAGCCTCAGGGCGGCGGCGTGAGGCTCGTACGCCCTACGTTTCTAGAGTACCTGGGTCCCTACAGTTGGGGGGAGGACGGAGTAGAAATAGCTTAGCAGACTGCAGGGCACCCATCCCCTGGCCCGTCCCAAGAGCAGGCGAATGACCCACAAGGCAGAAGGAGGCCTGGGAAGACTGCACGGCCATCCCTCGCACACTGAGGTTCCAAAGAGGGACCGCACCCGCCTAGGAGTGTGAAATTGAACACACAGTGACATGCACACCTACCACGTCCACCAACTGAGATATTGCAAGGCCAAACTTTATTTTTATTTTGTCATTCAGGCGTTCCACAGGACGAACCCATCTTTCATAGTCTTGGAATAAATCCTTAAATAAGCTATCTTCATGTTTGGCAACAAAGGACGGCTCAGCTAATCCTGTATAACAAATGTTTGAAGTTAGTGTACTGGCTTCTTTCCTCCAAATGCTTCAACTTTAAAAATAATTCATCATTATTAGTGAACCAAACTATTATTTAGGCTATTTTTAATAGTACTTTTAAAATGAAATATTAATACAATTGTTTGTGACCAATAAGGAACACTCCAGTTCAGATACATTTCTTAGTTAAATCAGATTCCTCACATGGGAACATACAGAGTTCCTTAAGAAGCACTCAGAGTTTACATACACACACACACACACACACACACACACACACACACAGTTATTTAAAATCTAAGTAACAAAAACCTTTAAATTAGCAGGGTAAGGGGGTTGCTTGACATAAAATTTTAAACCTAGAAAACAGATATATTAAAGTAAGTTTCATTTATCAACTGTAAATGTAAAATAAATGTAGTTTAATTTGCATGATTTTAATATACAAATATATATTGAGTACCTCATTCAGATTTGTCACACCTTTGTTTGCTGTACATTTTTATAAAATGACCTTAAAGCCCATGATTTTTTTTTTAAGACAAAATTTTAAGAGTTTTAGACACCATAGCCAAAGCCTGGTTATATTTGTAGTTACACCTATGTTTAAACTTCTGCTGAGTTTAAATAAGCATCTCTGAGGAAATTAGAATTTTCGGTGTCATGTGGACTCCGTTAAGGAAATGTAAAATGTGTAAAATTCAAGCATGACATTTACTCAAGACTCATGATTTTACAAAGAAAAGCATTTAGTTAAAACAGAAAGTCACTGGCTTCTTTATAGGTACACACACAGGGACCTGTAGTAGCCACTGGTGGTCATCACCCAGACTGACCGAAATGGCCCCACACAAGAGCGGCACTCACACCAAACCTTACCTTCTCGTCACACAGACCACGCTGCCCGCAGGGAGCTATTTAAAGAGCTCCTGGTCACCCAGCTTTCCTGCCCATTCCCTGCCTTTCCCTCTCTGCCCACTTACTCATCAATAGTGCACCTTATTCCTCAAGTGTGTATCTTGCTTCACTGTGTGGTTTAAGATACTAGATTTAATCTACAAACACCATGGAGTTTGCACCATGCCTTCCTTATGCTGGAATGCACGGGTTGGAAACATTTCAATTGAATTAGAATTTTATATACTGGAGAGTCATTCTGTGTAATGTTTAAAAGTTGTTAATTGTATAGCTTCTCTTCTTCTAATTCTATTTAAAAATTGTATGGTTTTTGAAATATCAAAAATTTAAGGCTATTTGAGACATAAAAATAACAAAATGCTTTTTAATAGCACTAAGGGCCTTTTGCCTTAGGGGGCAAAATGCTAGCTGGAAATGCCACCTCAAATCTTGTTCCACAGAAAGGAGAGCCCTGGCTGGTGTGGCTCTGTGGGTCGGGCGCAGTCCCACAAACCGGAAGGTCCCCGGCTGGAGGCATGTGAGAGGTGACTGACCTATGTTCCTCTCTCACATCGATGTGTCTCTTTCTGTCTTTCTTACCCTCTCTCTTAAACAAAATAAATAAAATATTTATTTTTAAAAAAAGTAGATAGGGCATAAATACATACAATGATAAATTAGTCTGAACATTCTACCTAGTGATAATTGCCTTGTGAATATCTTCGACATGTACAAAACCAAATTCATGATCTTCCCCCAAATGGTCACTGACAAGATCCTCGTCTCAGTGAGTGGTTCCACTCCCTGCCTAGTTCCGCAGCTTAGAAACCTAGGACTCATCTTTCCCACCAACTGCGTCTCTAGTCCAACAGAAAACACTGATTTTACCTCCCAAATATTTCAGTATGGTGATTAAGAAAGGACAAAGGACTGCAAAGCTAAAAACTGTATTTGAATACTTAGCACCACTAATCAGCTGTAACCCGCATATACCACCGTTTCCTAATCTACGTAAGTAAGGGTACCTATAGCAAAATGGCAATAATTCTGAAAAGTGTAAGGCAAGAACTCTTCATTATACTTGAACATTTTGTGTGTGTTTGAATTTTTTCATTCTAGAACATTAATAAAAAGGATGACTTCTGCTTTGCTGCCTCACTATTATGCAGATAAAATGAAATAAATGATCTTACTAGGTAGTGTAGTACCTAGGTAGTTTACAGCGTTCTTTTAGTGTGTTCTCTGCTAAATTCAGTATGCAACTACACAGATAGCTCAGGGTTTTTAGAACAAATTCTAGGAATATAAGACAAGAAGCTGTCCCTTACTTCCATTCACCTATGAAAAATCATATGTTCTTAGCAAGAAGTGTTGAAAAAAGTCAGCCAAGGTGTTCCGCAGATAAATATAAATATTAAGTCTCTTGCCAATCTTCAGATAAATAGGAACTAACAGAGAACATCTGCTATAATTTTAACTTCGTTCCATAAATTCTTAAATCTTCAGCATCTGCTGCACCCCGGGTATGTGAGAGCAGAACGCGTGACTTCAGTTTACTCGCGCACTCAGCAAACGTGCAGGGCCGCGCCAGGTGCACAGGAACAGCAGAAAACTAGTACCTGCCTTCCCGGACACACGTTTGCATTTTATTTACTTTCATTATATGGTAATTATAAAATGTTATGGTTGCGCAGAGAACCCCCCACAATGTGAATGGCACCCCCGGTATGTCAGGTGAAAAGCCGGCATACTGGAATGCCGCTGTCGCCTGGAGTCTCACGCAGGGTTTCTGGGCCCAGCGCCACTGACACTGTGGGTGGGACAGTCACTGCGGAGTGGCCCCCTAGGGTGTTTGGCAGCATCCGTGGCTCCTGCGCACTCCGTACAGTCCCCCTTAAACGTGACAACCAAAAGACATCTCCAGACATTGTCAAACGTCACGAGGGTAGCGGTGGGGACAAACCTGCCCCGGGTTGAGAATCGTTGTCCTCCCATTCTAATCACAAACGCCAGGTACGGCCACTGCCGGGACTCCCACCAGAAGCTCAGGAAGAGGAGCCCTTCTCCCCCCGCTCGGCCTGTCTCCCTTCCTCCAAGACCAACCGCTGTCACGTGTGTGGTGTAGACATTTTCAAATACACACACACAGGAAGAACAAAGGTTTTCTTTTTAAGTTCTAGGACTTGCTGTTTTCGTTCAGTACTCTATGTCAGTATACATCTATCCATCTCCAGTCTTTCTTCATCAGTTGCAAAGTGGTCTGGGTTATAGGTTTTTCCTAATTTACATAATCTTTCGCCACAGACGGGCATTTATACAGTCCTCAGTTTGGGGTTGTTCCAACAATGCCGCAATGGAAGTGCGGTGGTCAACATGTTGTACATCTATTTCCCACTGTATAAGAATTTATGGCACTGACTCTGAGAAGTGGAACTGCTGAGTCAAGGATATATTCATTTGACTTCTTGCTAGTCACTGCCAATAACCTTCCCTTTCTTCTTCACCATCTGTAATGAGGATAAAATAAAATATCTACAAAGTTTGGTAAGGGCGGTATATGTTACATATCCCCTGCGCATAAATAAGGCGTTCTTGGAGCACTTAACTCTCCCTTCCAAGTCTCTTGTACCTTTTTTTAAGTTAAGAAAAAATGACTTGTATTCCCTTTTAAAAAGATCCTTTTGTAGCAGCCCTTGGAGGGCTATTTTAAGCAACAGCAATGAACATGATCAACCATTTTGTAACTGAGCAGAAATGTGCACTACATCCAACATTTTCAATGTGACAAATAACTATGCTTACTGATCATTATTTTAAGAATTATAGATGAACTGCAGGGGTTTGTTTTTTTCACTCCAGGATTTTCATTATTTTCTATTGATTTTTATCACAGAATTATAAAGTTTCTCTGTGGTGAATATGCTCTAGTAAACCTAATTTAAAGCTTGCCCTGATTCTCAGACCTGCAGTGAGAAAGTGACCCCAGGCAGTGTTAAATTTAGGTTCAGTCAATACTTCTCAAGGAGAAGCGACAATTTGCACACTTTTTAAAAAAAGTGTGAACATCAGCAGATTAAGTAAGTGCTGAGTTCACTATCATAATTTGATACCATAAACCTCTCCATAGGCAATAAATATGTATTATGAGTTTGTAGGTTTACAGTATGATGAACTAAAACATCTGAATGTACATAAAATTGCCTGAGTTCCTATGACCTACGTGACCTTGATGAGACTTGCAAAGCTCCCCCTTAGCACTGTCCAGTCCTGAGTGAACACTGAGGACTGCAAGGAGACATGGAAACGTGATGACAGCTGCTATTTGTCAGGACGGGGGAATGCTGCTCATTAGTTTTGTTAGTCTTAGGCTGTTTGAGCTTTATTGTAAATTCTCTGTTTCCATAGTTGCTGTCATCAGATCCTCCCTATGATCCACCCAATTGATGTGAATAGGAAGCTTCTCTGTGACTGTGCTGTCAGCGGGCTGCTGCAACCCGCAACAGCCACGTGATTAGGCGCTTCATTAGGCAGAGTCTCAGTCCCCACGTGCAGCCTACCTGGCACCTGCTCTCTCACCACGGCCCCCCGGGACACCAGTGCCATGACAGTTTGAGAAGCCCCTGTCCACAAGACCTGGAGAAGTGATTCTCAAGGTGGCAAAGATGGAGGGCGGGTAATAGGGGAACAGTTTTGTTCCCTAAGGCACATTTGACAGTATCTGGAGACATTTTTTGGTGGGTGCTACTGGCATCTGTGCATGGAAGCCAGGGATGCTGCCACACAACCTACAAAGCCCAGGTAAGTCTCCTATAACAAAGAGCTATCCAGCCCCAGAAGTTGAGAAACCCTGACCTAGAGGAAAAGAAATAAAAATATATCAAAAGTTCAGCTCTGGCTGAGTAGCTCAGTTGGTAGAGCATTGTCCTAATACAGCAAAGTTGTGGGTTCGATCCCTGGTCAGGGCACATACAAAAATCAACCAATGAATTCATGAACAAGTAGAACAACAAATCGATGTTTCTCTCTCTCTCTCTCTCTCTCAATATCAATAATTTTTTAAAAATTCAGTCACAGAGCAGGAAAGAATCATTAAAAAAATCTCTTCTAGGCCTGGCTGGTGTGGCTCAGTGTATTGAGCGCTGGCCTGCAAACCAAAAGGCCGCTGGTTAGACTCCTGGTCAGGGCACAGGCCCCGGTTCCAGGCCAGGTCCCCTGCATGGGGCGTGTGAGAGGCAACAAATCGATGTATCTCTTACACATCAATGCTTCTTTCCCTTTTCCCTCTCTCTAAAAATAATAAAATCTTTAAAAGTAAAAAGGAAAGTACTTGAAAAATAAATAAGTAAATAAATAAAAATAAAGTTTCAACCATTTACAATTTCACAGAACTATACAGCTAAGAATTAGAACTGACTAGTGACTCCCTAATTTCCATAAATCACTCTCCCAATCACAGCCAGATCTGTTTAAAACACCTGTATTATTATACCTTTGAGCAGTGGTGGTATCATAGCGAATGAGGTTTATCTGAGGCACAATTATTACTAATTGAATAAATAAATAAGTAACCTGCATTATCTTAACGTAACAGCTAATTATCTATTCTTTATTACAGGCAAAATTGCCTCCTGAGCCACCTTTCACAGCCAAATGTCTGCTGGCAGACTAGACGTTTCCTTTTCCTAAAGATTGGCTCACAGAAAAACTGTAAGGAAGAGCTATTATTAAGACTCCAGGTCGAGTATGAAGAAAATGCACATATAAAAGTAATTATGCTTGAAAGACCTAACAACCACCTGCCAGTACCCTCTCGCTTTAAAGAGGGAGACATAAAGGAGCGGAAGGTCAAGCAACATGCCCAGGAAAACATAACGACAGGCCTGCTGACTTCAGCCGCCCTCCGTTCAAAGGGAACGTCACACAAAAGCCTATTGGCATTGAGGAGTACTGAATGTACTCAGCATCACTTTCTTCTTTACCTGGTCGCTGACTAAGAGCAGGGAGCCTTTGCTGACCCCTCATTTCACAGCTGAGGACTCTACTGTCCACTCATTCATCCACAAACACTGACTGGCTCCTACGACAGGTGACACCTCCCAGGCACACAGACAAGCCGGGAAAACCGCTGTTCTGAAGGGGCTCATGCTGGACCAGGGGAAAGGCCGCAGGACTGCAGCGTGACCCGAGGGTCATTACAAGAGGGACTCACTAAGCAGGCTGAGCGCAAAGCAGGAGGTGGTCCCTTCTCATTACAACACTGGACACACACGTGAACACAGAGCTACTTACACTCTTTAACGCTCAGCCATGATGTTTTATATTAAAGGAGAAAAAAAAGTTCCACTTTCACCAAAAGGCGTAGGGAATTACACTTTGCTGGAATGTCAGGCACAGCCCCTGGAAATTTCTGTATACTATTGAATCCTGAAAACAACGCACAGGTTGGCAGCATTGTCCCCACTTTTTTTTAAAGAAGGGAGCTTGTCCAAGTCACAGGAGGAACCATAATGTGAGCCCAGCTTTGTCTAGCTCCGGAATCACATTCCTTTTTTTTCTGCCACTCTCTCTGCACAGGACCTTCTTTATTTGCTTAAAATGCCTTCCACATTACTCCTGTTCAGTCTACACGAAGCAATGCAATCCGCAATAGATAATTCTATTCAAGATTCTTGCTTTCTGGAATCAGAAACCAACGTTTAAAAACCTTAAGGAAGGAAAGACAAGAAAGAGTTCTTTTTTAAAAAAATCAATGTGAGAGAGAAACAAGGGAAAAGTTCTTATACCCAAATGTTTCCTGTGTTTAAGAATTTCACTTATAAAAACAGAAATACTGCCGTCGCCGGCGTGGCTCAGTTGGTTGGAGCATCATCCTGTAGACCTAAAGGTCGCGGATCGATTCCCGGGCCCGGCAGTTCCGATCCTGTACTAGAGGCAACTGATCAATGTTTCTCTCTCGCATGGATATTTCTGTCTCTTCCTCCCTCCCTTTCTCTCTCCCTGAAAGCAGTGAAAAACCAGAAATAGCGTTGTCGTCAGTTTTGCCTCTGGCTGAGAGGATTCTTCCCTCGTCTGTGTTCCCACCTCAGGGGCTCCACGCGTGACGGAGTCCTCAGCCTCCTCTGTCCCTGTGGGAAACGCGCCACACGGGACGGCCGGGACACGGCTTCGCGCCGCGCGTCCCGCGACTTCCGCGCTCGCTTCTGGGCAAAAGGGCGCGTTTTCAAGTGCAACCGCGCGCGTCTCTGACTGACAAAGTTGTCCCCTCACAGCCCCGGGAGGCCTGTCAGGGGACACGCAAAACGGCCTTTCCCTTCATGTCCGTGACCATCTGGGCATTTCTCCCGACCCCTCACGCTGGGCCCCCGGGAAAAAGCGCAGCCGTCCGTCCTCCCGGCCAGGCTTTCCGGCGCCCACCGCCCCGCGCGCCCCGCCACCCAGGCTCACCTCCAGGCGTGCTGCCCGACGCCCGGAGCCCCGCGACCTGCGGGACAAGGAGCAGGAGGCGCAGGACGGCGGGCCGGGACCCCCGCGCTGCCATCACCCCGGAGCTGCCTCGCGGTCCTGTGAGGAAACGGACTCAGGATTGAGCTGCGAGCCTCTGGTACCCGGAGTGTAAGGCGCGGAGCGAGCATCCAGGCAGGCGAGGAGCTGCCACGTTCGCCCCGCCCAAGCCCCGCCCCCACATTGGCCCCGCCCATCCACCCTGTCTGCTTCTAGATATGCTTCTTCGCATACATCCGTAGGTACAAAAACAGACAGGGGGGAGTTAAGAATAGTATAGGAAATGCAGAAGCCGAAAAACTTATATGTAGGACCCATGGACGTGAACTAAAGAGGGGGAATGGGAGTGGGAGGGGGTGTGCAGGGCGGAGGGGGAAAAAAGGGAGGAAAAAAGTGGGACAACTGTAATAGCATAATCAATAAAATATACTTTAAAAAATAGATATGCTTCCTCAGCTCCGCCCTGTTTGCAGCTAGCTCTGTCCCGCCCAACGTGGCCCCACCCCGTTTACTCAGAGCCCCACCCCCATCCCCGCCCAGTTGGACCTCGGCTCCGCCTTGTGTTTGGACCCACCCCCTGTGCTTCCAGCCCCAGCCCCGCCCCCAGGCCCTGCAGGTGGCAAGTGCAACCCTGTAGCAGGTTCGGAGGCCAGTGTCCAGGCCGGTCCCATGTACCTTCCGGCAATCTTGGGCGGGCCCCTGCACACCTAGGGTAACTGCCATTCATCAATGCCTACACCGAGAGTGGACAGACGGACAGATAGAAAGCCGTGACTTGCCCCCGGTCACTCATCGCCAATGATCTCTCCCAGCAGCCTGTGGCCTCCTGGGACTCTGGAGGCCAAGTGACCCCGCAGGAGGCCTGGTCCCAGATCAGCCCGGCCACTGGGCAAGTACCCTCCATCTGGGCCAGTTTCTTCGTCCTTATACCAAGCAGGTAACCGGGAGGACTGACCCTCATCCGGGGAAACAGTCCCCTTCACACTGCCACCAATGAACGTCTGTAAATACCAGTGTCTCCATCTGCCCCAGACACTTGTGCCCCCACTGCTGACTGATGCTGACAGCGCTAGGCCCGTCGCTCACCCTCCATTTCATCCCTTCTGTGCATAATTGATTAGGAAGCTTCATTTGGCTGTAGAGATTCAGGCAAATTACCTTTCAGCCTCAGGGCAGAGCGTGTCGCTGGTTCTTCACAGAGCTTTATGGAGGTGACACCTCTGAGACTCCTTGTGAGCAGAAATTTCACTCTGAGTTCCGCTTTGTAAAACCTAAACCTGGTTGCAGATAATCCTCACAGTAAATATGGGTTGGTTTTTTTCTCTAGGTCCCAGTACAGCCAGAAAAATAGAAACAAAATCCATTGAAATTAGTCTGCTTCACTGGATTTAAAGACAGGGGCCACAGAAAAGGGACACAATGGGATGACTGGGTTCGTCACTCATGACACCTCTGCACAACAAAAAATAGTACTTATTGTCCCTTCATTGCAAGTTTCAATTTTTCTATAAATAATTTATGGGGCATACAGACACTTACACAACTTCCCCTAACAGCGTTTGCAGAGGGTAGAGTGCTGCTGCGCTTCTACGGCTCCGAGACTTGGAGCTGAGGGGGCTGATTAACCGCTGAAGGTCACAGTACCTGTTCGCGGGAACACTAGAGTTAAATGGTTGTCAGTTCGACCACAGCAAGCAGAACTGGACCCCTCGACCTCCCCAGAGTGCTGTGTCGGTACCAGGAGCGCTCGCTTCCGCAGCCCATGCACCAACATTGGAACATCACGGAGATTAGTGTGGCCCCTGTGCAAGGATGACCCGCAAATTCGTGAAGCGTAAGAAAAAATAATGACCACAAGAACCACGATTAGGATTTACATAACCTGCGAGAAACACTATTTGTTACTGTTTTTATGCGAAAGTCAAAATGCATCATTTGTTGGGCACACTAAGATCCAAGCAAATAATCATAGAATATAATGGGTGCATCTTGGATGGCTCTTCCTAGTGCACAGCGGATACTCTCAGTTGCTGTATGTGGAGGTTGCCGCTGACTGGGCACAGGACACCGACAACCACTGCTGTTGCTGGGGCCACCACCTGCAGAAGTCCTCTAAAGCAGCGTCTGTCCCCCGACTGTCAGGTTTGACCAAAGGATTGTCATATGGTCTTTGTGGTGCACCAGCAACCACGCTCTCCTCTGAAGATTGTTTTTGTTACACGTCCTTGTCTTTGCCCATCCTGCTCCTTCTCCCCTCCCCTGAATACACAAACCTGCCCTTTCTTCAGCCCCGCCTCAAATGCCACTTGCCCACTAGCCACGGCTTTCTCCACCCTCACAGGACACTTTCATCCCTATCACAGCACTGTGGTGGGTCCTCCACACCCTCTGCCTGTTACTCTGCCACTGCTCTGTCCCCTCCCCTCACCACATTTGTCACAATTTGTAATTAGCTACCCTTCAGTGTGTCTAATTCCCCCTACAAAAATGAGCTCTGGCAGCTGCGTCTGTTCTTCCCGGGCGTGTGCCCAGGATATGGAGCACGCAGTGGATGCTCCGATGGATTGGTGCATGAATAAATGAATGTTAAATAGCTTGCCCAAAATCTCCAAGCTAGTGAGCTAGAAAACCGTAAGCAGAAATTGAAACCTGAGTGTCCTGCCTTCAAAAACTAAACTTAACCTCTCTCTGCAGGCCCCATCCCTAGTCTGTAAAGTGGTGCCTTAAAGCCCGCAGGGCTGAAGCCCAAGTGTTCAATAGGTGGCGGTCGTTACCATTTGTGTGGCAACTACTCTCTGATGTGCTTTTGCAGTTACAAAACCCTTAAGCAGAGGCTAAATAAATGGCAGAAATCGAAAATAAACATTGTCATCTGCAAGTGGTGTGACCTCATGAGTTGTCTTTCATATCGATGTCGTTGTTGACTCTCATTTTTTATAACGGGGTCAGCTGAGCTAAATTCGCAGCTGGGCAGCGTCTGCAAATCTTCCATTCAGCATTTCCATTACGGCTTGGTGATAAATTCTGCTGTGAGCCTTTGAGATGAAACCAAACTGAAACGTTAGTCAAGGATAAAAATGCATGTTGTCCATTTTACTGCTAACATTAAATGCATTTTCACAGAATAAAGGGGGAAAAAAGCAAGTATTGATAGAATATTAAAATTCAATCCTTCAAAAGGAATGATAAAGAAAAAAATGTAAAACGTCTCTTTCAGGGGCTATTTCTACGACTGCCATGAAATGTAAAAGCCCAGACATGTTTTAAAGTACAGAGCTTTAGGGAAAAAATTAATTGGCCATATTTTATTAGATTGTAACAACTAAATAGGGTGTATAAAATCATCTCACAAAAATATACGCCATTTATAAAACTGAGCTGTCTCAGTAGAATTTACTAACAGCATACATACCACAATGTCAGAGACCTAATTACCAACAGGAAACACAAGTACACAGGACACAGCAATTCACTACAGAGCAGAGTAATATTATAATATATCCTGGATAAATACCAGCTCCTGTTACAAATGAGTACTTTGTTTTCCAGCTTAAGACAGTTCAGTACAATATCCTATGCTCCCTAAGTGTTAAAAGCATTTGCATCTGAGAGTGACGAATCATAAAAGAATTTTTAAAGACAAATATAACTGTACCGTGTACTTCTAATTTGCAAAAAAGATCTTAAATCTTCTCAAAACACATACACACAAAATGGTACCTGAGTATAGAGAATGGATATGTTAATTAGTTTCATTATGGGGATCATTTCAGAACCTGTACAAATATCAAATATCAAGTTATACACCTTAAACACACAATTTTTATGTCAATGATATCTCAAAGCTGCTAAAAACAAATGATGCCTGAAGTAAAACAGGGACAAATATGAATTTCTGAAGATAACCCCCTTCAGCAGACTCGCAATTACTTCATATGTAAAAGCTCAGCATTTGCATCCTAACTGAACACAACTTAGTAGAAACATATAAATAGTTACTGCATTGTGATCTTCAGAGGTGACGTACTATTATGAACTTTAAAAAGAAACTTCTAGAGCATGTTAATAGATTTATGGCAGGCCCTTCCCTGTGGGCCCCTCACAGTGGCCCCATATGCCAGAGTAAATTGCAACCTCGACCCCTTGCCCAGCCTCCTTATCTGTGGGCTGTGAGCACTGAAGGGGGCTGTACAGTGTGAACAAAGAAAAAGAAACTTCTACCCTTGTTTTGTTGTCTGCAACATACAATTGCAAATGTTTCATTCTATGAAAAAGGTAGAACGTATACCAAAACATAAGTGCAAAAACAAGTTATACTGCAGGTATAGATTCAAACGCTCCAGAGATTTGTGGCTACGCACGAAGAGAACTGACATCTTAGTGTGCAATTGATTATCAATTTAATTGTTCCCAGGTTATTCCCACTGTGATCAGGAAATATTATAAAATTCCGATCCTCAGAAGGACACAAGACAATTCAAAATTAAATATATGTCACTTCCGTTTGTAATCTGTACACTAAATATAACGGTTTGGGAAGCGACAGTCCCGTGACACCAAGAAGGAGCTGCCTCCCTGCTAAGTTGGGAATCCGTTCTAGTCATCCGCTCCGCTAATTCTTCTGGCCCGGTCACTTTCCCATCATTTCCTGTGGAAACTAATTCACGTCAAGTTTCTACATGGGTGAGAAGAGAGACCAGATGAGCAACCTTCCAGCAAGGCCGAAGGCTCCCTCTAATGTTCCGGGGAATTGATTATCTTTAACCTGATTCTAAGCTGCCTGATCCAAGTGTCTCAGTATTGGAAATCGTTCAGTAATTTCCAGTTCCACAGCTGTCTCACTTGAGATGCAATCTTTACTTAATCTTCTATAACACACCTGATTAATTTTTGATGTTTTCAATTTTTTTCAAAACTAAAGAATATTTGAAGTCCCCAGTATGGCAAAGGGTGTTTGGATTCTTGGTTACCTTTGATCTTCTCAGTCACTGGTGAACTGGAAGAGAAAGGCTGTGTGCTTCACGTGTCCATCTGATCCCTCCCACACTCCGTGGGAAATACAGAGGGTTCTTGGAATATTGGGCACTGCTCAGCCTTTAGTCTCTGAAGTCAGATAAACGTTACCTCTGTCACTTCCTAGCTATTCATTCAGCAAATATTTCAGAATTAACTGTACTAGTTCTCCGACAATGCAGTGAAGAGGATGTCTCTGATTTCACAGAACTTACTGCCGAGGGAGGAAGGCAGAAAATAAACAAGGTAATTTCAGAATTTGATAGAAATTCTTGAGGAAATAAAAAGGAAATGATGAAGTGAGGTATTCTACTTTAGATTACGTGGTCAGAAAATGCCTTTCTGAGGAGGTGACCTGAGCTAGGACCGGAGCCAGAGGCAGTGCCAGTCACATGGAGTGCAGAGGGGATAGCATTCCAGAGAGAGGGGACGACAGCGAGGGATGGACACAAAGTTTGTCCAAGAAAACAAGTTTCACGAATAGTGACCTACCAGCACAGCATTTCCCTGGCTTTTCTGGTGTCATGAGAACTCAGTCCCCAGCTTCTAACTCTACACACCGTGAGGATGAAGCGTTTGCCACAGAAGAGCTTCTGGCGTGGGACATGTCAAGCCTTGTTTGTCCTCCACTGTCCAGAAACTTCCAATGATGGTCACAGCTGCTGCTGCTCCTACGCTTTCCTGTCACAATACTGGGTCTGCTGGCTCAGTGGGCGGAGGAAAACGCCCCAGAGCCATTTCTACACTGTGGTGATTGACAGCAGCCTCACTATACATGCAAGGGGCTGCGGACAAATAATGTTCCGTTGCAGAAGCAGACGGTAGTGCTGATCAACTGTAAGTAAAAGATCTGCCTCTTGCCGACTTCACACAAAGCACGTGAGCACAGAACACATTGTCAGGGGCCCTTCCCTGGCCTTCGAAGTGAGGGGTCCTGAAGCTTCAGCTTTGCTCACTTCACAGCAAGTCTGTGAAGTTCTCTGATGGGAAACCGATGACACGGTTAAGACGTGCCCGGAGTCACGCATCGGCGTCAACCTAGCAGGCGGGGGACGAGGCTGCTGGGGCGAGTGTGGGGGGCCACCCCACAGCCCGGGAAGGGACCCCAGTCAGGACTTGCACTGGACCGCGGCCCTGGAGCCTTCGCTGAGCCTTGGGATCCTGAAAGCTGCATGTGAGGAAGTTGCCTCTACATCACGCCGCACATACTGGGCCCTCGGTGACTGAGTGCTGTGATTGTAGTAAATGTTCTACAAGGTTACTGCAAGAATTAGCACTAACAATGGAAAGCAATGGACACTACTGTTACCAAAGGCTAGCTCCTGCTCCGTTGTGTAGAGAAACAGGGTCATCTAAGGCTGCAGACTGCTTTAGCAAAGCAGAGAAAGGAAAAACACTTTAAATTCTCCTTTAAGACTATTCTAAGTAGCTTGTCTGTAATGTGCCCAAGTTCACCGGTATGCTGCTTTGGCATCGGAAGCGGCCAGGGAGGCAACAGTGGCTAACTCAGGCAGCAGAGAGGAGGCACTTTTATGTAGTTCATTGTCTATTTTCCATTTACAGCTTGTTCTACTTTTGTGACCAGAAAAAGTGAAATTAGATTGTTCACGACTCAGAGACAACGGATCCTGGATTCTCCCATTGCTGGGTAGGGAAGAGGTCTGTAAAGATTCTTCAGACAATATGATGATATAAAGCTGTTGGGTACAGAATCAAAGTCTTGGCCTTCCCTGGTGTTGGGCATCAAGGAACTGAGAGCAGGTTCTTCCTGCCAAGAGGAAAGAAGTGAAAACCCTCTCCAACCGTGGGGCCTGCTCAGAGACCACTGACGAATGCATTTACACTTACTCAAATAGTAAACCCAGCCCCCTTTTTTATGGGGTGTTATAGGAGACAGTGGGGGAAGGCGACTCCTTTTAAAGTCTCTAACAGTCATACAAACGTAGGGTGGTAAAGATGGACAAAAGTACAGCAGGGTATGGCCCAGCAATTCCATTCTCGGTGCACAGCCTGGTAGAATGAAAACACCCTGATGTTCGTCAGCTGACAAATGTAGTGTGAACAGAGCGTTATTCAGTCATAAAAGGAAATGCACTCACGTGTTGTTTTCCTTGTCTAGTAAATAGACACGAATTCCTGACCGCACTGCACCATGGACGAGCCTTGAAATCATGACACTCCCCGAGGGAGCGATGCCTGCCAGTCCGAGGACCACAGCTGCACGACCCCACTTATGTAAAATGTCCAGTGTGGTTAAGCGGGTAGGGACAGGAAGTAGGTTGATTAGGGTTTAGGGGTGTGCTCAGGCTGGCGGAGAGTTCCGGGGATGGCACGGTGTGGCAGGGCTTCTTCTCAGGGTGATGAAAATGTTCCAAAATTGAGTGAGGTGACAAGTGCAGAATTGAAATGGGTAAATTGTACGGTACATGAATTACATCTCAATAGTTACCAAAAAAAAATAAAAATCAAGAAAGGTAAATAACTCTTATTTCACGTAACTCTGAATTCATTCAAGAACAGACAATTCTTTGTCTGAACAATAAAATAAAATGTGTGACTAATTTTAAGCTTTAAGACAGAGAAAATACATGTTAGATAAGCTTAATTTAGGCACATAAGAGTGCTCTTCGCCAGGAGTTCAATATCAATGAATCACCAAAGTATATTAAGTGTCTCTAAACAGAAACACACATAACACAAGGTTACGTATTGACCGGACCATGACCAGAGGACCAGCAGAACCTAACACAGTGTTTCTGGTGGGGGCAGCAGCCAGCATCTGCTAAGTGTGCCCATGGGGACCTCATACGGTCAACATAGCAACCACTAATGAGTCAACTGTGCAAAGAAAACTTCAGGAGGTCCAAGTGCTGTGTCAAAGGGGCTTTGAAATTCCTTGGCCTGACCACCACAGAAAACTACAAGGAACTGCAGGTCCGTCCTTGGCGCCCTGGAGGAAGGGGTAGCTGAGAGGGGCCCACTGTGGCTCAATGCACTGGTTCCCATCCCGGCCTGCCCGGGAGCAGCCTGGGGGGGATTTGAAGGAATGGTGAGGCCAGGGTGCCCCAGAGGCTGACTTCATCGGCAGGGAGCACAGCCTGTGTACACCTAAAAAGCACTCAAGGTGACTGTAACAGGTGGGAAGTGGTGTCTCAACTGTTTGTGCAGAGCTCATCAAACAGACGGCTGTGCTCTACTCCAAGACCTATATGCATTCCACGGGTCTGGGATGTGACACCAGAAGTTGCACAGCCAGTGGATCCTGGGTGACACTGCAGGTGGGCAGATCTGAACGGGACACAGGGGGCAGCAAAAGTACTGAGCACCCCATCCCTGAGGGTGCAGGGTAGCACTTTGTGTGACCACGGATGCACATGCAGGTGTGTGCACAACCGAGGTCCAGTAGGAATGCCCACGGATACCAGAGGCTGGCAGCACCCATAGGAGTATGGTTCCTGCTTCAGAAGCCTAGGGTCACGGGTTCTCCAGGACAGTAGGGACACAGCAAAGGAAACCTTCAGGGCACACTCCCATCTTCCCCTGCCTATGGTGCTCACATCTCCACCAACGTCAGCACCTTATGTAACAGTGCCTGCAAGGCTGCCGCAGTGTGATCAGGAAAAGATCAGACCCATTAACCCTGGTGTGCTACAAATCCCTTCACCGTTGCCATTTTTCCCAAGTTTTATTCCCAAAAATGGGGGAGGGGGATTAAAAGGTCCAAGAAGAGCAATCACCATCCAACTGGACAGACGGTGGGTCCAGTCAGATGGTGCCACCCCACTTTCCCACTGTCCCGGGTAAAAAGCCAACGCTCTCTCAAAGCGGAGGGAGCGGTGGCTTCCACACTTAAACGTGCCCAAACAAGTTATAAAATCTCCAACTTTTCCTCTATTTATCCTTTTCTTTTTGTTCTTTTTCCTTTTTCTCACGCTCAGCCTTAGCTTCTTCTTCCTCGTGTTTCTTGATCAGCTGTTCCACTTCCTTCTGTTTGAGGACTCTGATGACCGTCTTTCCGTTCTCTCTGGTCAGTGTGGCAATCTCCACTAGAAGCAAACACACACACACGTCTGTGTCACACGCAGGACCCCGCCCACAGACCGGCAGGCGGGCCGTCTAACTCCCCTCATTACCGCCTGTGCTCACCACTCTCCGTGTTTTATGCTCAATATGGTTGGACTTAAATTACCTTCCCTCTCCTCACCCATTCCAACCTCCTGAGCGGCCATTTTGTCACTTTCTTGGAAAAAGTTAAACCAGCCACTGCTCAGGCCCACCTGCTGAGAGCCACGCTGAGCAGGACCCACCACTTCCCTGCAGGAAGCTCCCAAGGGTCAGCCAGAGCCTCTGATCAGTAATTACACTTGTTTCTCATGCACTTTTCAAGCTTCTTTTCAAAACAAAGGCACGAACAGCAGCTTCCATGACCATGGACAAGAACAATGTACTGTCATGGACAGTGGAAGGGCTCCTCGGAGTAGGGCAAGTGGAGGGAGACTGAACGCGGGCTGTAGCACACAACAGGGGGCAGGTGGCAAGTGACGGCCGTGTTCTCAGGGGTACCGGGGTGAACACACGAACACAAACCAAGTACCCCCGGCACCGACATCGCTGCCCACAGGTCGGTGAGATAATTACTAACTGAAAGTGGCACCGCTCAGACCGCCGACTGTGACCGGTGAGGACCCTGGGGCTCCAGTCCTTCAGCCTGGAATGTCTCATGGGCTTGTGGCTCCACCAGCTCTCCCTGCCGACCCTGGTCAGGTCACTTACCCTCTCCAAGCCCCAGTGTCCTCATAGGAAGTGGGTGTACGGCCACCTTACTCAGGAGGCCGCAGTTTCAGTGACCTATGGTAATGTGTTACAGACCTAACACGGGTCACAAAAGTGACAAATTAGAGGACGGGACATGAATTACCTTTTTCAGCAGAGAGTTTGCTCACGTCCATGGTCTTATTGAGGACTTTGATGGCTAAGGCAAGGGCTGACTTCAGGCTCATTTCTCCTTCTTTGTAGTCTTGTTTTAACATCGACACAGCTGCCTATGAAACAAGAAGAGGCAACAAAGAGCCATCCTTTAAATGTTTGCATTTTCAGGAACACAGACTGGGCAGGAGACTGATGCCTGAACCGTTATTAGCGTATAACCAACATAAACAGTTTTCACGGAAAGGAGGGCAGACACGGAACGGGGTGGAGGGGGTGCGGATGCTCTGTGAGTGGGGTCTCTAACCCGGGGCCTCCAACCTCCAAGGACCTGTGACAGAATTCAGGGGGATTATGAACCAGAATGTGAAAAAAATGGTGTCTTATTTTCACAATTTCTCATTGAAAATTAGCATCTCCTTTAATTACAAATGCAGCCGATAAACCCCAGTAGTATTAGGTGAACTTGCGACATCATTACCAACAGCACTCACAGACATGAAAGTTGTAGCGGCTACCTGAAAACACTGTTTACATTCACCACAACTTCAAAATTATGGTGATTATTACTCCTTTTGCTACCTTTTACAGCAACACAAAAATACTCACAGCACTGTTATTTCCGATGCACGTGGCTTTCCAACCCCCATAATTTCCACTAGGGTCGCTCTGATAGAGCTGAAAGCCGTAATGCTTATCCCAGCCAATGTACAGCAGCGAGACGCCAAAGGGACGTTTCCCTTTAACCAGAAAAGAGAACAAACACGTCAACAACCTAAGTTTAGTATCGCTACAATGACTTGAGCTCCCTGAATGCAGCGGAAACCCCTTTCTGTGAAGCTAGGCATTCATAAACTGCTTTGTTCTGGCCGCCAGAGAAGGTCCGTCCGAACGCCCGTTGTGGTTTCTGGGACTCGGACACAGCCAGGAGACGAAATTCAGACGCAGAGGCCAGTGCTCACTGCTGAGTTTCATTACTATGCAAAAAGCAACGTGTTCCCAGATTTGAAAATGCTATTTTGGCTTCTCAATTTTCTATTAATAAAACATATAATAATCTACATCATGGAAACCAGTTACTTCATGAAGCAGAAATGTATCAACAGTATCTGCTTAATTAATTTTCAATTTCTTTTTACCATCCCAAAGATATGAGTTAGAAAATGTTTTCCCTTTCTGGAATAAAATTTGTCCCAAATGTCATACCTCCGAACTGCGTGTAAGCCTGTTTGATGTCGCACAGCGCTGTGACCAACTGCTCGCAAGGAATTGGCTCCTGATACTGCAGCAAATACCTAGGATGAAGAGATCAGCACACTCATGTTTTTTGTAAAACACGTATGTATTCTGAGCAAAGTGCCCTCTGAACGTAAATCCAGGCCGTGGGGAGGACCTAACAGTCACCTGTGATCTGAAAGGAGAGTGGGGGCAGGGGGATGTCAGCATCCTAACGGTCTTATGGCAGATAACAGTTCACAAGTTTGGATTAAGAAATAGTAATAATTTTTTCAATGAATAGATTCGTAATGACTTTAATCTCTCAAAAGTGACTTCTCCTTAGAGACACCAAACCAACGTGTACCCTCAGTTCCGCCCCTGACCGTACCTTTGGGCGATGAGCCTCAGCTCATTAGTCAGAACGTTCGCGTCAGAGGTTATGCCGGCCACGCTGCAAGCCATGTCCCTGGAGGAAGAGAAATGTGCCGGTGTGCATGTGGGAGGGCCCTGCACAGGCACCGCAGAGCGCCAAGTTCCATTAGAAGTTTACCGTGCTTGCTTCAAAAACGCAGCTGCTGTCTACGGGAGCTTTGGCTTTGAGAGAGAGCCCTGCTGTCATTTCACGTGAAAGAAGAGCAGTGCCCTGCAGTCTCAGCTAGGGGGTCGGGCACCACTGTGCCAAACAGGGCGAGGGCACGAACACTAGGAAGCTACAGCAAGTCCCCAGAAGGTTCGGGAACAAAGAAAAAGGCTTTGCCAGACAGGAAGAAAAACTACCCCATGCTCTTGGGTAGTCAGTGTCCTCCCCTCCTGAGGCCTGGCTCGATGGGTGGGGTGAGGGACTCAGGGCTGGGCTCAGACGAAGGGTGCAGTTCCTTTCTTTGCTCCCCCATGGCCGCCACCCTGTCACTAATAAGCAGCATCCAGCTGGCCCATCCCTCAAGGGACAGTCTCCAATGGGCAAATGCAGCTCTGTGCTCACTAGCAAGTCCTGCATACCCAACTATCCCGAACTAACGGGGCTCACCTCACCTGTCCCCAGACCGGCAGAGGTAAGATTCAGTCTGATCGACACGACTCCTGAGCAGCCACTCTGGACAGTTCTTTGAGGGCCTACTACGTGTCAGACACGGTGCTAGTGGCTCTCACTCATTTTACTATACTCCATTAAACTACCACAGGCACTCAAGGAGGCACCGAGGCCCAGAGAGGCTAAACAATGGGTGCAAGGTCGCACACACTTCACTGGAACCTGCGCGACAACCAGGCCTCTAATCTTCTGATACAAAACTCTATTTCTCCACTAAGTGCCGGGCCCTGCACCTCCAAAGAGTAAGGCATGGTCCGAAGCCTCAAGGAGGTTTCAGATAAAAATAAAAAAACTTCCACCAGTAAAAGCATAATAAAGTGTTTACTTCAACTGTACTGGGTCACACAGAACAGCCCTCCCTAAATATTTGAGATCCTATGTATGTGAGCACATGAGACACTTAAACTCTTCCCTAAGAGTTCACTTACTCATTGAGTTTATAAATTTTTTCAGAAAAAAAGACTTCATCAAGAAGCTTGTGGATGTTGCGTCGCTCTGCTGCAAGCAAAACACCGTCGTTTGCTAAGATTCCTAAACAGGTACCCGCGTGTCCAATCGCCTCCATGGCATACTCCACTTGGTACAAGCGACCTGCAAGACACGAGCAGTGATTTCTCAAGGCTCACCCCCTGGGCATTTGCACCCACACCAGGAACGTGAGGTGGACACTCACAGGCCACACACACGAGTCCCACTGTCACTCCCCCGTGCTGCATGCGATCAACCTGGTCACCACCATTACGTCAGAGCACAGAGAGCATGAACAACTGTTAAAGCAAGTATCTTGATGCCCTTCCCCCGAAGTCAAACATGTAAAAACATTTTTTGAGGTAGATTATAACATTTCTATTTTACCTTCTGGAGAAAATATAGTGGTCCTGGAGTCATATCTTCGAGACTGCAATGGAAAAACATACAGGTGATTCCCGTCCACTGAAGGCAGCCCCTGAAAGCCCCCAGACCACCTGAGAACACCCACCCAGGCACCCAGTGCCCAGTGTGCAGGAGGGGGCGCTTCAGGCAGAGACACCGTGCCACCTGTTCCTTCCCACTCCGACCTCCTCATGCTGGGCTCCAAGCTGAGCACGACACACTGCCAGGCAACAGCTTCCTGACATGTGCATAACTTACCATGTTTCCTGAACTTCACAGCTCCTGTGAAAAGAAAATAGGACCCCCATTAAACTGAAACTTATTGTTTAAAAAGCATTTCCATGACTTTAAAAGAATCTGTCCGGTTCACTCCCTTCATTCAGCTAAGTTAAGGGTGCAGCTGCAAGTGCAGCAGGAACCATGCTGGACGCTGGAAGACCAGAATGGGTAAGACTGTCCCTATCCTAGGGACCTTACTGTCTGCTGCTCGCATGAGAGAGGCGAGCAGATGCTTACAAAGCCATGGGGAAACTGAAGCACCGAGGGTGGAGTGGAATGAGAGATGGCGAAAAATTTAAAAAGTATTTTTTTGAAAAAAACCAACACAGAAAACGAGGCCAAATTAGACATAGTAGAGGCAGAAAGAGGGATGTGAACCTTCAGGTCCAAGAGGAAGAACTGGGGACAGGGAAGGCAGGGGGACTCCGGACAGAGGAGAAAGCTTGAGCAAAAAACACAGCGAGGACAGCTAATGGGCCAGAGACAGCTTGCTGAAGCTAACAGAATATGAAGAAACCACAAAGCTAAGCAAGCACCCGGACCACGGACAGCCCACAAGGACACGTTAAGAAGAGGTCAGGCTTTCTCGCGGAGCGCTGGGGTCCTGCACTGAGGAAGGGGCGGGGCGGCAAACTCCGCACCATCATCACTACTCCCGCCGAAGACACCTGGGGCTCGGCCTCCAGAGCCCATCTCACAAGTGCCAGGTCACCGGGCACTAAGTCTGCAGGACTCGCACATCCAAATGAGAGCCCTGAGTTTCCTCCCTTAGGCAAGGGGGCAGAGCCGGGGGATGGGGGGTCAAGTCCTCTGGGCGTGCTGGGCACCTTGGGACGCCCACTCCTGCAGGCACTGACGGAGGCCGCGATCCGCGACGAGGCCGCCGGGCTCTTTCTCTTCCCCACACCCCCACGCCGAGGTAGCCAGCACCCTCCCGACGCTCACTTTCCTGTGCGGGTTCCCTTCTGGAGAGCAGCCCCGCTCCTCAAGGCCACCCGCCAAAACCCGGCCCAGTCGCCGGCTCCGCACAGGGCCTACGGCTGCCGGCAGGGGCCACTCCATTCTCCAGAAGCACAGTCATCGCTCGGTGGCTCCAAGCAGGACGCGCGCTGCCCCAGAGCCCACGACCCTCGCTCGCCCGCGTGGACTGCGGCCAAAGTTCCACGGTGACCGGAAAAATGGACTCACCAGAGAAGAGACACAGGAATTGGGGTCTACACGAAGGGCTTCACACCGCACGAAGAAACCTACACCACTACAAGAGCGTCTCCGGCTAATATGTCCGCCGCGCGTGCGCAGAACTAACGAGTATCCACCGGGAACCAAGCTGAGAACCCGGAAATCCTCCAAGGGAGGGGCCCAGGACACGCAAATCTTTCGGGGGAGGAGCCAAAGACGCAGCAATTCTTCCGGGATGGAGCCCACGAAGCGGAAGTCCATCTGGGGCTGGACCTAGGAAGCGGAAGTCCTTCAGGGGTGGTGCCCAGGGTGCGGAAGTCCTTCAAGGGCGGGTTTGATGGTGCGGAAGTCCTTCAGGGGCGGTGCCGAGGACTCGGAAGTCCTTCAGGGGTGTTGCCGAGGGTGCGTAAGTCCTTCAGGGGCGGTGCGGAGGTCGTGGAAGTCCTCGTGGGCGGGGATCAGGGTGTGTTAGATCTCCTGGAGCCGCTCTAGGACGTGGAAGTCTTTCGGGCGCTGGGCCGAGAGCACAGAAGTCCTTCCATGGCGAGACTAGGACCTGGAAGTCTTTAGTTGTCACGGGAGTCCTTCAGGGCCGGGGCGGAGGGCAGGAATGTCCTCTGGGGGCGGGGCCTAGGACTCGTTGGTCTTCCGGGGACTGGGCTGCTGCTTTTTGGGAGCGGGGAGATGGATTGTGACGTCCCCAGTGGGGTCCTCAGTCTGAGAAGGGGGCGCCATAGGGTGATGGGAGCGCAGGAAGATCCCAGTGAAGGAAAAAGTGGATTTACGGCTAATCCTGCTCTGCACCCCTCGCCTAGGACAGGACCGGCATGCCCCGCCCCCATCGTTGCTCAGTTCTCCTTAGCCTCCTCCTCTGCCTTTCACCTCGTCAGACAGTCTCCACCAACCTAGTTAAAGCAATATGAACCATCACCACACACAGCATTTCTCTTCTTTACTGACATTATTTTAATGTGTTCATTATCCATCTCTCCCTTCTGGCTTCAGTCCCTATGTAAACTACTACTCATGTTTTAAGTGTTTTGGGAAGCTAGAAGGCTTACTAGGTTGGGAATAGACGAGCGATTATCTGATTCAAAATATTCTGCGTGTTTCTTACACAAGGCGAACGAGTACCACAGAAAGACACCGCTGCTCACATAGGATTTCTTAGTTTAAAAAATCATCATGAGGGGGGGGTGGGAGAAGGTAGAAGAGGGTATAGGAGACTTGGAGTGGCAAACACACAATACAATACACACGTGATGGAGTACAGACTTGTACACCTGAAACCAATATAATTTTATTAACCAATTTCACTCCAATAAATTCAATAAAAAATAAAAATTAAAAATAATCATGGATTGTCTGAAGACCTTGGTGGCTTCACATGCATTGATCTGTCCCATCAATTCATTTTTTTTACTATGCAGGGAAATTCCTCATAGACTTAGATTTGGTCCTTTCGGGTTAATTACCCAGGTTCACGTGAACTGTCCCGCAGTCACATAGAGATCCCAGATTCGTAGGACTTGGCAATGTCAAACCAGATTTCTTCTACAGCTTTCTGGCCCATGTCACACATTTGCTGCAGGTGCTTCCACCCGCTTTTGGCAGTAATCATGAGATATTCTTTGTTCTCTGGCTGCAGCTGGCAAGAGTACGCAGCTAAGACAAGGGACTGACAAAAACGACTGCACACAAGAAGAAACAAAGCACCCCTCTCTACTGGCGTCAGAGGGATGACACTTTCAAACCCTGCAAGCACATGGCCACCTACTTGTATAGGAGTCTGGCTTTCAATCATCATGTACATGATGGTGATTGCCACTTCAAACACGTAGTAGCCGTAGCTCATGTCATCAAAGTCTAAAATCCCAGACACGTGATATACAGCATCTCCAACGGCTGACTTGCTGGACTCTACTAAAATGTTATGGTCATTAAGATCTCCATGATTGATACCTGAAAGGAGAAAAAAATGAGCTGTGCAAAACCGGTCATTGAGTGCCCCAGGTCGTTCTCTTTCTGTTCCTCCTCCTCAGGCATGGCCAGTCAGGTAACTTGATGAGCAGTCAGAGGTAAGAGAGCCAAATCCTATTTTTCTTGAAGTAAAACAATTTCCTCTGAAAAGGACAAGAGCTATTAATTTTGGTGGTGTTTCTGCTTTTGCTTTTCATTAACACAAGGCCAAGAGATGGAAGATGTGGTTGCTGCAGATGCCTGATCTTGACTGCTAGGAGAGTAAAGGGCAAAGCAGAACCACCCAACCAGAAATTTTGGAAGTATACATAGATTCATATTACAGGAAGCAAAGGGTCCTAGAATGGACCAGTCATGTCTTTATTTTAACCTAGGATTTCCCCCCAAAATTTCTGATGACAAAGTAATTCTGAATTTCTCGTCTTTTCGATTACTGGACAAGATGGTGCTACTGTCTGTCAGTACGACTCAGAGTGGGTGTCTGTGGTCAGTGCTGGCCCACAGCCTGTTGCTAGTCTGTGTGAGGTAAAAACAAAAGTTGAGAGCGTTCGGAAAACTTTACAGCAGTTTATAACCTAAGAGTGTGATCAGTGGCCTTACCACCAGAGTCTGGACCAGTGTGGGTGTTGTCGAATGCACATATAAGTCACGTGTGGCAAAGGCCGTGAACTCATCACAAATGGCATGACCATTTAGCAGGCTGAAGGGTTAGCAGGACATGGGGTGTCCATGAGCACTGAAGCCGCAAGTCAGGTACTTTATAAGAGCCATGTCATATATAGTCCATAATATTAACTCCTACATATAATGCTGATTTCTTCTCTGTGGCTCAGGATGTGCCAGTCATGCTGAAGCACGACTGTAGGTGGTGTGTGGAAACAATAAACGTTACTATAAACTGCAGACTCTAAACTACACACGCCTGAAATCAGGAGGTGTCATACAACACATGCCATTTCATAGTGTCACTGGCATTTCAATGTCTTCTCTTCCTTAAAGGTTTCTAAAGTGCTGCAGCTTGCACAATAACTAGTGTTTTGGAATTGGTGAAATATGCTACTTCAGGAATGCAACCTGTATACACACACGTCAAGTGGCCTAACAAGGGGTGAAAAAGCTACTTAGTGCCTGGAATAAAATGATCAAAGTTGATGAATTCAGGAATTAAAGAAAAAAAAGGGAGTTCTGGTCAAGATGGCAGAGTGGATCCTTTCTTTGTTAACCCCCCTGTGCTCAGCATACTCAGCAATGATAAAAACAAAAACAAAACAATATACAGTCAGTCTCAAGAAGGAGATCTATACGGGAGAAAACAAAACAGAAACACCAAGCAGTGAGGAGCAGTAAAGCTGCACACGGGTGCTCGGATGGGCAATGAACGCGCCTTACCCCTCGGGGAGAGGAGGAACTGAAAGCCCCGCCCACTGGCTGGGGGGAAAGGCTCACTGTGTGAAACTGCTAGCAGTGAGAAGACCCTCCCAAATGATAAAAGGATGACAAAATCTATCAGCCCATGGTCCTTAGGGGCAGAAGGACAAAACCAAACGCCACGCCATGTCAGGCTGCTGTGTGAGTACGTCCTGTGTCTAATCAGCCTAGTTACTGCAGTCTCTGGCTCAGATTCTGTTGGTTCTTGCTCAGGTGCCTTATTTCCTGGGGTGCTGGCTTACAGGATGTTCTCTATCACAAGGCAATTACTCTAGAAATACAATCAAGAACTTCTGAAACTGGAAAATACAATGAATGGAATTAAGAATGCAATGGATGGGCTTAACAGATTAGACACAGCTACAGAGAGAACGGACAAACTCAAAGATAGGTTAGAAAATTACCCAAAATGCAGCACGGACAGAGAAAAAGGTTAAACACACATCCACAGACAAGAAGAGAAGAGATACAGAGGACTCAGTGAGAAGGCCTAAGACTAGTTTAACAGGAGTCCCAAAAGGAGAAGAGAGAATGGGGGGGAGGCAAGAATTTTCCACAACTGAAGAAATACAATATCCACATAACAGATTTAAGAAACCCAAGCAGAGTAAAAAAAAATCATTGAAGAAAAAGAGAGCATCTTAAAATATCCCGAGGGGGAAAAGACAGATTGCCTTTGGAAGAACAGACTGACAGCTGATCTCTCAGCAGGAAGGGAAGGCAGAAGACAGCTGAAAGCTAAAATCCTACAGGATGTGAAAATATCCTTCAAGATTGCAAAGATAAAATAAAAACATTTTCAGACAGATAAAATCAGGGAGAGTCCCCACTAGAAAACTGCATTAAAGGAAATTCTAAAGGAAGTGTTTCAGGCAGGAACAAGCAGACAGAGGCCCGAGGTTCCGGAAGACATGAGGCCAACACAGCAGTAAATCTAAACAAACTTGGTCGAAAAGAAAACTAATAATGTCTTTTGGAGTGTAAAAACACAGAATTAAAGTTTACTTAAACAACAGCATATAAGTTGGAAAAGTGATAAGTGTAATTAAAGTATATTTTAAGGTCCTTGTGTTGTTTTGAATAAATTAGACTTGCATAAGTTACGATTGCACATCAGAATTTCTAGGGTAATCACTCAAGGAATAGAGAAAGAGTGTCTAGTTTCCAAACTGCTGGAGAGGGAAAACCAGTTAGTTGGAAAATACTACTTTACATAATAAATATATATGTATAGTAATGATATTAAAATATGTATGCAAATTTAGTAGGGAGGGGAGAGGGGGATAGTAAAGTTTAGAGAGGGCTTCAGATATAGCCATTTTTTAAAAAGGAAAAGTCTTATTCCTTTTTTTTTTAATCCTCACCAAGGGCATTTTTTATTAATGACTTTAGAGAAAGAGGAAAGGAGAGAGAAACTTCGATCGCTTGCCTCCCATACATGCCCAACTAGGAATCAAACCCACAACCTAGGTACGAGCCCTGACTGGGGATTGAACCTCAGTCTTTTAGTGTACAGGGATGACGCTCCAACCCACTGAACCACCCGGCCAGGGCAAAAGTATTATTCTTTAAAAGCAACAGGAGCAAATAGAGCAAAATTATAAGATTTGATAAAGCTAACTTGCAACTTCACACTTTTCCTGATGATTTAAAATTTGACAACTTAAATACCAACAAAAATACTCATTTGATTGGGGGAATACTCACATTCTCGAAAATGCCCTAGT
The DNA here is from genome assembly GCA_007922815.1 of Macrotus californicus. NCBI lineage: Eukaryota > Metazoa > Chordata > Mammalia > Chiroptera > Phyllostomidae > Macrotus > Macrotus californicus. Next base: position 37,026 of record VMDR010000504.1, read on the forward strand.
TTGGTCCTCACTTCATCCTTGAACAGCTGAATGACCTGTTCCACCATCGCACGGTTCTGATCTGGGCCCAAGGCATCCAGGTGTTTCTCCAGAAGAGGAACATTTTTCAGATTCCAGATGAAGTTCTCCCGATAAAGACATTTTAACTTTGGGTGGTGGAATTTCTAAATCAAAGGCAAGAAACTGTGAGACTCTTGGCAGTAGGAGCAGCCAGGGCTGAGCTGCATTAGGAGACCGCACCCAGCAAGGGACAGGCCTGGGGAGCGGCCACTGTCCCGCTTTGAGAGCACATTCCCACCTTACTCCACCCTCTTCATGTGAAGACAGCTGTTCTCCCCACAGGGTCGGCGGGGACCCCTTGCCGCCTCTGCCTTCACCTTTTCCTCTTGCTCACTCCCCTCTGACTACACTAGCCTCCCTGCCTTTCAGAGAACAAGCCAGACCTGGCTCCACCTCCGGCCTTTGCATCTGCTACTTCCTCCTCCTGAGATGCTCCCTGACGTATCCAAGGGCCAGTGCCCTCATGTCCACCGGGTGTTCCTGAGAGTCGCCGTCTGTGGGAGGGCTCCCTGAACCCTGTCTGCATTTTGAGCCCTCCGCCCAGTGCTTTGTGTCCCTGTTCTTGGCTTGTGTTTTCTCCTTGAGCACGCAGCACGTGTTGCTGTCCCAGATTCCCCACGATACTGACTTACCTCACTGTGGGTCCTCTCTGGAGTGTGAGCCCCATGTGCTCTCGGTCTACCTTTCTCACTACTGAGCCCCACACCCAGAACAGTGCCGAGCACAGAGAAGGCACCGCTCGTGCAGGATCTGCTGAATAAACGTTCTCAGAATGGCACACTGTAGAACTGGAAGGGCCCTTCTATTTTGACCAGTCTATCCAAAGTTCTAAGCGGCTCTGCCACCGTTGGACAAAAGGAAAAACAGGTTCAGAGACGGATCACCAGCTGCCGCTCTGGAGCTGCGGGAGGACCAGGGCACTGGGCCCAGCCCAGGCCTCTTCCGCGGAGTGGGTGCTACAGGGTGCCTTGGTGGCCACCCAGTGGAGTAGCTTTCACACTTTGGACATGACCTCTCACGTAAGAAGTACTTTTACATACACCACAGCCCAGTATTTAGGTAAGACACACATATAAAGAAAAAAATCTCTTGTAAACAATAAGTAGAGCATTATATGGGATGTAGTCTGGTTATTCTGTTTCTTTAAAAGTGTTCCTCCAGGTTTATTTTAACACCCACCTTCATGACCAGGAGTTTGGAAAACTTTTCCCAGTGCTGGTCCCCACCACCATGTCCCTGCCAGGTGGGCACGTGGCCCGTGTTTGCACACCTGTCCCAGGAGACACTGTTGGCCCTTCCTGAGCAGGCTCGCGCTCTGCATGGTGCTGAGCTAACACCTGCCTCCGACGGTCCACCGCCGGTTCCAGAGTGACCTCCACAGCAGGAGCAGCCCTTCTCCCACATGCCTGTCCTCCCAACACTTGAAGTCGGCACTCCTGCCCCTCAGCATCTTCTCTTCTTCAGTCAGCCTCTCTAGTTCCTTCAATTATTCATCACATGCCGTGGTTTTGAATCTTCTGACCTCAGTGGAGGTGACGCTCGAGCCACGTGTTGAAGGACAAGCAAGTTTTGCAGAGCAGAGGAGAAAACGGCAAAGGCACCGATGCACAACGGCACAGATGGCACATGCGGGGAACCGCAGGGAGCTCTGCACAGGCGCCGAGGAAAGCGTGAGGGGCAGACAGACGACGAGATGGAGGGGCAGAGACGTGGACCAGGCCACACAAGGCCCTGCATGGAAGACCTTGGCCTTCACCTCAAAGGCAGCAAGAAGCCACTGAAAGATGTCTGCTGTGCACCGACATGGCCAGACCTGTCATTTTAAAGAGCAGTGCTGGACTCTGGTGTCAGTGCCCCGGAGGACAACCCTCGACGCGGGCAGGGTCGGCGAGGAGAGTCAAGGCAGGAATGGAGAGGAGGCGACGGGTTACAGGGCCACCGCAGAGGCCGCATGGCCAGGGTTTGCAGGGTGCCTGGACGCAGTTTACTCACACAAACTGTGACTCCTTCTGAAAGTGTTTATCTGTCCTCTGGGAACGCACTCCTCCAGCACCGGGGGACACTTGTCACACATGATGCCCTTCTGTTTCTATAAGGCAAAGACATCCTCAACCCACGTCACTTTAATCCACTCGTCCTCTCACTGCTGCTTCACGCAGTGCTCTGGCCGATGACACCTTCCTGGATGAAAGCTGTGGGTTTTCACTGGTGAATACAGACTGCTTTCCGTGAGCAGCACAAAGAATACCATGAATTTCTAAAAATGTAGGTAATCATGCCAACGGCCCAAAAGAGTACACACCTGGGTCCCAAGAACACTTTCAGTCACAAAAGTCACACATCTCGGATCCTGTTTCCTTTCTGATACTGTAGTAGGCACCGGACGCAAAAAGAGAGCCCAACTCCAGGTTTACTTTAAAAATAAATCAAACCCAGACAAAAAACAATTCTTAGACACAAAATAAAATGCCAAATCTTACCTCCAGTGTCTTATCCAACTTGGCAGCCAGCCTCCCAACGGTGTACAGCAGCCGGGGGCTGATGGGAGTCTCAGCGATGGGTCTTCCCGGCAGGTAAGTCAGCAGCCTCACGAGGTAGCTCTTGATTTCGGAACCAGTATCTAGCCGGATAGAAAGATGCATGCCGTCAAGTCATCTCGAAAAAAATTAGAGATTATTCTGCCTTTGAACAGTAATTATTATGGCCAAGAATAATAGAAATGACAAAACAAGAGGAAAAAAATGTGCTAACCTAGAACACTCAGCAGGAATCTATGAGGCAGGGCTGAGGGCGAAGCAAGGAGTAGAACAGACAAACCTCAGGACACGGAATCAGCCATTCACATCCGAACGACATTAAAGCCCCAAGTCTGCCGGCCTCAGCTCTAAATGCAACGGCCTCCTCTGCTGCGTGACTGCCTAGGAACACTTTGCGGTACGTTCACAGTTGAGGAAAGTGTGATGAACAGAAATGACTGTTTCAGAATCATGGATTCTGCAGCAGCAAACCGACGAGCGGCCTGCTTGCAACAAAAGACAAAGCTCTGCTTCCAAGCCCAGAAAGTTGTTAGGAGCCAGGCACATTAGGAAAGGATAGGTGAACAATTAGAAAAGAAACAAAATGTCAAACCTTAAAAATTCCCAGGAACTGCCCTGGCTGGGTAGCTCAGTTGGTTAGAGCGTCATCCCAATATGCCAAGGTTGCAGGTTCGATCCCTGGTCAGGGCACATACGAGACTCAACCAGTGATGCATCAATAATGGGAACAACAAACCCATGTTTTTTTTCTCTTTCTCTTTTTTTCTCTCCTCCCCTCCCTTCTTCTCTCTTTAAAATCAATCAGTAAATAAAATTGTTTTTCTTCATTCCTAGGAATTGATTTGAGGCTGCTGCCTGGGGAACTCAATTAGGTACATCTTAGCATTTTAGCATTTAAAGGTGAAAGGGACCAATTCTTCCAGATGAGGATTTGTCGCCTTAGGAATGTAAGTGGCTGCCCAAGTCACATACACAGTAATGACAGAGCTGGGATATAAAATTCCTGATTTCTAGTTCTGCATTTTTTCTATTACACCACAGCAGCAAAATGTACAGCCGATCTGATAAATAAAAGTAGTTAATTAAGCCCTGCCTGGTGTGGCTCAGTGGACTGAGTGCCAGCCTGCAAATCAAAGGGTCGCCAGTTCAATTCCCAGTCAGGGCACATGCCTCAGCTGTGGGCCAGGTCCCCAGGGGAGGCACGTGAGAGGCAACCACACACTGATGTTTCTCTCCCTCTCTTTCTCCTACCTTTCCCCTCTCTAAAAAAATAAATAAAATATTTTTTCAAAAAAGGAATTATTTCTCTGCTCAAAAACAACAACAACAACAAAAAGTTCCCAGTTTCCACATGTCCCCTCTTACTTATCCATCAGGTTACACCAGATCCTGGCTCTAACCACGTCTGAATCAGAGCCCAAATCGCCCCCTGGGTGATGCCGTGGCTTCTCCCAAGTGCTAGAAAATAACCGTGTCTGCACTTGGAACAACAAACCTGTCCTCGATATTTCTACTTACAGCCAACGTTCGGCAATGTGCACAGACTGGCGATGACCGGCAAGGGGGCGGTCCCTTACCTACAGACATGAGAGAGGTTATGTTGTCTCCTTTGGTGCGACACACAGAGGCTGTCGGAAATCCAGCCGCCTGCAGGAACATGATGATGTGACTCTGCACCTCGATCAGGTCTGGGGTTTTGCTGGATTCTGTGTTGCTTATTTTGAGGACATATTCAGTGGGGCCATCCATGGTGTCTGTGGTTCTTGAAACGCATACATGAAAGTTCTGGTCATCATAGCTAGGAAGTGGCTGGATCTTGGCAACTTTAAACCCAAACACCGATTCCACGACTGCGCGGGCTTGGGCCTCGCTGAAAGTGGGTTTGGCAGAGGCCTGCGGTCGCTGGTTGTCTGCACTTGACATTACGTCCAGGGGAAACAATCTAGAAAGGGGATGTAATGAACATATTTACTTATTTATTTATTTTTTAAAATTACTTTATTGTTCATTTACAGTTGTCTGCATTTTGAACATATTTATTTAACGGATTTTCCTTAAGACAGGCCAATGCTTCTCAACGTTGATTCTGTACTTGTAATGATTAATTTTCACTCATAAACTTAAAACATGAGATCAATCAAGGAGAAAAAAGAAGTAGATGTTTTGCAGGTGAATAAAAATCCTTGTACCCTAACTTTTTTCTACACCCACTTCGCACATTGAAGGTATGTTTCCAGGGACAGAACGCAGACCAGGAAACACCTTCGTATCAGCCAGTCCGATTCCTGCCCAGCGCCAGCCCCATCAACTTTACTGACAGGAGAGATTTAGGTCCTGAGAGGTTAAGTGCCTTGGTCCAAAAGTACATACCAAGGCACAGTGAGAACTCAGCTCTCTACTCCTAATCCATGATGACGTCTTTCTGCCCACAGCATCATTAGTTCAGATTACAATGTAACTTCAAATGCAGTGATGTTACTTTTCCATCCACAAGTTTCATTACATTATAGAAATCATCATCTAGCTCATCACTCATACTTTCAAACATGAAGTGTTGACTGATGTGAGGTACTCACTTCTCCTGTTTACTTTCTGACCGGAGCATTTGCTTTTCGGATCAAATTAGGTCGCTCCGATTGTGTTCATTGCAGATGTCTGTGACACAGCCTGCACAGGGTCTCAGAACAATCTCTGCCTCTGAAGCTTCTGGGAACCGGTATATCCTGTCACACTGAACTTGGGCTTAAGACTTCACGTGGTATTTTAACATTCCTCCTGCAGATCTGTAAACTGGGGTAGGGCCAGTATTCAAAGTGTAATGTGAGCCAAAGCTTTACCTCCTAGATGAGATCCTGGAGTAACTTCTCAATTCCTAAAGTCTTAAGGAAAATTTTTTTAAAATAAAATGTTAAGAATGGCAGAATAATTGTGAATTTGCTATGAATTATAAGTCCTTAAAATTGGAAAGAACCTTAGAGGCAGCTGGCGAAGGCCAATCTCCCTTCCATTCTACGAGACGCTCCTATAACCCTTGAACGGGTCTTGTGAAGCTTCCGCTTGAACAACCCCGTTTTCTACATCAGGGTAAAGCGTGTTGGCAGCTCTCGCCATCAGAAGGCAGCTGGTGTAGTACAAGTTGTTGTGCTTGTTAAGTGCATTTTGTCACAGTACAAACAGGAGGGGAAAGTTGCTACACTGGGAGAAATAAAACATATCTGTACTTTTTAAAACATATTTTAGCCCCAGCTCTGCTATCTAGCCTCTTATGTGGAGTAGGACTAGGTCAACCCTAAACACCCCTGTAGCTCTAAAAGTCTACGCTTCCAAACTTCTTTGAGTTAAATTTACATTTTCTGCTCTATACAGAGCAGGGCTCCAAGTTACGGAACTAATGGCACAGACGAAGTCGGTTCCCCAGAGTAAATACGGACAACGAAAGGTGCCCTGCGTGTGTGGAGGAAGCCAGGAAGGGAATTCAAATCTTGCAGGTCTGGTTCCCTGCCAACCGGGTTTTCCTTAGCTGCCCAGAAAGGCCACAGGAGGCCAATGATTGCCAACTCCAAGTCTCAGGCCAGAATCTCACAACCTTTGCTTTACCACCAGGGTGGGGATGGGCCTTAAACTCTGCACTCTGTGCAAGGAACACCGGACAAGTCCTTTCCTCTCGCTCACTCTCCACCGTTACAAAGTCCAGCAAGTTCTACCTACGCATGATCTCCAAATTTACCCTTCTGCTCCTGCAATTCCTCTGCCATGTCCCCACGAGGCTGGGACAGGGGTTACGCAGGGAGGGGTCATACCCCCACACCTGGCCCAGGTGGGATGAACGAAAGAAGGGCTGCCTTCTCTCCAGGGGCCAGAGGGCCATTACCCCACAGGGGGTCCGGAAACAGAAAGGCAGGAAAAGCAGTGTGGTTTTCAAGGACTACAGCAATGCACTACCAGGCGTTCCGCAGGACTTCCCGACGGGTGGGAGAGTGGCGGGCAAGCGGGCTGCAGGGTTTGCTGACCGAGTCACACACGCCTGGGTCACAGCGCTTGGGGCCACGAGGCCCAGTGGGCGCTGTACACCTGGCCCCGCCCGGGTGGCGCACCATAGCCCGAAGGGTCTCGGCGCTCCAGTTTCCAGGTCAGGGAGGAGTGCTGGCCGTCACGCACCTGACAGTCTGAGCGCAGCCCGAGGCACCGACCCCGGGGGACCAGGAACACCTCTGCTCCAGCACCCGCTCACCGTGCACGACCCGCGGTCCAGAGGCGGCTTCCACTGTCAAGCAGCCCGGGCTGAGGTCTGACGGTCCCGCGAGGAGGTCTCTTGTGGCCGGATCTCGCGTGGTGTGGTCACGCCTGACTGCTGCGCCTCGACCCGCCCCTGCTCCAACCTCGCAACTCCTGACTTCTGATTGGCTCCTCGAGAAACCGCTGCTGCCAATTAGCATAGGCTACGGGAAGGTGAGGCCCCGCCCCGGCCTGCCTAAGAGGCCGCAAAGAAAAATTCAGAGAGCAGGCTTGTAATTGGCTCTCTGCAATCCGGTCCCGCCTTCTCTCAGTGCTCACCCCAGTCACAACCTGGGTATCTTTCCGCAGAACTGGGCTTCTTGCTCCTCATTGGCCCTTCTGGAGTCTGCCCCGCCCCTTGGCGAGCCCCTGTCCAGCAGGCTTCCGGCTACTGAGCGGCACCGCGCAGTCCGCCCAGTCCACGTAGGAGACTTCGTGGACCGTTTCTCTCGGGATCGTAGGTGCCTGGGCACAACTCGCGCCTTCTCCTTCCTCGCCTTCCTCTAGGCAGCACGCACCCCAGAGGCCACCCTCGCATCCAGGCCCCAGGAACCGCAGTTCTGATCGGAGGTCTCCACGGTCCGGCTTGCTGCGTTCTGCATCGGGCGAGCGGGGAATCTTCATTGTCAAGGGCACTGGGCTCCGACAGACACCTGGAGGCACGCCTACAGCCCGCAGGATTTCTTTCTATTGAGGGGTCTAGACAGCCGCCCGCCCACTCAGAATTGCAACTAAGTCCCAATTTTTGTAGATGCACATTCCCACCCCACCCCCAACGCTATTCTTTATCTGGCTGTAGCGCTCTGGGTTATCTCGTCACCCTGATTGACTTGGGTGTTTCCCAAACCGCTTTTCTCCATTTAGGTTTGTTCTTATCTGTTGCACTTCTAATCTCCATGTAGCCTGCTGTCTTTCTACAGCCTCTCATACATAAAACCTTTTTTAATGCTGCCTTTAAAGATACACTGTCCAGTCATGTTACTGGATCTACCGTAAATCATGTTCTTCTTCAGTGATAGCAATATCGTGATGAGGAAAGCCCCACCAATCTGACACACACGTCGTCACAATAATTTTTTCATCACCTGGCCACTGAGACACTCACATAGTGGCTCTCAGAACTCAGTGATCAAAAGCTGGAGTGAAGCAAAATGAACAATTTGCACAGTGAGATTAGAGCCATGATTTTATATTATAAAACACAGTAGCCCTGTAGTTTTGTGACACTTCCTTTAGCTACACGTTGCAAACTATTTAAAATGCTCAAAATTCAGTACCAACATGTGAACACAAAATTCAGTAGCAACTGTCATCATAAAAGCACATTTTGTGGGGACTACGCAGACAGTTGTCACAGGTGTGCCATTTTCGAAGTGTGCTCTCAATTGCTGTGTAGCTGGAAAGCGAAGCCGGCACCCAGTGAGAGCTGCACATCGACACAGTGCGGCCCTGATGGCGTGCTCCTGTCCCTCAAAACCCTGGACAGTCGCCCTGTCCACATGTGGTGGTATATGCCTTTCCAAAGGTGGAAAACCTCTCAGTGCACTGAATTAGAATCCTTAGAAAGCTTCGTAACGTATCAATTTTGGTTGATGAATGCCAAATTTTCCTAAACTTTAATCACCCCTTCAGAGTGCTATGAAGAGTGGGAGAAAGTGCAACTTGCAGAGGGCGGATTCACTCATTAAACAGGTGTTTCATGCTTAAGTAAGTCCAAGTGCTCTAAGAGGCGGAGACAAAAGAGGGAGTTAGAATCCGCAGGTGGAAGCTACCAGGAGGCAGAGTGGAGCTCGAAGTCCAGTCCATCTTGCCATTCAAACTTCAGTCACCAGCGCCTACCGCGTGGCACAGGAGATGGTCTCCACCTCTTGAGTAGTTCTTGACTAGTCACGGAAAGACGGCCGGGGAGGCAGTGTCTGCACCAAGGATCCTGCTTTGGGTGAGAAACCAGTCTCTTCAACTCTGAGATGAGACTCTACGAATCTGAGACTTGACGTGTTCTGCATTTCACGGCTCTCCCCCTCCTGGCCCTGGAGCGGAAGGAACTGACAGGTGTGGGGGAGAATGACCTTGGTCGGCACTGCGGCACTCACAACTCCTGGCCGAGCGTTTAGGTAACACGACTGAAGAGAAATTTCTGGATGCCATCCTATTTCTTCGTAAGTTATGTTGTTTTCTTTTTGATTACCACAAAGTATTTTATATGGAGTCAAATGTGATAATACAATTTTCTTTATTAAAAATAATTTACAGCATCAATAACATATACACAATTGTCATCAACTGAACTTTGCCTCCAATATATTTCTATACAATACTTAACATTATTGAACTTAAAACTGTTACACTGCTTTGTTGGCTTTAAATAACTGACTGTGTTACTGAAGTGGATTATGCGGTTTCACAGACGCGCTGCTGCGCACAGAAGTGCCGGCGCTGTGATGCTCGGGAGAAGGCCACTGAAAAGTCAAAGTCTATCCCCTCCCCCCTTATCACCCCAAATCAAACTAATCACCTCTCCTAAACCTCAATGCAAAACAGAGGTGTCCTGTAATCCAACCACAGGAAAATGTCAGTTCCTTTGTCCCCGCCCTGCCCCTCACAGCTGAGAGGGCGACACACATGACACCGCCTGTGTGTGAGTGACTGACTGATTCAGGTCTCAGTGCATGTCCCACCCCCCCACCCCCCGGCCCCGTAGCACCACCGGCCTGTGCGCACCAGGGAAACACAGCAATCTGGCTGAAGGGACTCACCCTCGTTCAGATGTCACTGTGGATATCTGGAGATAAAGCAAGGAATAATGACCACTGTCAGCCTGGGAACTTTAGGTAAAATAATGGCCACTTGGTGGCTGGATGCCATTCTCACTTATTTCATTCTGTAGGAGCCACGGAACCCACAAGCACAAAACCTGGCGGGGGAGGGTGGGGCAGCACCACTCGCTGTGACAGGACAGCGGTCATTCTGTTTTCTTGTGGGGCCGGTGCCTGTCCTTTCCCCAGTGTCTGTTGCTGCTTTGCCTCAACACAACACTGCCCAGACAGTTAACAAGTGAAACAATAAAAACCAACAGATGCCACATGTTTGCAAACACAGTTACTGGGTGCACACGGGGACGTACCCCCACAATTCCCCTCCCCAACTGATAACCACGCTTCCAAGCTTTCAGCTTCACTGTGTGTAAGCAACAGATTAAGAGACCCTCGGTCTGTCCCCAAAGGACAGGACTTGCTTGTGCTACTGCTGGGCGGGCAGGCCGGAATTTTCAGCGTTCAATTCATAGCTAGTTTGTCACCTCCATCTCCTGGACCAGTGTCTTTTGAGGACACCCATGCCCCTGCCCACAGACCATGTAGTATAATATGGTTAAAAATAATACAGATGCCCGCACCCTGAAGAAATGATCATTTCTTCAAAGCACATCCCAGGGATTCAATTTGGAAATTCTCCACCCCTAACTCATGTTTTCATGTAAATTAAGAACACATGCACTGACAAACACACAGAATAAAATATCAAGAGCACAATTGAATCGAAAGTACCACAGAAAGTATTTATATAAATTTAAATAAAGGGAAATTGTCCAGCTCTAGTTCATCTAATTGTCTGAACGTGTATTTGCAGAATATTGTGAATAGATGTGTGACTGATGATGTGCAAAGGTCTCGGTGGTCTTCACCCACTGCTTTTTCTTCTGCAACTCCAAGCGCAGGGGAGGTTTTGGTTAACGACACCTAAAACACCAAGTCACAGGAGATGATGGTAGCACATAAAGTGGGCCAAATAATCTCATTCGATTAAGATGATGCCAGCTGAGTCCTGCCAGGGTCTCCGCAGCAGGTACCCGAGTCACCAGGGACGCAGCAGTGCTGCCATGCCAACCTGTGCTGGGTGCGGTGCCACCTGAGCTGCCCCATTGGGTCCGGGCTCCCGCGTGGGGGCAACCTGGCCGGACCGCGCAGGGGCCGGGTCTGGGGCAGGCTCCGCCCCTTGCAGTGAGATGGGGACGGAGGGCCACCCGGCTTACATCACAAACCTAGAGAGCCAACTACACCAGCAAGAGTCTGAAAAGGAACTAACATCTCAGGAAGTCCACTTACAAGTCAGGTTCCAACCTCCACAATGTCCGAGTCTGATCTGGCCTCTTGTGTCTGAGTCTCCTACTCTTGAACCAACAAACAGTCGTGTACAGTTTTATAAATGCAAAACTAGACAAACGGCCTCAAGAAGGTTCCTCATGTGAGAGTCTCCATTCAACACAAGCTCCAATTCTGCCTCTTTGTACAAAACAGTCTGATAAAACAGCCCTCACACTTACCAGCCTCTTCCACAGCACACTTCACACGTTGGTTTTAGCAATGTTAATAGCACCATTCGTATATTATTTAAAATCAAGAAGATTTCATTTCGGTCACGATGTGATTCACAATCGATTACATCCATGGGTGAGAGAAGGGAGTGTCCAGGGCTGCCTGCGGCTCCGCGGCGAAGGTGCCTGGGTCCAGCACAAGAGGCTGGATGTGCGGCCACCAGTTTGGAGCGGTCTCCACGGTGACGAGGTGCTATGAGAACTTCCGTGCCGCAAAGTTTAACAACCCTCCGTGTCTGTACAGCGTTATTTCCACATCGTTTTCGAAGGAAGCAGTCACGCTGAACGTTTTCCCAGTGCTCGTCTGCAAACAAACAAAACACCTCCTGAGTGGTGAGATCTCCCAAGCGCCACTTCGTGGTCAAGACTGCCGGTCCTCACAGGCAAAGACTGACCCAGCCACAGGTCCTGCCCAGGAAGCCTTTCTCCTGACTGCAGCCCCTGAGACCCAGCCATGGGCCTCACCGCTCAGGACGGAAGGGCATTTCCAGCCTGGACGCTAAATGGTGAGCACCGTGTCACCTAGCACACGAAGTCAAGTCCCCAAGGGTCTGACTTAGCAACCAGGGGAGTTGAACTCACCACTCGTGTCCGTTTTGCATTAAATACTCAAGCACAGAGCACCTGCCACCCTCTTCCTCGTCCCCAAGGTGTGAAGTCTCTGCTGCTCCAACCCGGGCCGCTCAACTCTGCCTCCCCGCACGCCTGGGGTCCAGCCCGATCGGGGCAGAGGGCTGACAGCAGGACAGCGGCTGGGCCCTGCCACCGCAAGGGCCCAGGGCTGCTTCTCCCGGACAGGGTGCCGCCGCCTTCTGCTTTGGCCCTGGGGACTGCACCAACAGGGAACACGGCCACCGCACACTCGTTTAGGTCCCAGCTGGTGTCAGTGTGCGAGTCGGTCACTGCGGTCAGTGAACTCACAGCCATCCATGTGCACATGCAGTACACGGTCACGTATTTGAGAACTGTACAGATACCTTCACATCTAACGTGATGCCAGGAGACAGCTCTTCCGGAAACGCTAATGAAAACGTCTCTCTGCCCGAGAGGCCCAAGGAATCCGCATTTTCTCCCGGGAGGAACTGAAGTGGAGCTATGCCGACTCCAATCAAGTGATCTTTGTGAATTTTTTCATAGCTTTCGGCCAACACAGCTTTCACTCCCTGTAACAAACGTGAGTTCATTTCCTTCAATCATCTCGGAAAGTTGCTGTACTAAGCATTTTAAAGGAAAAAAAAAGCTACTTCTGCCCTTTCTATAGAAACTTTCCACCCAATACTCCATACTGAAGGTTGATGTTGCACCACGCTATTTACAGAAGTCTTTCATATGCCTTTCTGTATTTAAAGTTGCTGCCTCATGCCCCCTGGCCCACAGGGCTCAGCCCTGCCAGTTCCCACAGCAGGCTCAGGGGGTTTCTGTTTCATTTGTCAGCACGCCCTCTCAAAATGCCACCAGAACAAAGGAAGAGAGAAGGTACGACCCTGATGAAACAAAGGGTCAGAATGGGCGAACCCTACGACGTGTGAGGGAGGAAACAAAGCTGCAACTACGGAGTGAGGATCTGAACTCAGAGACGGACACCAAGCAGGTCTGCGTCTTCCTGCAACAAGGAACCGGCACACACGGGAGACCTGGAGGCCCGCGGCTCTCAGAACACTGGGCGCAGCCAGAGTCTGTGACCAGCAGAGACTCTCTGGGTCAGTCCCGCTGCGGAGGGCAAACGTCTGTTCTCTGGAGAAAACAAGCCAGGGGCGCTGGATCCATGTTTCTCAACCGAAACAAAATTCCCGCCTCCTCCCACCAACCCTTTTTAGACACTGCTCCCAACCCCATCTTCTCCCTTAGGGCCTGCCCAGAAATCCCTGCACCACAGACCTGTGCGTGCCCCACGCGTGCACCTATGCTGTACGCACAAGAAGAATTAGGGTCTTTAAACACCAAGAATGGACTGTCGCCCCCAGGGGTGCCACGTGCCTGGAGAGAGTGCCCCAAAGTGGGGACTCAGGTGCTGGGAAAGCTTGGAGGACACCTTGGGAAACAAGGGCGGTGCTGACACCTGTGTCCTGCATGGGTCGGTCCTCGAAGAATCGGACCGGCCTCAGAGGATGCTCACAGACTCGGACACACAACACAGGCTGGCTGCACATGAAGAACGCAGTTCCTCGCACAACCATAGCCAGCGAGGCCAGCTGGCTGACCAGGCCCAGCCCACACCCAGCCTGCCCAGTCTGGTTAGTGTCAGGTTAACGACCAACTGAAGGAACAGTCAAAGGTCACCAGACATGAGAGCAAAGTCGAGAACGTAAAGAACAATGACTAACACAATTTCAGAAAAAAGAAAACCTCTACCTATAACTAACGTTCACAGTGCTTATACTCAGCATCTCAGAAAGACAAGTGCATCTGGCTTCTTCCTACAACTCCTCAGACTATGTACGTTTTCAGGGGCAGCAGATTAGACTCAAGAAGAATAAAGTGTGTACAAATTTGGCAGCTACGGGAGTTGTGTCTGGCCGGCCTTTTCACAACTCCAACTGCGCAGAGGGGTGCTGGGGAGGCCCAGATGGCAGAAGACCTGCCCCGTGACTGTGCCCACCAGCGGGGCGGTCTCAGGAGACGTGTCTTCCTGGCAGGGACCCAGGCACCATCATCTCCTATTTGGAAGAAAAAAGTAAAACTTGGCCCACACCTCTGAGTCTGTGCACCCTGACTGAGCAAATCCAAGAAAATGAAATGAGAGGGGAACACGTAAAAGTACCAGTGGGTACAAATTATCATCAAAAAGTAGCAGTTAAGACAGAAGCTCTGTTTCCTCTACCACACGGGTTTCCTGAAACCAGGAGAGCCTGGAGCAGCACCAACGCAACGAAGTCAGTACCAACTGCGGGTGATCCCTTCGTAAAACCTGCAAGCATTATGAGATCTACATAAGTACGGAAACCCCAGTGAGTAAAATGCACTTTGGTAGGATGTTGCTGACAAACATTTAAAACTCTGAAGTTTACGAACGTAAGATTTAAGAATCGATACCAGCAAATATGGTCCTTTGGCAGCCCAGTCTCTGGAATTTCCTGACCCGTATTTCTTTCCTGCTAAAATAATCAGTGGGATGCGTTCTTTCTGGTACAGCTCTGCAGCCTCAAACACATCCAGCTGTAGATTTTAACAAACAGAAAAACTGTTAACAGAAATTCTGATTTAGTAAGCACTGGTCTAAAACTTTGTACACATCCTTACCGTCTGTCCCGACGGAAAGTGAATTGTTTTGGGAGCTGGTTTTCCAATAAACTTATTAAAAAGCTTGATGTTTGCAAACGTGCCTCTGGTCATCACAGCATCGTTGCCTCTCCGGGCTCCGTAAGAGTTGAATTCACGAGGGGTAAGGCTGCAAGAGAAGTCGGAAAGCCAGTTTTCCTCTCAGGCATGAAACAGCCGTCTGTGGCATGGAGCACCTCGAGCGTGCGGCACAGTGGCAGCAGAGCAGCACGCACGCGCCTGTGGCCCTCTGCCAGCCTGTACAGCCAGGTCACGGATGCCACTGCATCTACCGTCACCTAACACACTGTTTCAGCAACCTCAGATACTGCTTTTTTTAAAGTCAGGGAGTTTACTTAGAGAGTCACAGAGGCAGAAGTGAGCTGTGGAAGAAAAGAGCTCAGGGAATGGGCTTAGGAGGGAAAAGCATAAAGGTGACCTGCCGTGGGGGAATCACCGGGTGGCAGGGCAGGCAGGGCTGTGCTCCCAGGACAAGAGGTCGCGGACACCGCGTTTTAACTGCATGTACGCCCGCATGTTTCTCTAAAAGATATGGACGACTAAAACACTACCTTAAGAGAGCAAAAGAGCAATCACAATTTCTTAATATGAGATAGCCAGTCATCACCAAAATGTCCCTGATTTTGTCCATGCCTTTCTGGAGTTGATTTGCTCAAATCAGGACCCGAATATGGACCACAAATTCATCCGGTGGTTCTTGAGTCCCTTGTAACAGTCACGTTAACCCTCTGTCCCCTCTCGTCCCTTGCACCGTCTCTCGCATCTACGCTGTGCTGACCCGTCTCTGTGCTACCGCTTCACGTGCTGCCTGTCCCGTGCTCATGACCCAGATGTCAGATCGAGTGACTTGATAAAGTCTGTCTTTGACTTGATGCCAGTCAAGCCTAGTCTCATGGATGCACACTTCACAGTCCACAAAACACATTTAAACTTCCTGCTGTAACAGGAAGGTGGTTAGAGCCAAACCATCGGTCTTTATTTGGTAGGTCAAACCAAGCTGACTTTTTGACAAAGCAGCGCTGAAAAGAAAAACCGTTTCCGATCAGTTCTCTGCTCAGATGACAAGGGCTCTGTGTAGAACGGCCGCTGCAATCTCTAAAGCCACGCGCAAAGGCAGGGACCACAGGTCCCACAGGTACTGTCAGCCAGCGCCATCACCACCCAGGATGGCGCGCTCACGGGATCAGGGACAGGAGAGGGAGGAGGAAGGACCCCCACGCAGGCACGCACCCTCTGTTCGTCAGGTACTTGGCAGCCGCGCTGCTCCTGGAGATGCTGCCCGCGGGTGAGATGTGGTCGGTGGTGACGGCGTCTCCCAGGTGCAGCAGCGCGTGGGCGTTTTCAATGGGCGGGGGGGCGACTGGCTCTTTGGTCTGAAAGGTTAAAGGAAGGCGAAGGTGGTGAACCTACCGGGAGATCTGTTAGTTCAGAACAGCCTTTACGAGGTGCCATGGTAACGCCATACTTACTAGCTTGTCAAAAAAGGAAGGACATCTGATGTAGGTGGACTTTGAGTCCCATGGAAATAGAACTGAATCTGGGGCTTCTAAGGAATTCCACCGTTTGTCTCCCGCCTGTGAGTGTGGTTTTGGTTGACAAAGAACCGAAAGAAAGATAAAATGAGTCAGGAGCGTATGAAAATGACCACGGGAATAGAACAGTGCTCAGGTTAGGATGAAGAAAGAGGCCGCGCTCCCTCCCAGAGACAGGTGAGGCAGTGCACTCTAAGAACTCATGGTGTCCTTAGGAGGAGGAGGTCTGCTCCTCACATGCCAGCACAGCATATTTTCAGGAACCCTGAAAGTTAAGTTTCAGTATATTCTGAGCATCAGAGGCTTTGCAGAATTAAAAACCCCACTAGAGAATTTGCAAAGATCCAGGCGTGCTGCTAAAGAGAGGGACAGTGCGCTACGGGGCGCACTGTGCATCTGCAAGGAGGGGACAACGGAGAAAAGCCTCTGCTTTTCCAGCACGTCCGCCCTATGTCCCCGCTGCTCTGCACCCAAGGGTCCTGCCCGTACCGTCCGGCCTCTGCACTGCTGCCGTCTCCCTGCTCCCGCCCTTCTCACCCACCGTCCCCGCCCAGTGCACTCCGCACAGTCACAGAGCAACCCCTTCCCACACCTCCCCTTCCTGCCCCATCACAGCCTGCGTTTTATAATGGCCCAAGGGTCCCCCCCTCAGCCTGGTCCTCCCCTTCTCTGACATCACTTCCTGCCGCCATCCCTGCTTGCTGCATGGTCGCCACACGCCGAGTTTCCCTCCTGAGGCCTTGATTCCTTCTGCCTGGTCCAGATGTGACTTGTTCACCTTCTCCAAACTTATCCCAAGGGCCGTGTTTTCAACCACACCATGTAAAACTGCAATTTACTCCCCAAATTTTACACAATTGGTTCTCTTTACCCTGGTCTATAGTCTTCCATAGCATATACCACTATTTAACACAGTGTATAATTTACCTACTTATTCTGTGGACTGTTCAAGAGAATTCTGTGTTTTGTTCACAGAAACACAGCCAAACACATAGTAGGTGCTCCATAATTTCTTTTGGAAGATTTTACTTATTTACTTTTAGAAAAAGGGGAAGGGAGGGAGAAAAAGAGGGAGAAAAGTATGTGTGCGGTTGCCTCTCATGCGCCCCCTACTGGGAACCTGGCCCACAACCCAGGCATGTGCCCTGACTGGGAATAGAACTGGAGACCCTTTGGTCCACAGGCCAGCACTCGATCCACTGAGTCACACCAGCCAGGGCCTTAAATATTTGTTCAGTAAAGACATGCCTTCTCTGTCCTCACATCTCTGTGATGCGCTTAGTAAACTGATGTCATCAACCACCTCTGAGGAGGAGACGTAGATGGCTGGGGACGGGGTGGGAAGGGTATTTCATTGTTGGCTCTCATTTCTTTTGATTTCTGCGCCGTGTAAATGAGGGCGACAAGGGCGATTTCTCTGAAGTGCACCTGTGGTCAAGATGGACGACAGCAACGCTGGCTGCACCTTTCCAGTGAGTACTAATAAAACCAACTCCAGTACGCTACGCTACCCTCTTAGATATTAGACTCCAGATACAAAATGACTGCCGCTCCCTCCGAACTGTGCATTCAAAATAACGGAGTTTACGTTTGCATTCCACTTGGAAAGCAAGACGTATGAAACAAACACTGCCACTTCACTGAGCTATTTAAGAAACAAGTGAGATTCTCACCTCCATTTTCTCTTTCAGTGCTTTGAACAGGGATAATATAACCTGCTCTTCCTCTACCTGATGAACCTCTTCTCGACTAGGCCAAATATCACGTAGGTAAATATTCTTGCCAGTGGTATCGGTACCTGGTTAAAAAAATGAAAGAATAAGATTTAGTATAAGAAAACAACTCCCTTGTGATGTTCATGTTTTCAGAGAAGCCGAGGAAATCACCCCACAACAGAGCGCTTCAGGCTTGAGCAGCGGGAGGACCGGTCCCTCGCACGCCCCACAGGGCCGTGATGACACCAAAACGAGTGACTGCGCTCTCGGGCGCGACCTCCTGCGGGGACTCGAAGAGCGGCACCTCGCACGCAACACCCGTGTCCCAAACACCGCACCTGCGCGCAGGTGCCTGAGCTCCCATGCTAGGGAAACGCTACCTAGAGGCTCCGTCTGGAAATCGAAGTCCACGGTGCCAGCTATGGCGCAGGCGACCACCAGGGGCGGCGAGGCAAGGTAGTGAGCACGGACACAGTCACAGAGACGACCTTCGAAGTTCCTGTTTCCAGATAAGACTCCACAAGTGACCAAGTCGCCCTGGAAAAAAATGCGCACAGATACATTCAATTCAACAGACGGTACCAGCTGAGTCGTCATAAAGCGATCTCAAACATCACCTTTCTCACGGCAAAAGAACCAAAGCGCCCATTGCCAGCTCCGAGGCACAGACTACTAGTCCTGGGAGTGAGCTAAGATAACTTCTCGCAGTTTTAAGGGACTATTTCAAGAACCTAAAAAGGATTCTAATTACTCTGAGATGGACAGGTTACTCCTCCCAAGAGGAGCAAGGACTACAGAAGTACGGACACGTGTCCTGTGATTTGACACCGAAACGCCGTCAGAAACCCACGGGGATGTCTCTCTGCCCACACACGCACCTGTTTCACTGCATTCAGAACGGCTTCCGACAAGGGCACTGTGTTCCCCACGCACGTGGAACAGCCGTAGCCAACTATCTCAAACCTGCGTTTCAGAAACAGATGTCAATGGCGCAGCCCACGTAAAGAAAGGGCAGATCTAATCTTCTGTCCCCACCCCCGTCATCAGGTCGCCCGACAAGAGCCAGGACGCACAGACTGACCTTCGTCAGCGTGGTCATGTCCCAGCATCAGACCGACCCTCAGGCGTGCCACCGACCGCATGCCAGCGTCTGAAGGGCTTAGGGACGGCGGCTGCTCCTGAGGGGCATCTAACCACACCTGACACAGGCTCCACCTACCACCGCATGAGAAAACCCCTCAAACACTCATCACTAAAAACATGACAGGACCATCGAAAACTTCCTTCCACAGGGGCTGAAGCTGCCAAGGGCCCAGAGGACCTGCTTCACTCTCACAAGGCCCCAGAGAGGCCCTGTGACTGCGTGATCTGCTCGCAGGCAAGCTGCCCCCTCTCCACCAGTGAGCCAAGGACAATCCCTGACAAGGATTCCAAGAGGATAAAACTAAGGAGTTACACACATAATTCACAAAGTTACTTCCTGCTACTCTTCTATACCCAAAGAAACAGTAAGATTTGTCAGGCTTGTAAAGGAACTGATGATTTAGGTGAGCTAGTATGTCCTGAGGCACACCCCGAAAACAAGGCTGGCATGGACGATTTTTCAGAGTACATAAGAAGTGCAAACGTCCTTTTCTCCAAAGTTCAGATGTGTGCGCAACATACCAACTAACCTCATCAAGTTCCATTAAGACGAGTTACTCAGCCAGTAACACAAGCGGTGAAATGTCGTCATCTTCCGGAAGCTGGCCTACATACCTCACGGCGAGCACGGGCTCCTTGGCCCCTTCGCTCCCCTGTCCGCCCCATTCCCTGGCTGTGCCCGTCTGTCCGTCCTTCCACCCTGAGACTGGAGACCACATCTCCTTCTCTGGCCAGCACACCGCACCCCACACTGAACGTGCCCAAACTGTGTGTGCTGAGGACAGGGCCTCAAAACCCGCACGGTGACGGCAAGGCAACTGCAGGACCGAGCACACTTTCCTCCATCTTCTCTCCGCACGTGAAAGGTCCTGACGCGTGGCTTCACTCCCTGCGGAGCCCCAGTATCAACGTGAGGGGTGGTGACTGTCACTTACCCGAGCTTGCTCAGGTACGGTAACACCCCGCTGGAACTGAGGTAATGCGTAACCATGCCACTGCCTGGCGACAGACTGGTTCTTATATATGGCCTGACACGCAGACCAGCTTCAACGGCTTTCTTTGCCAAGAGGCCTACAGGGGAGACAAGCCACAATTATCAGTGTGTCTCTCCCCCACGTCACAGGAGGAAGCAAGAAAGGGTCTGTTAAACAGGTGACTCTCCAGCTCATGTTAGGGTGAAAGTCCGAATTTATAAATTTGCTGTCATTTCGTCCATTTTTGATTTGCTTCATTTAACAGAAAAACCTGCAGTAGGTCCAGAGCCTCCACACTGTGAGCTAAGGCACAGCGGACAGCCCAGCATCGTGCATGCACGAGCGAGTCTCTCTGCCTGCCTGCTCACAGGGGTCTGGCACAGCCACGGGACACTCCTGGCAGGTTATCTAGAAACTTGCTAACTAACACTCTGCTATGTTAACAGAGCAGGTGTGACCTAAAACTAATAGACGTGTACATTATACTAGAATAAAGTATCTTCTGTGTAACGAAAAATTGATAACAAATCAAACTTATGTTCCTTGAGGCCTAATTACAATCTCAGAAAAGTCCTCAGTGTCAAACACTGACACCAACATCACGCACTGTCCATGAACTGGAAGGTGAACATGACAGAAAGCACAAGTGATTCAGGAGATGGCATGAGGCCTGGAAGCGCCACCCACCTGCAGCGAGCATGACGGACGGGTTGCAGTTATTGGTGCAGCTGGTGACGGCCGCGATGACCACAGACCCGTGCGACAGCCGGTAGTCACTGCCTTCGTAGTGAAGAGTGACAGCATCGTTCTGCTTTTCGGCTGCGATCTGGAAGCCTTTGAACCCAACCTATGGAAACGTGCACACAAACATAAACTGGACATTCCGCACAAGCACAGAAAAAATGCCCGACGGGAAACACGACTGGGAGGAAACACTGCGGGTCACTCACTGCCTGTGAGAGGCTGCAGGCCGTGACAGCCAGCAGCTGCGGCTCCGCCAAAGCAGGAACGCACAGTCACGGGAACAGTCCGCCAGCCCCCACAGCTCTGGCCCACTGAGAGCCGGCCAAGCACACAGGGCCCAGCTCTCACCTGGATCTGTGGTTCTCTATTCATTCCCACTCACACTCATTGCTCACACTCATTCTCAGGACATCTAGCAAACATTTTATTAGCAATGGCCCTGAAGATGTGCTTCCAAATGATGATGGGGGGGTGGATGGGGGGAGTCGATAGAGTTGGTGATTGTTGAAGCAAGGTACATGGGACTTCATTACACTATTACTGTACAAACCTGACATTTTCCACAATAAAATTAAGATACTATAAAAGCAAAAACTCTATAAAAAAAGCCAGTGACAGTTCTCAGAATAGAGGAAGTGACAAGTGTGAAGCCACGATTCTCAGACAGGCAGTGTTTCTCTTCCAGCCTGGGACGTCAGGAAAGCCTAGAGAGGCAATTTCCACCCACTGTGCCGCAAGAATTTGCAAACAGTGCAACACCTGACTATCTAGTCAGGGCCCCGCCCTTTTTTCCCGAAGATTGTCAAACAGAAGGAAAAAAGACAGCCAACACAGCAACAGCCTCCCGTGTGAGTGAATCAAAACTACCCCTTTTTGTCGGATCAGCAAAAAACACATTTCAGTAAACACTTTACGTGCCGTGAGATGGAGAGGGAGGAAAAGTGCCAATCAAGAGCACCGCAGTCCAGCAGAGACGTCTGGGATGACGCCAGCATGGCCAACACAAGAGCCGTAGCCACGCGCAGCTCTGCGGCTCTCGAGACGAGACCGCTGTGACCAAGGAACTGCGCTGTCAACTTTAATTCTCACTCAGTGACATTGTGACTCAAATCGACCATGATCAACCTCTGATCCTCGACGTGGACCTGGGACCAAGCTCACCCACCACCGGGGCCCCCGCTGCAGTCAGAGGAGTCGCGGCCACTGTGCGCGCTGAGAGCCGCCATGTGTGGGGTCTGTGCTTGGGTCACACCTGGTGTGTGGGCAGGGATGGCTTGAGGGCACCCACCTTCTCGCTTAAGCAAGCTCGGAAATCACTCTTCATCTCTGTCACAGCGACTCTGTCCTGCGGTCTCTTGGGGCCGCTGATGGATGCAATGATTGAGTTCAGGTTAATCTGGACCACCTGGGGAATGAAAGAAGGGGAAGAAAACAAAGCTGCATTCCCAAGGACAGATTCCAATTCAAGCACTACTTTCTGAGGCAAAGTGACTATATTTACATGTTTGAATGCAACCTGTTTTAACGGTGAAACACACCCACGAAAGACAAGGATGTGAAAACCCCACCTGAGCTGTGGAACGTGAGGTGAGAAAGCAAGGCCAGCAGATCAGTCCGCAGGTCTCCGCACCACCCGCTGTGCCAGCTACACAATGCTCCCCCCACAGTCCTTCGCCACCAACGCAAGCACCATCCTCACGGCTGACCACACAGAGAAGGCCTGTGCCGGCTGCGCACTCAGTGCCGGGGGCTGCACACCCTCCCCCTCGCCCACATGTGACGGTGCAGGTGGGCTTTTTAGTAAATGAACCCTTCTCTCCCTGCTTTGCTGTAATAAAAACCTATGTAACACTAAGGAATGAAAGCAAAGGTCACAAACAGCAGCTGTGGAGTGACAGCAACTACGGCCACTGTTCACTGAGCTCTCACTGCGCGCCCGAAACCGTTCCCGTGGGTGCTCAGTCTCCCGAGAACCCTGTGCGTTGGGCGCTGCGCCTTTGTCCTCTGGAGAGGAGGAAAACCAAGGCAGAAAAGCTAAATAGCCTGCCCAGGCCATATAGCTGACAAACCTCAGAGCTAGGACTGACATGCACGCGGTCAGGCTCCAGAACCCGCCCCATACTGGGCGGGTCGCCATGCACACACCTGGGAGTACTCGGGTTCTCCTGAAGTACTCTGCTCATTTCGAAACAGTTTCACAGCTTTAAGGTAGGTTTCCATTGATCTGAGTTTGGCTTTGTCAAAACCTGAAAATAAAAAGATATACGACAAAACTCCAGTAAGGAATTCTGAAATCTTTTGGGGTAAGAGTATTGAATTCCAATGATGAGCAAAAAAGGAGTAGGACACAAATTACTGACTACTGAGAATCCATTTCTTCCCAAATTAGTACTTAGTATTATTCTTAAGAGTAGTAAAAATTTCACCCTTCATGAAAAACTCTATGAACAAAATTGCAGCTCCCTCTTTAAAAGTTAATAAATCACAGACAAGATCCGTAATACTAAGCTAGTTCTATGAATTCACAAAAATACCTGTTTACACAAGGAAAACCAGTAATAGAATTGACGGCTATCACTACCCACCATGAAGGGCAAATTCATTACCTTCCTTAAACAGCAAGTGACACTGCCAGTCAGAACGAAAGGGTAAAGTAAACGGAACTTAGAGACAGTTTCACAGAGCACAGAGACCTTCCAGAAGCTGAACGACCCCAGACGGTAAAGTGGGAGCTGCCCCCGTAACACCTGGGAGGCTGCGCAGGTCCCGACAGGACGTAAAGGACGGGGCAGGCCGCGCTTTCCAAGCTCGCTTGGCAACACAGCCTGCAAGCCCAGGAGCTTCTCCCAGAGACAGCGGCACTCCCGAGCACTGGGATCTCTGGTCACAAGGAGAAACCGCAGGGACAGCCACTCCCAAATGTACCTTTGATTAGAGCAAAGACCTCCTGACCATGGGAAATGCATCGAATAAAAGGAGGTCCTGCTTTTTCACTAGGGGCCTTACGCAATATGAACATGATCTAGTTTTTCAGGTAGTTTCAACCTGAAATCACAGTCACTGGGAGGGTGGTCACAGTTCCTGGTCAATCAGGCTACAAAGACATTGGTACATGTGGCTTTCCACAAAACCACACACTCATCTTTCCGACACAGCTCTGGCTCTCAGCCTGCTCCCTCCGGCGGCTCCTCCACTCCTGGATGGGGGAGGGCAGCAGTGGACATTAAAGCGCCCACCCACCCTGCACCCCGGTCCGTGAGCAGGGCAGGGGAACATCAGCGGTTTGAATAATTCCTTTAAACTGCTTGTGAGTGGGCCAGAGCAGCACAGGTCTGAGGGCACGACGCTGGTTAAAGCCGCTGTTCCAAAACAAGGTCATGTCACGAACACCAGACACACCGGAAACAGAACATACTTATCCTGACGGTTTATCGTCTCACCTGTATGTTCTAAATGTTTTAACGTCACATTGTCAACAGGGAAAAAGCTGAGGAGAGCACCATATTCTGGACACATGTTTGCTATTGTTGTTCGGTCCACCACAGACAACTGTGAGACTCCACTTCCAAAAAACTCCACGAACTTGCCGGCCACGCCCACTTGCCGGAGGTGCTGCGGACAGGGACACAGAAGCGCACACAGGGTTAGCTTAGCACCACACTGTCGGGGCCTCTCTGGAGGCTGCACCCAGGGCCGGCCCCCTCGGGGCTGCAGGCGTTTCAGGGGCCGCAGCCAGGGAGGAGGGAGGCCCAGTGCTGCTGTTAGTCGGGGTGGAGCAGGGCATGGACGCCCAAAGTGGCTGGGAGTCAGGACTGGACGCTGCCGAGATGGGGCCCAGCAGACTCCACGGTGTGTCTGGTCGCTGGCAGCGCCTGCCCTCTCAGCCAGACACACAGGGATGGTGCTTCCCGGCATGGAGGGCATCGGGGACGTAATGAACTATGAACACACTGATCAAACTGTGTACATAAACAGTTAATTATACACTGGCTAAGAAACTTCTTCCAATCCCAACTGCTGGTCCCAATATTGGCAGCACTGTCAATTACAGGTAAATTACACCTGTACAGTTCAACTCGTGGCCTCAAACTTAAATCGTTCTCAGTCGCCAAGTAACCAAAACAGCTGCCCCTGGTCCACATGTGCAGCGCCTCAGGGTGGTGCAGGGCGAGCCTCGGGCGGGCCCCAGTGAGCAGCCGCACCTACAAACGGAAGAGGGGCTGCGGACCACTGGACCCACACTCCTTTTCTAGGAGAAAGCTGCCTCTTTGTACTCATGGCTATTTATCTGAGAAGGAGCACGAAACGCATCACATGTACCAAGCTGCTGCTGTCACCAAATTAATGAGGTGCCACAACGTGCGTTCTGGAACACACAGGATGAATGCTGTAGGGGCCGTGACTAGCACAGGACCTCAGGCAAACAGGACCTTCAACACTGCATGCGTAATGAGTTTAATTTCTGTGTCACTATGTCAAGTGTCAAGGATAGATAGAGCACCATTTTTAAAATATAGCCTGAGGGGTCTAAAAAGCAGCATTAATTTTTAGGATGTCTGAAGGGAGGAATCGATTTCTCTAAAAACATAACGGGATGCTCCTTTCCCTCAGGAATAACGCTGTGATTCTCAGTTTAACTTCTTGATCTCTGGCCCCCACACCAAGTCACTCACTCTGTAAGATGTCAAACGTTTCCCCCATCAGGGACAAGGACCGACACCCCACACCGACAGAGAGAACACCATCTTCTCTCCCCAACGGGGTACCGAGAGCCTCAGACTGCCGTCTACCCCAAAGCGCTGAGACGCAGACCCAGTGGGATGACTCGCAAACTCGCCCGGGTCCAGGGCGTGGTCAGGAAAGCACAGCCAGAGCGCACCAGCAATGCAGGCTGGGGGCTGCAGACAGTCGCACACCGAGGGAACCTTCGAGCACGTGTCCCCAGGGCATGTGGCCAGCGATTCAGAGCAGGGTGGAGCAGCCAGTAGAAAAGCGTGACACCATCCCACTGCCTCAGGTGCTGCCGCCGAAAGCTGTCCCTCCTCGAGCATGGCTCCCAAAGGGCGAGCGGCGTGCTCAGGTACAAAGGACATCAGACTTTCCCTGCGGTGCGCAGAGCCCAGAAGCTGCCAACTGAGGCGGAAGGGGTGGGAGGCGCATAGGGCCTGGCTGCCTGGGTTAGAGAGCCAGGCCACCACTTCCTGCTCAGCCCCTGGGCCCTTTCTGTGCTTCAGCCTTCCTGTGTCTGTTTCTCAGAACTAAGAGGGGCAACGGGTCACCAACGACCGACAGTGCTGACCTCTAGGCTCGTGACAAGGAAGAACGAGCTAGCACATAAGTGAACAATGAGGCAGCGAACTGTCTGGTATGGGTGAGCGTCTGGTGTTTGCTATTACTGCTCCGGGGGGTCGGAGGGGCCCTCCCCTCACATAAAGACGCGTGCACTGAGTGACGTGGCTGGCACAACTGAACGTACCTTTGTAATGCCAAGGACAACATCTATGGACGTAACAAAAGGGTTTGATGAGCCAGTCAACTCACATCCAACCACCTCCGGCAGCGTCAGAGCAACGGGCAGCCCGAGCATAACCGCCTCTGTCTCAATGCCTCCGACCCCTGTGGAAAGACAGACGAGTGTGACAGGCACAGGGCCCCCCCTGAAGGCCCCATCGGGCTTGGCGACGTCCAGGTTCCCCACCGCCTCCTCTTCCACAGCTGCCTCACTGCTGCCCCACTGACATGGACCCCCAAGTCTTCTCGGAAGAATGACCATTGACGCGGCTGACACCCTGACTTCCGCCCTTACACTAAGCTCAGGAAACGCCTCATGTTTACTGCTGTGTCGAGTAGGGTTCTGATAATGGAGTGCAACCCAGTCCCGGTCAGGCTCAGGAAGCTCAGCCTGCCAGCGAAGACCGAGGAAAAGACAGCCCACCCTCAGAACCCCTGGAGGGAGGGAGTGGTCCTGCCCCGAGTGGTGGCCTGTGCCACGCTCACACTAAGAGCACAAGCGCTTGGAGCAAATAACTGCCCGTGAGAGAAGTGGGCAGATGGCCAGAGAGGCGCTGGGTGTGAGGGGCCTTGTGACAAACACAAAGGAGCCTGGATTCATAACAAGGACCAGCTGGGGAAGCCATGGAGGGCCTTCAAGCGAGAGTCACCATGTTCCTACACAGGCGCCGTCATCCCCCGGCCCATGGCGTGCTGTGCCTGCTGGGCTCCGTGCACATCGCACATGTGCACCCACAGCACGCCGACCACAAACCCCTGAGCTAAGATTTCTGTCTGCTGCTGCCTTAGAGATGGAAATGCCTCAGGCTCCAAAACCTGTTGTCTGTTCTGGCACAACGTCCCTGACACCCTCCATCCACAGGAAAGACAGGCACTCACACGTACTTACCCCACCCCAGGACCCCCAAGCCGTTCACCATGGTCATGTGGGAGTCCGTGCCCACCACACTGTCGGGGAAGAGGAAGCCACCTTCCTCAGAAACCACTCGCGACAAGGACTCCAGGTTGACCTGGTGAGGCATTCCAGTGCCGGGAGGGATCAGGGCCACGTTCCGGAACACTCTGGAACTCCACTAGGTTTTGTATAAATTTAAGAAATGCAAGTGTTAGTACATTACGTGAAAACGAAGGTAAGTCAAAGAAAAGCATCCCATGAACCCAAATAAATGAGTTTCTCGCAGGGTCCCCAGGACTCAGGGATGGGAATGGGAGCCTCCCAGCTGCTGGGAACCAGAGCCTGCTCCTGCACTTTCTTGTGCTCAGGGCGTGCAGCGAGGCTTTGTGAAGGGACAGAGGGTCCACACCACCAGTGTTCAAGGACAACGAGTCTCAGTGCAGATGATGCCGCATCTACCCATGCTGTACCAGTTTCAATATGTAAGTGTCTCCCAAACATTCATACCTTGAAAAACTGAAGCCTCTCTCGATTTCTGCCAAATTCTACTTCTTGATTTTTTAACACTGTTTCAGGTCTAAGAGGAAGAAGAGCGCACGTTGAATACACGACAGAAAAGAGTGGCCTTGTTCCAAGTCTTCATCCTTCAACACACACGCACACTCTCTCACAGACCCTGGGACGGCCACTTGCTGAGCCTCTCAGGACATGGAGGCACAGTATGACCAGCACGCCAGGAAGCCGCCCACGCCCCACACCGTTCCCAATGTGCACGCCTGTGAGGCCTGGCTGCTGGACCTCCCACTATGAGAAGGGGGCGGGGGGCTGACACCACCGTAAGCATGAACACGCCCGCCCACGTGGCCCTCGAGACAGGGACGCTGGGAGAGGGACATGCGACGTCCCTTCATGGTTTAAAAAGAGCTTTCGGCCCAAACCTTGTGCTCATCTCACCCCAGAGGGAAGGTCTGTCTTATTTGTGAGCAACAACCTGTACGGACTATAAACACACACAGAACTACCTGACTCAGACAGAAAAACAGTACACCTCTCAATGGGAAACACAGCCTCACTTCTAGGAAGCTATTTGTATCTGGTGGGTATTTCTGAAACACTATTACTAGCGGTTTTAAGTTGGTTATTTTACCTGTCAGCTCAGCTGGCAATTAAGTGTTGACTGAACATCAATACAACTTAAATTATACATGTCCTCTAGGGGCCAGATAATTACAGTCCTCCAACTACCAACGCTGTTTTAAAACTGAGATGACATTGATGAATCATTGCTCAGTGGCCACCTGCAGCCACAGCACACCTCAGGGAACTGCTCAGGACCTCAGGGGACACAGCTCTCTAAAGCCCCGCCGCGTGCCTGCAGCACCTGTGGCTGCAGGTGCCAGATGGGCCTGCATCCACGCATTCCTGGCTGCAGATGAGGCAGGCAGTGCACGCGCCAGACGCACGCCCTGCGCCTCTCCCCGCAGTCTGTGTGTCTGTGATCAATGCTTCATGGACGTGTAACAGCACGTGACAGCTGTTACTTTTACGCAGCCAGCAGCTGCCACATAACCCACTACCACTGTGTCCTCAGAGTCACAGTTAAAGGGAAGTGTTACACCAAATTGGGTGTTTAGAAATAAAAATACACCATCTTAGCACTGCATACTCTACCAGTTGGAAAAAGACAACCCAAAAAATCAATGAGTTTTGAATCAATGAAGCCGCCTCCTCAGGAAACGAATCTGTGTGTGAGAAGGCAGGCTGGTCTCCCTGGATGTCAACGTGCCGGGACAGTTCGGCCGACGAGGCCGCAGGCAGGGGTGGTCACACGAAGCCACCCCGGTCTGACAGCAAAGGACCACAGGTTACACCAAGTTCTTACTCCTATGAGGAGGAACACGAGGTCACCGCAACCTCAGGCTTCATAGAAACGCTGAGGCAAAAAACGTCAGAGCCGCACGGAACCGGAAAAACCCAGTTTAGGGGCTGATGAACTGGTGCACCGTTTAGCCCTCAGGATGAAATGCGCATTCATTGTTCTTAGCTCTCCTAAATCTTCAGTGTGTTAAATCCTAACTTTACAAAGTTTAAGTCATTTTTTATTAAAATAAATTTTGACAGTCTAAGATCCACGGGATAGACAACAGAACTCTCAAGAATGAAATTTCACAACACATGAAAGTTCAACTCAAAGAACCCTTTTTCTTCTTACGAAAAACCACCAATTAGGACACCCAAACGACTCCCAGGACCCGGGCCCTTCTCGAGGCAAGCTGCGCTCCCCGTGGCCCCCTGTTGGCACTCCCGCCCGGGAAGGGCTCTGTGAGGTCTCTACCACAGGGGACTGAGGACACTCCTAACACGGACTTCCAGTGCAGGGAGGACCCCGAAGCAGCCTCTGAGCGGGGACCAGAGAGAACTACAAACAGAGGCTTCCCGAAAGACCTGTCAGTGGATCATGAGCATGAAAGTGGCAGATTCGCTGAACTAAAAATCCACAGTTTTAGATGCAAAACCGTTTTTCTGCCTACATTCACCCTGAAAAAGAAATTGTTCACAAGAACTTAAGGCGTTCCTGCCGAGGCACAGCCCGAGGCGTAAGGTGACCCAGGGCGGTGTGGCACCCGGCACAGCCAGCAGGGCTGCGGGGCAGCGGGAGTTGGGAGGGAGCAGGCGGACCCCCTGACTGGAGAGCCGTCGGGCATGACCAAGCGCTACAAAGACCGTCTCATACTCAGGCACTGGCTGCAGGTGGAACGGGCACAGGGCGGGTGTGTTCTCGATCTGTGCGGAGGGCCTCCCAGAGCCACGGCCCAGCTCTGCAGAGTCGCAGGGGCCTTGGCAGGCGGCCTGGCCGCGGCATGGCGTCTTCCTGGGCTGCGTTCTCAGGGGAGAGAGCTTCCCCGCTTTCTGTAGGTCGCCACCTCCGGGATTTGGAGCGTTCTGTATTGCACTATCATTCCAAAAAAGGAGACAAAACCAGCTGAAAGTGGCAGAAACTTGGCTCTTCAAAAACCACAGGAGCAATGCTCTCTGCAAGCCACTCACTGCTGCCTGAAGGCTGATACAGCACATAACTCGTTTCAGAAGCAAATCTCAGCCCCCCCCCCCAAAAAAAAACAGGGAATTTAAACTTGTGGAGATGAAAACATAATTACTTCCAAGTGCTCAGTGGAGTCACTGTCACACACTTCTGTAGCAACTCCAGCAGCTCTGAGCAAGTACTCAGCAGACTGTGTCATCTGTCAACTGAGGAGCAGGTCAGAGCCCAAGTTTCGATCTTTAGGGCGAACAGGCTCAACTCGTGACAACTTGTGACATATCACAGCCTTGTCCCCAGACTCTGTGGCGTGCACACGTCTCCCCTGGTCTGACTGTGGTCCCGGGCCCTCTGAAACTCAGCTCAGCGGGAGGAAAGCGGAGCCTCAGCCAGCTCCGTGTGCTTAGTCACCCACTGATGAGACGCCGAGGCCCCACCTTCAGAGCCCCCAGCAGAGACGCTGCTACACTCACGTCAGGGGAGTGAGTACGGATGGCCCTCAGAGCGTCTCTCCCAAAGAGCAGGCTCTAGACTCACTACACGTCTATCAAAATGGCAGCAGAAATATACAAATATGAAATAATTTTAAATTCTGACTGAATAAAGGAAATTCAGCAGTACATAAACTTCCTCTCTTCATTATCAGTGCACACTAAACGGAGGGTCCTCCCATGGCACCCACGTGGCTGCCGTCACAATGAGCGTTAGAGTACCATTTACTGAAGTCAGTCTGCCCGGAATGGTCCACCAGGAGGTCTGTCGGGCAGGCAGGGTGGACTTTCTCAGGGTCGCCTCCAAGAGTCTTCACCGCCTCCCTCAGAGCAGCAAAATCCACCATCGCTGGTATCCCACTGAGAAGCACAGAGCAGTCAAATGTCAGCGCCAAGGGCTCTTTACAACGCTCACAATCACTACTGTGCACTCACTCACTTCTGTACTTGAAGGAATCCTGTTTAGTCTGCATGTTTGATCATGTGCCTGTTCCAAAGTTAGGTGCGTGCTGCTTTAATGAGAATTATTGGTAAATATTATCTGAGAACTAGAGTGCCCAGGGGCAGACGCGCCAACAGCAGCACAGGAGACAACGTTCAGAGGCAGGAGAGACCTGGGGGACCGGCCTGCAGCAGCCCTTCTCCTGCCTTCAGGTGCATGACACCCCCCCCCCGGCCCCTTCCACCCCAGGGCCTCTGGCTACCCCAGAGTGACCCCTGAAGGTAGGCGCACCTCCAGCCAGCCCCACCACAGGAAGTCACCAAAGGCTGTCCCTGTGTCAGACACCAAGGGCCCGGGCAGCCCCGCCCTCAGCGGCTTTGCAGGGAGGTGCAGCTGTGACTACCGAACGACAGCGCTCAGACTTCAGTGGTGGCAGAGAAGCCAAACGCCCGTGGGGGAGAGGGGACGCTCCTCTGCCTCGCCGCTCCCACACCTTGTTCCCAGCTCAGCTGGAGGTTAGCCCTCCTCACAACTCAGCCCGACAGCCAGGTCAGGCAAAGTCACTCGGGAAGACTTTGAATTTGACTCTAAGGGTGATGATGAAAGCCACCTGGTCCACAAGGGGAAGACCCCGCCACGGTTAACACTGTCACCCACTGGGACGAGACCACAGGTCACAAGTGGGGAAGCAGGGCTGCCAGTGAAGGCAGGATGACGGCTGCTGTGCATGTGAGAGCGAGCAAGGTGAGCATGGGGCAGCAGAGAGGGAGGGGACACGCTGCACAGGGGGGCCTGGCAGAGCGTGCTGGCGTACTGGGCTACGTGTGACGGAGAGAGGCATCAGGATTAACTCCTAGATGTTGTCCTAAACCGACGGGGACCACAGTGCCATCCCCTGTGATGGAGGCAGCCTGGGAAGGAAAGGGTTAGCAGGCAGGCCCCCAAGTTAGATGTGACGTCTGAAAAGCCTATAGCCAGACGGACACAAGTATGCAGCTAAACAAAAGTAGTTTCGAATACAAGGTACAAGAAACAAGGGCCTAATTTTTAAAGAACTGCTCCAGGTTAGAAAATACAATTAAAAAAAAATTTTATAAACTAATGTTCAAAATGAAAAAAATAAACAATGGAGCCGGCCATCAGGGAACTTCGCAAAGGGAACCTCTGCAACGCCACGCAGGAGCAAGCGCCCGCACTCACGTGAAGTCCTGCAGGAGCACGCGGGCAGGGAAGAAGGGCACTTCCACACGGCTCTGCTTGCGTCCCCAGTCCAGAATGTTCATGACATCCTCCGTGCGCAGCAAGAAGCCGTCACAATTTCTCACAGCAGCTTCCAGCAAGACCCGTATGGAGTAAGGCAAAGCATCTGGTTCAAGAGAAGATGTCACAATCAATGCGCAAGGTCAGAGCCGTCGTGCAAAGTCACACGTGACAAGGCGAAGACACAGCTGCGCCCCAGGTCCGGCCTAGTGACCACAACAGAACAGCAGCCCCACCACCACAGGGACGTCTGGGCACCCAACGTTCCTAGATGTCCACCAGGGCCCTGAGAGGCGGAGACGAAAGCCGCACAGCACGGCAGGGCTGACCTGGGCACACAAGACCGGCGCATGCAGATGCATGTCGTGCAGACACACGTCGGGGAGGATGCGGGAACACAGAGCAGCGCAGATGTCAAGAGTTAAAAACGACAACGACATCCCTGTAAGGCACTGATTTTCAACCTTTTTCTTCTCCTGGCATTAACTAATAATTAAAATTCTGTGGCACGCCCCAAAATATGTATTTTTGGCCAATCTGACAATAAATATAGGTGTAATTTTGACTCGTCCACATGGGACGCCTGCTGCTGTGGTGGCTGCTGTTAATTTTCTCTGTGACGTCCGAGGGAAAGGAGGTCAGCGCCCGACGGAATCATTGGGGCAGCGCGTCTCACTAACTCCTGCGGTGCAACGTCTGAGGGTCACTGCGTTAAGGCGGATACCGGCTAACCTGTGCCGTGAACCTTTGTGACAGATTTAAAAGATCTCCTTTGAAAACGATGACAGTGTAAAGGCACATCAGGGCGCCGAGCTGAACGAAAGTCATCGCACGGAAACTGTCACTTCCACTCTGGATGAGCAGTGCTAGAATGCCAGAGACAGATTTCTGCATTCTGAATTTTTCAGCCACGTGAAGTGTCTCACCAGGGAGACTGAGTCAGCCCGGGCCTGGCCGAGTGGGTGTCACCGCCCCACAGGGGGCCCTGCGGCCGCACCCAGGGGGGGAGCCCTCCGCAACCTGCCTGGGCGACCTCCAGAGCACACCAGCAAGAGGGCAAGCGGCGACAGCGGCGCCACAGCACACCACGTTCTGTGAGACAGGACCTTAGAGAGTATAACACACGCTACTTATGATTACACAGTAAGTATGCAATTTTAAATCTGTTACTAAGTACTAAACACACACTCCTCCCCCAGAAACGACCACGAAGGGATGAAAATCTTGGCATATATCCCACACTGTTTTGGCTGTGCCTCCCCAGCAGGACCCACACCCTAGGAACAAAAAGATTCAGGCATTAGCACTGACAACACAGGTCTGAAACTGTCATATATTAGGTTTACAGCTGTAAGTATGCAGAACGTTTTATTCTTGTACTATTACTTTTTCAAGATTTTATTTATTTATTTTTAGAGAGAACAGAAGGGAGAAAGAGAGGGAGAGAAACATCTCATCAGTCGGTTGCCTCTCACACACCCCCAGCCAGGGACCTGGCCAGCAAGCCAGGCCTGTGACCGGGAATCGAACCGCAGCCTTCCCCTCATAGGCCCGGGCTCCACCCACGGGGCCACACCGGCCGGGGCAGCTTGCTGATTAGTGCGTTACTTTCCACGCGAGCAGCTGTGGACCCACCGCCCCTGGCCCTGCATGATGAGAAAGCAGAAAGCCCTTTGT
Organism: Macrotus californicus; assembly: GCA_007922815.1. Classification (NCBI taxonomy): domain Eukaryota; kingdom Metazoa; phylum Chordata; class Mammalia; order Chiroptera; family Phyllostomidae; genus Macrotus; species Macrotus californicus. The sequence goes on from VMDR010000504.1 coordinate 70,973, forward strand.
TGCCATGGCCCAGAACCACGGTCTTTAAGACTAAGACATGCAAGCATAAATCAGAGTGGCTAAATAAACTAGAAACAAAACAACTTACATTTCAGTTAGGGCCGTGGTTACAGACTCAGTTTATTTTTCCGTCTTATGAACATGTGCTTCCCAGCTCTCACCCCTGACAACTCAGCCGCTGCCCTCAGGAAAGGGCACACGCAAGGCTGGGCCAGTCCATCTCCGTCAGAAGCCAAAGTTACCCAAGACTGACCGGGACAGTGACGGATCGCTGCGAGCACCACCACAAGTAATGACTGTCATTCACTGATGTATCAAGTACATAAGTAGCCCTTAGTTCATAAGGATTCCAGAAAACGCTTCATCGATCACGAATGGAAGTTGCTAGAGCAACTAACTCAACACCCTGAAAACTCACAAGTAGTGGAGGAAGTCCATCAGCAAGCCTGTGTTTCCTGATCTCAGGTAACAAAGGAGCTAAGAGGACACTCCTCACTGAAGAGCCACAGCTAATACATGTGGAAGAAACGATGCGATCACATGACCGCAGTCAGCAGCCCCCGATGGCACCACGGGCAGAGCCAGCGACCCTGAGCGGGGGCTGAAATTGTTCGGTGATAACGTGCGAAGGGTCCTCCTGGTGGGTGGGTAAGCTGGTAACCACCATGCGCATCACCAAAGGGGGAGGCTGGACCGCACCTGTCTCTGGGCGGAACAGGGAACACAGCAAAAATGAACACGTGCCTATGTCAGCTGACCCTAGTCCAACACCAGCTCTAGAGCGGGAAAGGCAAGACAGGCAGCAGCAGTGAAGCCACAAGGAAGCCCTCAGCCAAGCCCCCTCCAGAACCCGGTTTCCTCCACGGACGGCGGGGTGAGAGAAGAGGGACCGCACAAGCTTTCAGAGCCTGCAAAGGCGTAACAGCTGAATGTGAGGTGTGACCCCGTGTGGGCGACGCCACCACACCCACTGTGACACACATGTGTGAGACAACAGAGAAATGTGCACATGGACTGAGAGTTGTGCCGTACGAAGGAATCACTGCTAATTTTGTTAGCTGTAAGACAGGCGCCACAGTTATGGGGTTTTTAAGTTTTTCAAATACCAGACACATACACTGAAATATGTCTACAGGTTTAAAAAACAACAGATATAAACGGGACACGGGACACAAAGGCTGACAACACGCGCGGGGCCACTGCACTCTGTCTCCCCACCTTTGTGCTCGGAAGCACTGGCCTGTAGTGCCCAGGGGCAAAGTTGTGAGTGAAGACAACAGAGACCTTGATCAGTGACGGGCCCCAAGGCCTGTGCTTGCTAGTCACTTACTCTAAGGTGTGACCTTTGGAAAGTGGCTCAAGATGCCACACTTTCTCCAGTGCAGCAGGGATGGCAGTACCCGACAGGCACATCAAAGTGCCCTGCCCTCACCACTCACCTCCACGCTGCAGCCCTCAGGCACAGCATGACAAAGAGCAGGTACCTGGATGTTAATGTCCACCCGCACCTCAGTCAGAAACATAATGAAGTCCTCAAATCTAAAGGAATTGTAGGAGTAAAATTTTTTAATAGGACGTTTGGAAATAATAAGAAAGGAAATAATTATCCGAGAAGCCAATGTACAAGATTAACTTTGTATCTGGTTAATTATTCTGGAAAAACAATTCAGGAATATTTTTTAAGAGTATCTTCATGAAAAGCACTCACCAGATTTCTAGTCAAATACAGTGACATGCACACCACCAATTCTCTCCGTGCCTCCTGAGGCCCACTCCATAACAGGGACGACACGAAAGTGCCCAATCCACATGAACAGATAGGGAGAAGGAGAACTAAACATTTTGGGAAACAGCACCTGGGAGACTGGTAAGGGGTGATGCGAACAGAGAAAGGCGAGCAGAAACATGGACCAGGAACCAGGATGCCCGGGGTTTCTGAAGAGGAGAGGGTGAAGCTGGATGGCCAGGGAGCAATGCCTGCAGAAAATATGGAAAATGGAAAATATCTCCAACCTAGAAACTGGTAACTGAGCAAACTATCACTTAATCCCAGGCAGCCACTGGAGGCCACGTTCTGTAAGACAAGCAGGTGAATGGAGGCTGGAATCTGGGCGCCCAGGCTCCAGCCCGGCCCGAGAGCCAGGGTCTCCTCCAGCACTCAGAGGCAGGAAGGCCGGGCGGGGCGGCAACCCAGTCCAGATGGAGCACTGCCAGGAGCGGGGAGACGGGAATTGATAGATTACCCGATTATACCAGGAGGGTTTCTTTGTTTCAGAGATGAATTATTGATAAGGTCATAGAAAACTAAGCAAATGAAAGATAGTCACTAATTCCAGGGAAAAATACAAAGTTCTATAAGGGAAATGAGATGCAATCACCTACTACACGGATTGGCTGAGAATATTAACTCAGCGTAACACCAGCACTGAAAACTGACCCAGAAATTGTGGGAACTGCACCAGAAGGGACACAGGGCACACGCACAAGAAAAGCAAAGCGCCACAACCCCACTGTCCGCAGTAGACAGTCCCGTCTAGAACTGAAAACTCAGGAACAGCTGTACAAACTAGGCTGTGTGATAACACAGAGGGAATTATCAGGAGAAACAGCCAACAGAACTGGAAACAGTATTCTCTGCAGAGTGAAAATCAGGGGTGGGCAAGACAATCGTTTCGGTTACAGTGTCAGTGGTTTTTAACTCTGTCATTTGAAAATAATTAACTATTAAATTAAAAAGCAATTCTAAGTAAAAAGTGAATCACAAACGTTAGCAACATTTTGTGTTTCAGAAGCACTAACTTACAAATTCGTCAATTCCCAACTCCTGCGAGCAAAGACACAGTCCTGTAAGAACCGCGCCTCACACAAAAGGACTACTTCTGTCTTCCCGCACGTGACCCCACCCTGCAGGCCAGCAGCCTGCAAGTGTGGCCGGGATGACCCACGGGGCTACTCGGAGGGGCCGGCAGCCTGTCAAGAAGACCCTCCCGCACCACAGAGGAGAAGGGAGGCCTCCACCCAGCACCAGGCTGCCTGCAAGGCCGGGCCTTCCAAGCAGTCCAGCCTTCAGGTGAGGGCAGACACCTGGTCCCCCCAGCGCCCACTGCCCTACCATAGGCCTTGTCCCTGCCGGGCCAGCAACCCAGACTAGCCCCCTTCACCTTCCAGTGGGCTGAGCCACGCCTTCGGCTGAGGTTGGAGCCCCTCCCACGTCCGTCCCTCCGGGGGTGTTCTGTCCCCCTCTGCCTCAGCGCACCAGGCCATGTGCTCACATCCTACCTAAAACCCCCGTCCCGTCACCTATGGGCTCACATCCATGGACTCGCATGGACGCCAGAAACCACGGAGAGCACGGAACCCTTGATAAATTGGTTTCCCAACGTACACATACTTATGATGAAGGCTCGTTTATAAATGAGGCGATTCCAGAAAGAAGATCCATTCTTACCACAGATCTCAGCAACCTCGACATCAGACTGTTTCTTTCCTAAAGTTGAAGACTCACCTTCCGTACAAAGGAAGTATTTTAGGGCTTCTCTTCAGCGTTATCTGAACCGCCAGCACCTCCACGCTGGCGCTGGCAGACCGCTACAAAATGAGTGATAGTCGATCTGATGACCAAGACGACTCAGCGACGACCCCGTGGGAGCAGAGGGCGTGAAGACGCTGACCAGAGGAAGGACCGACGTGACGGAGGCATGGAGTGAGATGGTGCAAATGTCCATCTCGCTGCTCAGACCAGTGCACAGCCTAAACTAGGAGTTGTTCTATCTGGAACTTCCCATTTCATATTTTTCAACCGCAGCTGAATGCGGGTAACAAACCACACGAGCAGCGGCACGGCCGTACTCTCTGGCCAGTGAACGACCCTTCACGTCAAGCTCCCCTGCTGTGGGGGGACGGACACCGCCGCGACCAGGCACCACGCTCACGCACCTTCTGGACTGAACGAGGCACGAACACACAGTGCAGTGGGGAGGCCCTGCACCAGGCAGAAGGCTGGGCGGCATTAATTCTGCCTCTCCTAACCAGGAACTGCTAGAATTCCAAGAATCCAGAAAGCTAATCCTCCAACAATAGATAATGAAAAGGGCACATGGGAACGCGGAGCAGTGGGTAACTTAAAACTAGAGAAGTATGGTCATCTGTGTTACTGCTCCCTGAACCCAGCTGACAACAGCATGTACCCAGGCGCAGGGCTCGGTGCAGAAGACCGGCAGGCGCTGAGGCCCTGCACTTGGGGGAGGCAGCGGGAAGGCAGGCCCAGAATGAGGACCAAGACCTGCTCTTCAAGACTAAAGGCTGCTGCTGAGGTCAGGGACAGGGCTGCCAGGGCAGAGGTCACCGACGCTGGCCTGGTGACATGTTCTTTGTTTGCACAGCATCTTAACATTTAACTGCCAACACTGAACAACATCTTTCACGTGTCGGGGAATTCTGCAACACTGACCTCACGTCTCTGCACTCTGCCACAGTCCCAACCAGGGCCATTTCCTGGTGTGTGCACCTCCTCGGTCCTGGTCAGCATGGGCCTGCAACCCCCTGGGAGCGGGTCTTAAAGGCCACGGCTTCAGAATCAGAGTCTCGTTCACGGCTCTCCCCCAGCCCTCAGGAGGTAACGGTGCCTGGGAGGGGGGCCTGCCAGGAGGGGCACAGAGCGTGTCCCACAGGATGGACGCAGAGAATGGTCAGGAAGCGCAGGCAGTCTTGTCAGTGCCCTTAACAATCTGGGAAAGAGAACGGTACTAAGGGGAACAAGTACTGGCCTAAAATCGGAAGACAGGAGTCTAAGACCACATTTCTCACTTAAAAGGTATGTGACTTTAGGGAAATTACTTAAAATTCTTGGACTCAGTTTCCTCGTCTGTATCCTCTTGTGAAGATAAGACTATTTTCCTTGCCTATAACAAAGCAATGCGGTGACGACGAGGAGATCACGCAAAAAGTTTCTGTGGAAATCCCAGGAGATGAAGAAATCACCCACAGGCTGTATTGGCATTAACAGGCAGGGAGGCAGGCTTCAGATAAACGGAACGCGATAGAGAATTGCACCTGAGCGGCTGGGGGAGCACCCAGACTCTAGGCCGGAGCCCTGGGAGCAGCGGCACCACTGAGAGCCCTGCTCGAGGCCAGGGGCCTGGAGAACAGACACATGCTGTCCTGGAAGGCCCCGGTGGCAGGGCAAGCTCAGAGCATACCCACCGACAGTGCCAGGTAGGGTGCCACTGAGTTCCAATTAGGAGAGCCAGCCTTTGAGGAAAAATTATATACATACGGCCAGAGAAAGTCTAAGAAGGCAGAAAAAGAGAAAATAGACTCCTGCTGAAGGCTTGTTTCCATTCACTGACAGAGACACACAGGGAACGAGAAGATCCATTGGCACCGTCAACAACGGTGCGGATGCTCTTCTCACACGTGCGGGTGAGCACACAGCCTGGCACTGCTTGCCCAGGTGGTGCCTGTCCACACTGCCACCAGGGCCTGCGCAGGCCCCAGGGCCCTGCCACCTCCCTGGCTACAGCAACGAAGCAGGACCCAGCCCTGGGCAGGTCCATGCCCCCAGCCTGGTGAGCACACACACGGGACCATCAGCTCTGTCACCCAGGCACCTGCTACCAGCACAAAGACCAGACTGGAAAGGTGCTGGGGCCAGGCTGCGGCTGAGCTGCTGTACAGGGCCATGTGTGAAGCTAGCAGGCAGATGCTCACCTGCAATGAGGTAGAAGGACAGAATGCGGTGAGGGGTGGGGAGGACCCAAAGCCCCAAGAGAAAAAATAAAAACCTTCCTAAATTCTGGCCCACGGTCCCTTTTTAAAAGATGCAGCCACATTTCATTGGCCTGGGAGCTTTGTGTTGTGCAATGAACCTCACTTCACTTGCCCCGGTGGGTGTCTCTTTACGACCAGAAGGCCCACTCTAGAAAGAAATTGTCAATAAAAGCCAAGACCAGACCGACCGACCCTTGCACACAACGTGGCAGGCTGGCGAGCACGTGGCAGTACACAGAGCAGGATCGTGTGACACAGTCACGGAGCGTGTGTGAACGTCACAAACCACTTTGCTGCTTACCCAACTCACAGCCCTCACCGGAGCCCACAGAAGAGACAAGATGGGAAACTCAGACTCGTGTCCATGTTCCAGGAGGACAACAGGACCACAGCGGACACCTGACCAGCCCAGCCCAACTAGGTCAACACAGCAGATGAACAACCCGTCCGGAGGCACAGTCTGAACAGGCTGGCGTGCCCTCATAGCGTACGACCGAGGGCAGGCACCACCAGCGGGCATTACCCGGGGTGAGGGAGGGAAGTGGGCTGCAGGTAGAAGAGTGTAGGGTTGGTCCTCAAAAAGGGAAACAGAAGCCGGGCAGCCTTCTAGTGACAAGCGGGACAGACTCTGGCTTAGAAACTCTGGTTCCCATGAGGCCTGACCGTGCCTTCTTCCTGTCTCTGCATGTCAGAAAGCTGCCACCAATATCTTCTCCACCAGGGTGCTGACTTAAGTGAGTTTTTGTTCCTGATATTCAAGAGTAAAGACTGAAAGAGACAAATACACACGGCAAAACCATAAAAAGATGAGCGTCTGCTGAGGGAGAAGGGAACGGCACACTTTCAACCGGACGCCTGTGTATAACGGGCTTACGTCAGCACCGGAACGGCACGCGGGGACAGCAGCTTCGCTTCTGAACAGGACATGGGCAGCAGCCCCAGCAGGCAGACTGCTGGCCAACCCGGACGCACCGTGCAGTCAGCCCTGTGCAGTGAGAAGCGACAACAGTCCTCTTTCTCACAACTCATGCTCCCCGACTCAGAAGCCAAGGGGGGCCTGTACCCAGTGGCACGGAAATGTGTGCACGGTGTCTGGTGAAAAAGGCTCCACACGACGCCGGCTACGTTTCTGTCAAAGCAGCACGTGCGTGCAGCTGCACATGTGGGCGCAACACGACCCAAAACGACCCGGGGTCCCCACTGTCTGCGACGTGCCTGCCTTTTTGTGACTCTCAACCTCAAACTCTCCTGAAAAATTAGACACAGGTTTTCCTTCAGATGTGGAAAGCCAAGTCCTGGCTCTACTGTGGGACTAAGCAGGCCCATGGTTAAAAAGCAGGCAGTGAAGAGAGAAAATAGGAAGGGCAAGAGAGAGGACCCAGAAGGACAGGGCTGAGGTACAGGGCTGGCAGCCCCCCACCTGTAACCTGTAGGCTGTGAGGTTTGGCCATGGCCGGGTGTCACTGCACGGCCTGACTCGACACCTCCGCTCACACTCCCATCAGGCCCATCGGCCTGGTTCCCAGCCGCTGATGTCCCCCGTGGCCCTCTGTGAGACAATTCAAGTCCCAGTTCCTTGAGAAAAGTCTCCCTTCCCAGATGACAGGGATTTCACCCCTCCTTGGAAAGAGGTGTATTTTCACATTCAAAGACCTTCTTAAAGAATCACTGGAAATCTCTAAGGTTGTAGCAGGCACACTGGAGTGCCAGACAGGCGGCTCCAGATCACCAGAGAGACATCATGGTTGTGGACTGTTTGCTTCTGAATGGCAACAGAGTTCGAAGACAAGGCTCTCCCAAGATGCTCCAGCACATCTAAATCTTCTCACAGTGTGCGAGAAAACACTGCTTGAAGCGATCCAGAATATTCAATTCCAACAAAATCTACAGAAAAAAAAATCTCAAAACCTCCCTCCAAAACTGACTGCAGTATGTTTGGTGTGTATCTCTTCAAGTCGCTTTTAAAAGCCTGGCAGTCGGGTCGGCTTTAGCCCAGGTGGTCACTAGGTCACGGCAGACACTGAGAGTCTGACAGTAACAGTCACTCTTCCTAGCTCCCTGCACTGGCCTGGCTGAAAGAGTCATGCAACTGTCAATAAAGTCAGGTGTCCCATCCCATACCCTGGGTTCAGCCAAGTTCACTCTTCGGAAACCTCAGTGAAAGGCCTGCCAGAAGTGCTGGGGTTCAGGCCAGGGCAATCACGCCCAGCCCTGGCGCACACCTCCAACCAGCGGGCCCTGCTGAGGACTCCTATTCAAAGGATGGCAGATAAAGAACTGTGGGTGTTACTGCTTAAAAACTTACACGTACAATTAATTGTAGAATATCATCAATCAGTTTTTTAAAAATTGCATCAGTAGTTTCTTTGGGTTAAGAATCACTGCTGAATTAACTTAGATTTTTAAATGAGAAGGTACAGGCTCACATCTTTCTCAAACAAAAGTTGTCCCAGGAGGAGTTTTTAAAACATTAGAGATGAGTATAGCTGTACTTGCTACAACACTACAGGAATAGATTTAAAATTTCTTCAGCTCAGCCTGACAAATGCATTTTTATTATTAGAAACTAAACAAACCCAAGAAAACTTAGGCAACATTACCATACTTGGTGCCTCCAAGTTTAGGTACATTGAAGAACTTCTTGCGTGAACTGTCATTCAGTGTTTCAATAAGGTACTCAAAGGTGTATCCTGGGGGGGAAAATTATAGTCATTAGACACAGTTACAAAGTACCTTGTTCAAAGCACAAATACCTGGAAATCAACTCTGTCCAGTACAATTTTCTGCGAGGACACAAATGTTCTATTATTTGCCCGGTCCAATTAGCCACATGTGATTACTGAGATCTTTAAATGTGCTAGTGACTGAGGAACTGAATTTTTATTTCATTTTAATTAATTTTAATCTAAATAGTCACATGTGGCTACTGTCCACTGCACTGGACAATCCAGTTCTCAACCATGACTCTTACCGAGTAAAAACTGGTAACAGAATCACTGCTGAAACGTGTTAACAAGCCCTGGAAATGAGAATGATTTAAATGTAGTACAGGCATGTTTAGGGAAGACATGTCCTGAATACTTCATAAAAACAGAAACAGCAATTTGAGAACGCCACAATTATGTTAGAGGAACTGATTTTTAAAAAAATCTAAAGACAAGAATTTGACAGAGCGCTCGACAACGTGGACAAGCAAACCTAACCAAACACCTAACAGGAAAACACCTCACTAGGTGATGATAGGGTGAAAGACCAAATTCTCCCTAAATAAGACGCGTCTCCCAGGTGTTGCACCCACTGAAGCTGAACCCCGCAGTCTTGGACCTCGGGGCCCCGACGCCGAGTCGGGAAGGGGCGGAGTGGCCTCCACGGAAAGCACCTTCCCGTCCTTTGTGCGGGCCCTCCCGCCGGGACGGAGAGGCGCACAGCCGAGACCGTAGCGCCTTCTGTTCCATCCGGACAGGGCAGAGCCGGGGATGCGGAGGCGGCCGGCGCTGCGGTACGTGGTCCGGGGCTGTCCCACCGGCGCCCGGCCTCGTCCACCTCCCACTCCGCTTCTGGGGTGAGGAGGCGGGGAGGGGCGCGGACACCCGCCCCCCCCTGCTGTCTAATGAGCGGGCCTCCCGGACCCTCAAGCGGGCAGGAGCCGGCGGTGCCCAGGCGGCGATGAGCCGGGCGCGGAGCGGCCAGGCCCCAAGAGCAACCCGAGCCCGAGGCCCGCGCGCCGGCCGGGTGACTCCAGGCGCGACACGTAGGGACCCGGCGCCGGATCATGCGCCTGCAGCTGCCAGACCCTAGGTGGCAGACCGCACTGACCTGCACTTGGCTCGTCCATCTCCAGGGACCATATTAGCCCGCGGGGAGGCACCGCGAGGAAGGAAAGGAGACTGATCAGGGAAGGGGAGGAAGGTGGCCGACTGGGACGGGAGGAAGGGAGCAGTCTCGCGCAAACACCGCGAGAGCCGCAGCGCCCGTCCGATTTCGTGCTCGCGATAGTTGCCGCCCAGCTCTCGCGAGACCTCCGGATGAGGAAACAAAGGAAGAGCGGGGGTGGAGCTAGGAAAAGGCGTGTTCTCGCGCGATCCTCACAGTGGCAGGCCCTCGTGTGGACGTGCTTAGCGTACCCCGCTTCGTGATCCGCTACTTAGCGTGGTCTCGCGTGTCCAGTTGGGCCTGCGGTCTGAGGGCTGTGTGGGACGGGGACGAGGCTCCTCGTCTTCTTCGGTGATGGTGTGGGCGCGCCTGTGCTGCAGCCTGCTCTTTCCCGGTGGCGGTCACCAGGCCTCCGTCTCTGTGGCCTCATCTCCCGCGGCGGCCCGGTCCTTTCTCCAGTCGCTCTGCCCCTGTAGAGGGGTGCCCTTCCGTCGGCCCTGTGGCTGCAGACCCCGGTTTGCTGTAGCTGCCCATAAGGGCGCGCCGCCGCCGCTTCCCCTGCCCAGCTTACTGCGCGGGGCACCAGTGCACCCGGGCCCTGCAGCCCTGAATTCTTCACCACGTTGCTCCTAAGAACAGAAGATCCCGTAACCACAGTGCGATAATCAAAATCAGGAAACATAACATTGCAACACTACGATCTAATTTATAATCCATATTCAAATTCTGCCAATTGTCCCAATTATCCCGATATTGTCCTTCATAGACATTTTTCCCCCAGTTCAGGATCTGACCCATCTAATTCGATCACTGCGCCGGCTATCTTGCCTCTTTAGTCTCCCATAATCTGAAAGAACTGCTGTTTTCTGTTATGAGATCGACATTTTTTAGGGTTACCAACCCACTGGTTTGCAGCACGTCCTTTAACTTGGGCCGGCCGGCCTGTTTCTTCGTGATTAAATTCAGACTGCTTTTCGCAGAATGCTACCTCAGTGATGTGTCCTTTTTAGTGTCATGTCCGGTAGCCGGGGATTTCACTTAGCTCCCTTTTGGTAACAGCCGTCTCTTCAATCAAAAATCAGAGCAGGGTTTCAGGCCCGAGTCTGTGGGGCTCTAGAGCCTGCGTTCCCACTGGTCGGCAGCTTCGGCTCAGGAATCACGAGAGGTGGGGAAGAGGTGCCCACACCTTCCTAAATCTCAGGATGGCCTCTTGACAACTAAGCTCTGAGTGCTGCCATGTTCTTCCACTGTTTGTTGTTGTTGTTTTTATCCCACGCAAGAATGTTTATTGATTTGGAAGAGAGGAAAGGAGAAAGAGAGAGAGAAACATCCATTGGTTGCCTCTCGTATGTATCCTGACCAGTGATCAAACCCACAACCTAAGTATGTGCCCTGACCAGAAATCAAACCCACTACCTGTTGGTGCATGGGATGACAACGCTCCAACCAAGTAACCTACCCAGCCAGGGCCAGTCTACATTTTAATTCTACACAAGGCAACCCTTTATCATTTTTGATAGTTCCCAAATAAATGCCGTTATCTTAAAAAATCAAAACCATGGCACACAAGGACACCTGCCATTCCACGGGAGCCACTGCTGAGCCTGGTTGCAGGTGAAATGTAAACAGTTGGCTGCCGGCCCTTGGCACGGGAAGTCAAAGGGAACCTTTGTACACACCCACCATGGTCCATAACCGAGCATTTTGTCCATCCCGTCATGTGGAAGGCAGGAGGTTTTTTCATTCATTCATTCATTCATTCATTCATTCATTCGTAAGGTTTTTATAAAGAAGATTTTAATTTATTTACTTTTAGAGAGATGGGAAGGAAAAGAGGAAGAGAGGAAGAGAAAACATTGATGTGCAAGAGATACATCAATTGGTTGCCTCTCTCACACCCCCAATTGGGGACCTGGCCGGCAACCCCGGCATGTGCCCTTGTAACAGCGTGCAGCCAAGGGGGGCCCCCAAATAGGGATTTGTAATGGGCTCCAGGAAATATTAGTAAAAATATATATAGGATGTCCTCACCCCCACAGGTCTGAGCTGGGGATGGGACACATGGAGCAGGACCATTGAGAGCTGTTCTGCATAGCAGCAGCACTGCAGCTTCCCTCTGGCGTGGTCATTTATCAGATCTATAACCTTTAACTGGTTTCATGGACATGTTAAATAGCTGTGGCCAGGCTCTGAGCCAGGGGGATGGGAGTGACTTCCACCCAGGATGGAACTGGGAGCCCACTCTCCCTGGTTACAGCGCCAGCGTGAAAGAGAGAAGGAAGGTTGGGGCCCGCGTGGCTTTTGGGTCTCCCTGTTCCACGCAGCTCAGGGAGCCAGAAGGCAAGACGTAGCAGCAATGCAGAGCTCTCTGTCAGCCGCAGGAGAGACGCTGCGGGAAGAGGGGTGGAAGGACTCTTGCCGGTGGGCCGTGAGGTGTCACATGGTTTGGATTAACTGGAGATCCCATCGGTGACACAGGTGACGGTGCCAGGCTGCCTGAGCCACGGACTTCTACTTTTCCTGAGATACGGTGCCCTGGACCGGGCAGAGGGGGAAGGAGGGGCTGTGCGTCTGTGGGAATTCTGAAGGACTTGGGTATTTTAACGAAGACATTAAGTCATTGCTCTAAGTCTGTACAACTTTTTAAATAAGTAATTCCTTTCCTTTTCACCAGTCTCTGGCATTGACAGACGTCTTTCCCCTGGCGGCGGGCTAGACGAACCTAGTACAGGGGCGGCGGACCCCCGGAGCAAAAAGGGGGTCCTTTTGGTAACAGTATATTGTTCACCGCCCCCACCCCGTCTGTTCTGTAACACTACCAGTCACGTGTTGAAGCTGTTTCTTCCGTCTGTCTGTGGTTACAAGGCTTCTCTCTCGCTGTTGTTCAGTTATTTATTCTGGATGAATTTCTCGACAATTTAATTGTAATTCCAGACTGGACCTGGGAGAAGGTTAGTGTGACTTCCTCACTCCTCGGCCATCTTGGATCTCCTAAACTTCCACTGTGTGTGTGTGACCATTTCATCCTCAGTGGATGCGGGTGGTCTCCGCATTCTGGTTGTCCTGACTGCTGCGGTGAGCCCAGGGGTGTGTAGAGCTTTTCCAGCTAGTGCTTTTGTTGTTTTTCAGATGAACACCCAGAAATGCGATCACTGAATCATATGATAGTTCTGCCTATTAGTTTTTGCTTTTTAAAAAAAAATTATTTTTGAGGAACCTCCATACTATTTTTCCTAATCACAGCACTAATTTATATCCCACCGGGGAAGCACGGCTTTCCCTTGACCCCCACACTCCGGGGAGCCGGACGCTCCACAAACACCTTTCCTTCCCTGCTCCCCACTCCGTTTGTACTGCCCTTTGGAATGATTCGACCACACTCCGGTCTTTTATTTCTCTGCATTTTTTATCTCTACTTCTTTAAAAAATGGAGTCACGGGTAACAATTCCCTCTACGTTCTTAACTGAGACATTTGACAGGAAACTATCTCTACTTTAAGACTTGAGGAGGAGAAGGGGACGACGTCACATATTTGCTTGTAGGGAAACCGCAGGGACACGAAATCAGTCAGACGTCGCCCTCTGCTGTCTCCCAGTGCTCTTGCCCAGAGACGCTACGTCCTGACCCGCCCTTGCAGGCACGAGGCGAGTGTGTGCGTGTGCCCTACTCACGAATTCAGCACAGTGTGGATGAGACCCTGCTACGGCCTTGTTTCAGGCACTGCGTGAACTCAACAACACACAAATCCCATTCCCAGGGCACTTGTGTTTCAGTGGTGGAGTGAGCGGGCAGTAAACGTGATCAATGAAATGAGTGGTGTTGGATGTTGAGAAATGCAAAGAAAAAATAAAGCAAGGGAGTGTCATCAGAGGAATAATTCCCAGTGATCTTTTGAGACATTTTTCGTTGTCACAAGTTGGGGGCTGGTGCTACTGGCCTCTCATGACACCCTTTCGCTGCCTCCTCTGCGTTCGGAGAAACCGGAACCCCCTCGAGTTTAGCTTCCCAGAGCCAGGCTTCCTCCCTGCCCCGGTCCACCCTGACCCTGCCTGACAGAGCTGCAGCCACAGCCTCATCCCTACCGGGACACTCTGTTCATCATGGACCCGGTGCCCAGAACGATGCCGGCGGGGCTGTCCTGGGCCTCGGGTGCAAACAGGGGCACCTCGATAGGTGGGCGTGTGCATGTCTGCTGCTTTTCACAAGGGTGGCTCCAGGCTGCGACCTGTACTCAGCAGCATCAGAAGCTCATGGGAGGGCGGGGCGGGGCGGGGCAGGTCAGGGAAGGCGTGCGCCTGCCCAGCGGAGCTGCGGGAGCTTTCAGATCCCAGCGGGGAACTGGCATCGCCCAGTTCATTCTTCCCATCCTTGAAAGTGGTGTGGCCTCCACTGATTCAGTTCTTTCTTTAAGACATTGGAATTTTTATTCTCATGAAATGCAGTGCCTTTTGTTAGGTTTATTTCAAGACCTTAACATAGACTTAGCTCATGCACTCGCTCCTCTGTGTTTTTGTTTTGTGTTTCTGTGATTAAAAACTGTTTCGATAAGACTTCAATTTGACAGAAAAAGTGCCAGAACAGTTGCGGTAACTGCTTCTACTGTGACTTCAATGCACATTAACACTAATTTCACTAATATTATAATGTTGAAATTAATTACTAAAATTCACAAAAACAACAGCGCCCTTATCTCACTTATCATTCACTTTCATCTTTGTATGTTCCTCTTACCAGCCCTCCCTTTAGCCTTCAACTCCAACCCCTCAGCACAGGCCCTTCTCACTCTGCCTCCCTTAATCCGTCGCCCTCTCCCACCTGCATCTCCGTAGGGGCTGCAACGCACAGAAGTCTTCGTCCCGGGCAGGGGGCTTGGAGCGCTCGGTGCAGCTCTGCAACTCTGCGTGTCTGTTTCTGGTGCCCAGGGGACCATGCTCTGGCGCTGTGGATGGAGAAGGTGTCCTGGACTTCATTAGCCTTCTGAGACATTCGAGCCTTGCTCCGCGTCATAAGCGTGGAGGCAGTTTGTACAACTAGGCCATGGGTGCTTCCGACAGTGGGCCGTCTCCGCCTGTTGAATGCAAGCGTGTGAAATGGGCTGTCCAAACCTGTCACTGACCCTCTGGTTTGGTTTCTCCTCTAAACAAGTCCTCGTGCCACTAACAATGAGTGATTTCCACAGGGTTGGTACCGTGTGTGTGTTTTCGCTTTGTGAGTCTCTCTTACCCTCTTCTTCAGAGTCTCTCTCTCTCAGTGTTTCCGTCCCCACACCTTCCTTCTCCCCACTCCTCACTCCCTCCACAGTCACCCCCCACACTGAGCAGCCCATACGATGATGATCCGGCAGTGAAGTTCCAGCACTGCTCCGGGGCCAGCCTTGCAGGAATGGCAAGGTGACTCAGCCTGCGATCTGTCTCTGAGTCTCTCCTTCCCTGTGTGTCTACTGGAGAGGGCTAGAGAAGTCTAGACTAGAGTAGTGAGTGGCTCCCCACGACTGGAATTGCAGGCCAAGCATGGCTTACCGGGCGAGGGCTGCAGCGCGTCCACGATGCTCTTGTTCGCCGCCTCCCCCAACACTTGGTAGCAACTGGGTGGCCAGCAGAGCACCTGTGGGGCCCTCAGCACCTCCTCCCAAACCACAGGGCCAGGTCCTGCTGCAGCTTGTTCACCTGCCACGGCCAGATCTTGAACTGCAAGAGAGGATTGGGGGTGGGGGAACCACACTGAGCAGGCCTGGGTGGGGGATTTGGGCAGAGAGCTGTCTGGGGTGCTGTCCTCACAGGGGTGCTGAGCACCCAAAGGCTAGACTGGCGCTCCTTACAACCACCCTACAATACTAATCACCACAAGTGCCTCCTCCAGGACACTCTTGGCGGACAGCCTGGGGCTCTACTCCCTCCCGGTACTTGCTAGCGTGCGGCCTTGCTTCCCCATCGGCAGAATGGGTGCTGCAGCCCATGGAGCTGAGACTTCGGGCTGCCTCTGGGGTTGGTGGCTGAGATGGCCGCTCACACACTGAGGCTTCCCGGGTGTCTAGGCAGAGCCCAACTGTGGGGCTCACGACACAGAGAGCCTGCACCGAAACCCTGCCTCCAGAGCACAGTGCAGGCTTCTTACAAACTCCCGTAAACCCCCAAATGCCAGGAGCAGATGGAGTCTCCTTGCAGGACCATGTCCCCTCCTCGCTCCCTGAACCTGTTCCTTGGCGTTTTCATCTCGTTTTTTTTTTGCTGGAGCCAATCACAAAGGCACCTCCCTTGCTTTGGGCTTCCCTTCCCCCCACCACTCGTCTGCCCCACTGTCAGCTCTCATCTGCCCCACTGCGGCTTCTGCAACAGGAGTGGGGGGCTCCCAGGTCACCCCCTTGTCCACTCATCTCAGTTGGGAGCAAACTCACGCGCCGCACTGGTGGCTTTCGCAGCCCACACAGCCCGGGCCTCCCCAGCCTCCTGCTCTACATCAAGCCTGAACTGGGCTCACCTCTGCCCTCTGCTGCCCGACCAGCAGGCCGACTCCCCACCTACGGCAGCCACCCGGGCACTCGGCGATGTCAGCCTCTCAGAATTCTCTGCGTTGCACTCAGCACCCTCTATGTCTGTTTCTCCTAGCTTACAGAGTTGGTGCACATTCCTGGAAGCGAACTCAGGTCCAGCTGCCTGCCTCTTTGAAGGCCAGTCCTGGGAGGCATGTTAAAGGAAACTGGTTTGTTCAGAGGCCGGCCACCTGCAAAACCAGGGCTCATGTCTCAAAGCCCCAGTCCAGGACAATTGTTTTAAAACAGCAACTGTTACGCTATGATTTTATTAAGAGTGTAAAGTCTTATGTACCTATGAGGCTGCTTCTGATCTACAATAGTCACATCCCAGCACAGCTGCTGAGGGGACGTTCACTCTCCCATTCCTGGTAGCTTAGATGGGCGTAGAGGAATTAACCTGACTGGTTTCCATGCAAACCCTACTGGAAAAGCTACCAGAGACCGCCCTGTGTTGCTTCATTTGCAAATGTTACGTGGTGGTTTGGGGCCCTTTCCTATGATCTGCCTCTCTCTTGGCAGTCTTAAATGTGGCGGCACGTAAGGCTCAGTTACCAGGAGTCGGCACTGAGCAAGTCATTGGGCAGTAACTGTTTCCTACAAAAACAGACCTACAAATGATGTCGAGTCTTACCTTGTTCTTGGCTGACTTCTCCACAGTGTGGCAGAAAATCATACAGGAAGCCTCTTTTCCCTGTAGCCAAATACTGGGCCGAGAAACACAAGCCAGCCGAGGAAAAAAGCACCCGGCTGTGCTGGAATCCAGAATTACAATGGCGTGTTAGTTCTGAGGGTAGTATAAGCATTATGTCCAGAGTCGCGGTAAGTGGGAGATGACCACTTTTCCACATAACCCGGAAGTTCCAATTTTCATCTCCACGGGGGGCAGGGAGAGCTGATGACAGCCTGTTCCTGCCACGGGAGCTGGAAAAACAAGTTCTCCCGAAATTGCCCGGTAACTGGTCATTCAGCTGTTAGACGAGTCTAAACTTCCCTCAGCATTCTTACAACTCTGCCTGAAGCCATGTGACAGGGGAATGATCTTTCTGGTAGATCCACTCCAGGTAAAGTCCTAACGCCTATGTACCTGGTTCGTGCTCTTAGGGACGGTGATGCCCTTACAACATAGCACAGCTGTGTGGCAGACTAGGGAGTGTGAGGGTCCCAGGTACACACATCCCGGTGCAGACTGGGAATGGAGTGGCCTGCAGACATCACCTTGGCAATATTTTCCCCATGGCCAAAAGGGGATGGACCTGAAACTCTGAAAATGAGGAAGTTAAATTTCTAGACCTCATGTGCCATGTCATATGAAAGCCCAGACTGAAACATCATAAAAACCAGATCAGACTGCCATTGTTCAGAACCCCGCCCACTGGTGTCCCAGGAGAGAGCTTAACCCATGAGAAAAGGCAGCCCTGTCCATGGCTGGAAGGAGACACCTTCCCACAGCTCAGTGGTAACTGGGACGGGCTAGTTCCAACCTGCTGGGAAGGCTGCCCGTCTGGCCCCCGAGTCTCTCAGAAAGCAGCGTGCCCTGACCACCGTAAACTACTGAACTTGTGTCCAAACCCCTAAGAAGAAAACTAGTCCTTTGAAAATGTCTTGGAGGGACGGAGATCCTGTTGAAATAACAGCCTGACTGTGCTCTGATCCTTCTCCATGGCCACTTGAACAGAGAGCCCTCACTGACTGCAGGATGTCTGGTCCGGCGGGTGGCACAGGACAGGTCATGAAGACAGGGAGAGCAGACACATGTACAAAGGCCCTGGGCACAAGCATGGCCTGGTGTGGGATGGGAACAGCCAGAAGACAGCAGGACACAGGTGCTGTGGGTAAGGGAGGGGAGCAGGGTAGGGGGTGAGGCTGCCGTTCCAGGCCCACAGTGAGGGCTCAGCTGTGAACTCTGAAAAGCATGCAGAGCCAGGGGAAGGTTCTGACCAGGAGCCACACGGTCTGACTTAGGTTTTAAAGACACCGTGGTGGCTGCTCTGGACACGGCTCTCGGGACAGCCACTTGTTCTTGCTCAGTCTTCCCATGGGCTGCTCTCAGCCCCCACGTTCTCAGGAAATGACTGGGTCGTTGACTGTGACGTCCGGGTTCAAAATCACAAAATGACCGTCTGCCCATTCCACTGCTTTTGTTCAACCAGGAGGAGAGCGGTCTGGCCCCTCCCTGAGTCCACGCACAGCGCCCTATGTGTCTCTAGGGCACCACCTGCTCCAGGACACTGATCACTGACACAGTCACGCTCCCCACCAGGCGACGATCGGCAAAGCAGTAAAAGCACGCGTCTCCATGGTGCTCATGCCCAGTCTTTATTAGCCAGAGTCCCACCTCCTCGAGACACAGTGACCCTAGGGCGCCCAGTCACCACTTCGTCCCTGCAGGCAGGGCTGACAGCCGGGTCACGTGGGGTGGGAGTTCCTGTAAAGCGGCCTCAGGGCCTGGTTTCCTCAGGACAGAGAGCTCCGTGGGAGGCATGGTCTGACCCAGGGCCCCTTCCTCTCCACACTGCACAGGACACAGGCCAGGTGACCCAGCACCATGGAGCACAGAGAGCAGCCTGTGGTGCTCCCGGCAGCCAAGGCACTGGAGGCCCTCCCGCCCTCCCCCAGCGGCCTGTCCTTATCCAGACCGTAAACTTCTTCATTCAGCACTGCAGTGAGATGCCTTCCCACCACTGAGCTCCATGAACTCTGCAACAGAGGGACAAGGATGAAGCACCTGAATGGAAGGAGGCGTGAGTGCACGTCTGCCACACCCGGGGTCGCACTCACAGCCCGCGGGAGGCTGTGACCTTGGTTGTGAGGAACCTTGGCACGGGACACTCCAACTAGGAGTGGACGGCCCTGCCGGTGGGCCGCTTCTCTGTGAAGAAGCTTTTTAGCAGCAGCACCTGGCTGACGCTGACCACAAACAGGGCGATAGTCTCACCGAAAGACCAGTAAGAGACCCGGCTATTCAGGTCTTCGGCACGGGCTCGGTCTTGGGCTTCCCGGAGCCGGTAGTGCGTCTGAGAGTCAATCACCGTCTTCAAGGCCTCGTGAATGGTCACACAGGCAGACTCCATCTGGGCGGGGAGAGAAGGACAGTCATACTGCTAACCCTGGGAAGGACGGGTGGGGCCCGGCACAGAACAAGTGTTGTGAGTGTCCAAGGTGACATCCACAGAACGCTGCAGGCTTCACATAACCCCTGTAAGCCCAGCTGAGGCTCAGAGAGGTTAAGTTATTTTTCCCAGAGTCACACAGTCAGTAAGTGTCAGGGGCTGTACCTGAGAGTCCCAAGCCTCACACTCCTGTATTCTCCTACTGAATACGTCCAAAGCCCACACAGGCATGTCTGTTGTCCCAGAGAGGGAAGAGGGAACCAAACTCGGAAGGAACCAGGAAAGAGGTCACAGGACCCATTTAAATTTGTGTGAACCTGGCCACGAGACAGGGCACTTCTGGAAGCCTCCCCAGTGCTCCCTCCTGTCACTGCCCATGACCGTGACACAGGTAGAAGCAAGCTCTCCATTTACGTCAGCCTCATGACCCATAGAGGGCCACAGTTACTGAAGGTGGGGCTGGGGACTCAGGAAAGACACCTGGGAAAATGAGGCTGTAAGAATTTCACGTCCTGCTGGGTGTCTTCCAGCTGGTTCCTCCCACTGATTCATTCACTCAAACGTGCACTTATTAAATGTCTGTTCGTCACCCAGGCATTGTTCTAGGCCTAAGGAATTGTGGGATAAACCGGCACCAGACACAGTCCTGGGTCTCAGAGAAAGTCCAGTTTAAAGGTGAATGTAATCAACGTCATATGAAAAGAGCCAGTAACAGGGTGCACAGTTAGGTGATACCCAGGAGGAAGCTGCTCATTCTGCCACCAGAGATGGAGGAGGGCAGACACGGGAGTGACCAACTGAGCCTCAGCAGGTGGGCAGGTGGGGCAGGAGGCACAGGTGCCTGGGCTGGGATGTGGGGCAGCAGGCGTGGGTGGGCAGAAGCTCACAGCAAAAGCCCAGAAGATCAAGGCTCTACTGTGAAGCGCTGTGAGCAGACGAAGGTCAGGATGAGACCCCACTCTCAGAGCCCCCTGGTAGCTGCGGCGCTGGGACCGGTTGGAACCAGTCTGGAGGCAGGGAGACCGCTCAGCGGCCGCACTTCTAATGGGAAGGAGAGACGAGGGCCTCAACGGAGAAGGCCGCCAAGTCAGGGGAGAAGCATCTGGGACTCAGGGCGCTGAGGTGACAGGACTTGGTAACGAGACAGGCCACCCTTGAGATGAGTAGGCTGCATGGAGACAGCACTCTGCGTGTGTGTGTACACACATGTGCACGCCCATGTTTAGCATGTCCCAGTGCACTCAGAAACGCAAAGTGCACACTGACCTGGGAGCTCCCTGGACCCCAGGCCCTGGCCCAAGCATTGGGCAATGCTGGTTGGCACCTCCAAGCCTTCTCCTGGGGCCCAGCATCTCTGGAGGAGGAGGCAGGAAAGAGGAAGAGAAACAGGTAGGGCACGATGGGTCCCCGGCTTGCCTGGAGAGCAACCACCAGCCTTGCCGAGACCAAGCCTGGCAGGCTTCCAGCACCCTAGAGCCTCACGGGGTTCTGGTCCTCGCGACACGTGGTCTCTGGACCGTTGACCTGCCCCCTTCCTCCACGCCCATGCCCCAAACTACCTCTGCCACCCGCTGGTGCTCAGACCTCTAGCTCTCAGCTCACGAGGGCCTCCAGGACAGAACTTGAAGCAGGGCCATGCCCGCCGGCCTCAGAGCAGGAAAAGTCTGGAAAACTCTGGATCTCCCTCGATGCCGCTGAGGCAGCCGGGGCCTCTGACCCGCCCCGGAGACCTTCGTCGCCCACTCGGATCTGCCCGGACCTCAGGCTTGGCCTCACTAAGTGGCTTTCTCCTTGCCCATGTCCCCTCCCAGGAGCCTGGCCATCCCAGAACTGAGGCCACAGTCAAATCCCTACGGCCCGTAGCCCTGCCCACTCTGGACCCTGCTCCTTCACCCTTGTGTTGATTCTGATCTCAGAAAATGTGGCCACAGTGCCGGAGGAACCCCGGGGAAGCTGAGACTGCAGCTGCTGAGCCAAGCGGAGTTAGGACCAGTAAGGGAACGACAGTTACACCCTCTCTCCACATCTGCCTGCCGTGCTCCCCACCCCCTTGGGTGTCACCACCCTTTCCTCCCAGCCGGACAAACTCCTAGGCAACTTCCCCATTTGCATTTTTAAGAGAAACCCTTCCCTGCAAAAAGTTCCCTGATTCTCCTGGAAAAAATTGGTGGTTCCCCACCCTGAAACCCCTCAGCTTTACATTAAAGCTCTTTCTGAACACAGTGTCCTATGGCCAAGTGATTGCAGGTCCAGACTCTGCACGGTGCTCCCGAAGGCAAGGACAGCACCATGCAACCTCATATTCCCACGCCCAGCATGGCATGCAGACTCGGTGCCCCCCATGGGCAGGCGAGAGGCAGACACTGAGGGGTCTCCGTTCAAGGTGGAAGAGTCAGAGGACAGACGTAGAAGGATATCCTATTTTGAGGCTGCGCAGGAGGAAGTGCAAATTACACCTGCAACAAACTCGGACTCTCATTCTAAGCCTCCAGGAAAGAGTTTCTCTACTGCACTCATCCATCAAGCCTTTTCCCCACAAATTGGTTTTCCACTGGTTACAGAGGAAAGCCCTTCCTGTGCTGTTGCTGTGTGCTTACAAGATCTTCAGAACAGCCCTGGCTGATATAGCTCAGCGGATTGAGTGTGGGCTGCGAACCAAAGGGTCGCTAGTTCGAATCCCAGTCAGGGCACATGCCTGGGTTGCAGGCCAGGTCCCCAGTGAGGGCCACGTGAGAGGCAACCACACATTGATGTTTCTCTCCCTCTCTTTTTCCCTCCCTTCCCCTCTATCTAAAAATGAATAAATAAAATCTTTAAAAAAAGAAATCTTCAGAGCAGATGCCATTTCCTCAATAACCCACAGAACTCTCAACAGCACAGGCTGCAAAAGATGCCCCCACACCCTGGGCTGGGTCTCTTGTCAGCGGTGTCCAGCAGAATCTCCTGTGCACAGCCGTGAGCCACCTGAGCACTACGGTGACTACTGAACACTGCAAATATTGCTGCAGAGCAACAAGGAGGTACATTTTTAATTCAAATTAATTAAAGAGCCATTGTAGAGAGTGAGTCACCAGGCCCACCTGCCTAGGGAAGGTGGAAGACTGAGCAAGTGAGCCCACAGCCATGCCCCAAGGGAACGAAGCATGTGGCCGCCCAGGAGGGCAGCCCAGGTCATTGGGTTTTAGTTCTGGAGCAGCTGCAGCCATAGATGGTCATTCCTTACAGGTCTCCCTGGTCCCTGTCAATGAGCCACCTGACAACTACTTGATGAGCTCCTTTTCTGAGTCACGCCTATGTCCAGGGCACTGGGGCTGCGGGAGAACAGCACAGAGCCTGCACCGGGACAATGAGGAGCCGCACCAGCAGGAGGGAAGCCTGACAAAGGCAGCCGGGTCAGATCACAATTAGCCTGGAGAGCCATGGGTGGCAGAGGTGACCATCTGCTCCCGGAAAGTGTTCACCATCTCTCCAAGCGAGCAGCTGTCTCCAGGAGTCGACAGCCCAGCCAGGACTGCACTGCCCATCCTTCTCTCTCCCAGACTGGCCACAGGGCCCTTTCTCAACCATGGGATCTGAGTGAAATGTGTACTACTTCTGGGCCGGGGCTTTGAAGCGGCAGGTGCAGCTTTCTGGTTGTCTCCCTCCATTGGTGGCCAGAGGCAGGGGGCTTAGAAGCCCTAAGGGACAGCAGAAGGAGGACAGGAGAGAGCCTGGACTCCTGAGTCATTCCATGGAGCAAAGCTCTCCACCCCTAACCCCACGCCCCAGAAGACTGAGTGAGAAAAAAACTACCGTGTTAAGCCACTGATATTTGGGGTTCATGTGTCACAGCAACGTGGTCACCCTAACTGATAAACCACACAGAGTAGGACGCTGGTCTTCACAGCGCAGACACATCAGAGAGGCAGAGAGGCACGTGCTGTGGGCGCTTGCACAGCACTGTGAGGATGACTGAGAAGGACACCAGCGGGAAGCCCAGCAGGGAGCCGGTCAGAAAATGGAGGGGAAGGCCAGGAGAGCACAGCATCCCCTCGGACCAGGTATGGAAAGGTGGGCAAAGCCGACAGACCAGACTGGGAGCTGGGTGGGTGGTGACTCTGCTCACTAACCAAGACAGGGACAAGAGATGAGGGACAGTCTGGGGGGTTCCGACAGGACTGAGAGTGTTCGTGTCCACTCACCTGGGTGAGAGCTGTGACCCTGTTCCCCATTTCCGGGAGAATGGGGGGCTCATCGCCCACTTGAAAGTCAAAATAGACGGTCTTGTGAGAGAAGGTAGAAAACTCATTGCTGAAGCAAAACTGATACACGCCCTTGACCTCAGCCCGGTATGTGAAGCTGTCATACTGTTTCTTGGTCTCCCTGTAGATGGTGTTTTCCAGGGGATCCTGCACGTAGCAGTCAACGTCGTAGTGGCCTCCACTGATGACCTGACAACACAGAGACACCCGCAGCCCGCTGTTACCAGGCAGCACCCACAGTCAATGCCAACCAGGCACTGTGACCGGGCTGCAGAAACATTTCACACTTCACAGCCTTCTAAAGCAGCTGCTGCAACACCCCCACATCACGGAGGATGACACCGAGGCTGAGAAAGGTCAGTAAGCTGGCTACGGTCCCCCTCCTTGAAAAGGGCAAGGCCGGGATTTGAGTCTCTGCCTGTCTGACCCCAGCGGTTTTGTGTGGCAGGAGGGCAATGAACCTCATCCTTCCCACTTCGCAGAGCAGAGAATTGAGGTCCAAAGTGAAGTCGGCTGCTGAGCAGGTCTAGTTGGTGCTAATGTTATCACTACTGGAACAAACAGAGAGGCAAATGTAGACTAAGCATTCACAGAATCAGCAACTGTCAGAGGTGAGAGTCCTGGGCATCATTCTGTTCACTTTGCCAACGTCAGAAAGTTAAGACCCACACTGGGGTCAGTGGCTATACCCAAGACCCTTCAAAGGATACCATAAACTGCCTCCACCTGCTTCTGAACTTTAGAATTTCCTGTCTAGATGGAAGAATCTGCTTTATCAGCACTGAGCTTCCTGCTGGTGGAGATGTTTAAATCCACACTGCACACTCCTTGACAGGGGTCCCTAATCTAGCAGTGGCCAGATGACCTCTCAGGCCTCTCCAGCCTCACAATGATCACTGGTGACTGCACTTAGGCTGCCCCCTGCTAGCCAGCCGCAATTTGTACACTGTCCACAGAGTTGTGAAAGTGGGCAAATTAGGGAGTCAGAGACCATCACACACACACAAGGCTCCTTAGCCACAGAGGGCCCATCCATGGCCAGTCCCTACCACTGCCCATGCCACCTCATCTCTGGGGTGCCAGCCAGACAGCAGTGTCCAGCTACAGACAGGTTTCCTGGTATGTTTCCCTCAGCCCCCCAAGCCTCGCTCTGCTCACTAACCCTTAGGGGCAGGACCTGTTCCCGGAAATTGAGCCCTGAGGCCTCTCAGAAGAGCCGGAGGTGCAGGCGTAGGAAGCTTCACTGAGCCGTATGGCAGCCCCCTGCCTCTTGCTGCCACAACACGGCTCCCTGCAAATGCTGCCGGGGCTCCAAGGCTGCACTGAGACCCCTTGTCCAAAGCACCCGTTCTCATCCCTTCTGCGCTCACGTAGCAACGACTTTAAAGGCGGGAAGGAAGAGAAAATCAAATCACAAACCCATTTCCTCTCGCTGCCATTTTCAGTACACATGGGGACAGAGGTCCAACATGCTTGGGACAGAACTCGCATCCAGACCACCAGAGGTGGCACGCCTTAAAAGTCCTTGGGCCTGCAGGAGTCATTCTGGCCAGCTCCCAGGGCTGCCGGACCCGCCCAAGCACCCCCATCCTGGGACCCTGCCAGGTGCCAGGCGACACTGGAAGGGGCGGGGCGAGACCCCACCTGGTAGTCCAGGGAGAACTTGACGCCCTGCTCCACGTCCTCGTGGAAGCACTGCTTGGCGCTGTCCGGCAGCTCGAAGGTGAGCTCGGCGCCCCGCAGCCGCTCGGCCCGCAGCAGGAGTAGCAGCAGCAGCAGCAGCAGCAGCAGCAACGAGGCGGAGTGCGGGGCTGCGCTGCCCATGGCTGGTCCTCAGAGGCAACACCCAGAGGCTGCGCCTGGACCGACGTGGCACGAGCGGCGCGGGGCTTCCGGGCGCCGGGGGCCCAGTGCGCAGGCGCGCCCAGGGGGCGGGGCGGCGCGTCCTTCCGTCCCCCACACGGGGACCCGGACACCCCCAGCCCCTGTTCCTGCCCGCACCCGCCTCAGGGCTGCAGGGCCCGGAGTGCATGGGTTTACCCTGCGCAAGCCCGGCCTTGGACCTGCGCTGCAGGGCCCGCATCCCCTAGTCCCCTGCGTTCCCCTCCTTCCCGCCCCCGCCCCTACGACGACCACCCTTTCCTCCAGGGAGTGGCGCTGGGTTCTAAGTCAGTGATTGCAAAAGACCCACCTCCACCAGCAGCTGTTGGGACGGGACCACGGCCCCACCTTGTCCTGAGGCGCCCCGTGAGGACCGTCGCATCCTCCCCCAGGGACAGTCACAGCAGTAAAACGCTCCTCTGTTCGCCGCCTTCCCGCCGCGCGCATGCCGTTCTGTAGCTTCGAACTCCGACGACACCACATGGAACGCTCTGCATTTCACT
This sequence comes from Macrotus californicus, assembly GCA_007922815.1. Taxonomy (NCBI): domain Eukaryota; kingdom Metazoa; phylum Chordata; class Mammalia; order Chiroptera; family Phyllostomidae; genus Macrotus; species Macrotus californicus. Next base: position 96,883 of record VMDR010000504.1, read on the forward strand.
CCATTTCCTTTGGAGGTAAGAAAGGTCCCATTTTTTCACTTTTCTAAGTCAAATTAAAGTTGAAAGCCCATCTCAGTCCTGGCAGGCTCTCCCCAGTGGTTCTGCAAAGCTCTGAAACAGGGCACAGTGCTCAGGTTCAGGGAGCCCTGTGGTCCTCACAGTCACTGTCACCTTGCTGATGTGTCCACTGTCCACGCTGCAGGGTGTCTTCCAGGCAGGTGGCTCAGATGTCTTTCTGCCAAGCTTGTCCAGGGCCCAGCTTCCCACAGCGCACCACAGGGCCACGCCCTCCAAGGATTTGCTCTGTAAGGAGCAAGTTCCACTCAAGGGACCCCAAACTTCTAAGTCTTTTATCCATCTTGGGGATGCACTCGCTCCCTCAGGGTGAGCCACTTTGGCCCCTTCCACCACCATGTTCCCCTCCCACCACCATGTTCCCCTCCCCTGCAGGGTCCCCCATGGTCTCTCTTCACAGGATTTGGAAACAGGATTGGCTTCCCTTCCCTGAAGACAGAAGTGGGGGGAAAGACATGCTGAAAAGAGACTCCTTTTCTTCCTGTGGACACAATTTTTTCCAAGCGTTTAGGGGAGACCCTGTGGGTATGGTTTAGAACCGCATAGAGAATCATCGAGTCTGGGTGAAATCTGAATCACAGAACCCTACAGTTTAAGAGACATGAAGGATCTTCCGGTTAGTTCACTCGATACTTACTGCTCGCCCCTTGAGTAAGAGCTCAGAGAAATCAGCTTGTACTGACACTCACTGACACAGAAATAGGGCCCAAGGAAAGACAGCCAGCGACCCTTAAGTCCCTGCCAGTAGCAGATGGCAGAGCCCTGGGGGAGCCCAGGCAGCAAGAGCAGAGCAAAGACTCACCCTCACAGCAGCAATGCTCCTGCTCATTCTTTGTCTTTTTATTTATTTACTTTTAGAGAGAGGGGAAGGGAAGGAGAACGAGAGAGAGAGAAACAGCAATGTGTGGTTGCCTTTCACGCACCCCCAGCTGGAGACCTGGCCTACAACCCAGGCCTGTGCCCTGAGTGGGAATCGAACTGGCAACCCTTTGGTTCACAGGCCAGCATTCAATCCGCTGAGCCACACCAGCCAGGGCTCATTCTTTGCCTTAAAAAAAAAAATACAGGAGAGAAACTATAATACTTGTGTAATTTAAAATTAATTTTTTAATTATGTGTGCATAAAATATTAGGTGTTTGCTAAGGCTGTCGTTACAGGGCAGTGACATCAATTCCATCTTAACCGTTTGAGTCCCAGGGGGTATTGTCAGCAGCGCAATCGCACTGCTTGGGACTCAAACGGTTAAGGAAAAGGTAACTTTCACAACTCACATGTCACGAAGAAAAATGGGAAATACTAGTGAAAGATCGTAATATAGCTTCATTGACATAGCAGAAATCTAAATAGTTCCATCACATGGCCTTGGATGCGTCTCTGAGCACACGTTTGAGCACTGGGGTACCACCAGTTCCAGCAACACGCGATCCACGTGAGGTGCCCACGCTCACAGAGGAGGTCAGCCACGGCCGACGTTTTGCAGAGTACCGTTTACTTCAGGAGACACTAAAGAGAATCAACAATGGATTTAAACAAACAAGCAAAAGGAGGCTTTGGGATGTCTAGGAATTAAACCAAAGCTCCAGACTTTAAACTGCAGACTCACATCCTCTATTTTGATAAGTGTTCCAGAGTCTTAGGTAAGAACCCACCGATTACTGAAAGGACGGTTTGCAGCTAACTTCTGTAGTGACTCTAGGAATCCAAAGACAAAAGCTGATCAGATTTAGAAAGCATGCTGGAGTCTGAAATACACTTTCAAAAAGCCTTCCTGTGAGGTTTGCCAACACGGACCAAAATGTGCATTTATGCACTGACACGACAGAGTGTTGTGGTGGCCGTGCCGCTTTGGGTCCGGTGGTTCGGCCAACGCGTCAGCAGGTGGTGACCACACCATCCTGTGGCTACAGCGTAGCATCTCTGAGCTCCGGCGGTGATCAGACCTCGCAAGGGAAGGAGAGAGCACACCTCACATGTTCTACCACTGACCTGGCGGCCACAAAGAGGGTCTGCACACAGGTGCACCCAAGCCTGGTCCCGAGTCACGCCGCCTGGGTCAGGTTGCCTCACTTCTCCGAGTTTGTTTCTTTGCCGTGATCTGTGTGAGGGGCTGTCGTAGTGGTAGGCCACCTCCTAAGTCACTGTGAAGAGTAACTAAGACGGTGTATATAAAACAGTTAACCACATGTGAAATGGTTGGGATACTGCCTTGCATGTCATAGGCAATGACATATGCAAACTGTTACCATGCTGACTGCACAGTACTGATCACAAGTGCAGTTCAAGACGCTGTTTGATGTCCGTCGGCCCACGAAGCTGGGTTCCCTAAGGAAAGGCTGCATCTACCTTGTTCACGGTGGTGGCCTCGGCACTTAGCAGTGCATGTTCTGGGTGTGCCTCAGAAAGACTGGCAGGAAGTGCACCAAAATGTTCTCGTTCTGGGTAGTAGGACTATGGAGTTTTTATTTTCTCCTTCCTGCTGTACTTCTTAAAAATACACATGTATGACTGTTTTAATAGAGTAAATCAGAAAAAAAGTATTATAATGCAAAAAATCAGTCTGGCTCTCCCTTTCCAGGTTGTAGTTTCCACTTCTCCAGAAGGTGTCAGAATCCTCATCCTCCTCAGACTTTCAGAACAGTTCCAAGAATGCCCACGCCACCTCCTTCCCTCTGGTTAGACAGAGATGAGGCAGAGGACGAGCAGGACACTGCATTTTTGCTCACAAATATGGAAAAGGAAGTTCACACCAGAGCATCCTCAGCTGACACTTGTCCATCTGGGCTTTCTTGTTTGGTCTCTCCATGTTGGTTACTTAATTCCTGGATGAAGAGCCTCCAAAGCAGGTATTGCTTGAGATGCTTCCGTGAATAAGACGAGAAGGGTGCTCCAGCACTGATGTCTCTGTGAGTCCTTAGGTCCCTCGCTGGCACCTCCACATGAACTTCACACCCCCCACCCTCGTCAAAACCACCCTCCTCTTCACAGTCACTGTGGTTAACAGTCTAGTCTGTGTCCTGCTTCTTACAAACACATTGTTCTAATAGCTACATCTGAGTCTGATCTCGTTGCAATTATGTTTATGTGTTCCTATGAGATTTTCTGTGAAACTGCCACCACCCAAGGGCACTGTGTTATCATGTCCCCAACACGTCTGTTTCTCTTTCTCCCTGTTTCTTTCTTCTTTAGTCTCATACTGGTATCTGTGTGTGTGTCTCCTGCTTCTGTCATTTTAATTCTTCTGTGGTCCTACATATGATCATTTTATTAAAGTCCCAATAAGATTGTTAGTCCCCAAGCACTAAGCGTTTGAAGCAGACTTTCCAAGGGCCAAACAAAGGGCAAACAACACGCAGTGAGCGCTGCTGCCTTCAGCGCACGAGGACCTGCCGCCTCCTGGCCCTGACCAGCATCACCCAGTGACTCCCGGCCTCGTTATACTCCATCCGTGCCAGAGTCCGGCTCTTTCTCAAATGCCCCAGTTTCTATTCTCCCTCCTCTTAGCACCATTTGTGTTTCTTATTAGCAGGCCTCCCTGATCTTTAATTATTCAGCATCCCTCAAACCTCAGCTGAAACATTACTTCCTTTTTAATCAACAGGAAAATCACTCAAGACAGAAGAGGGAGAGTGGGGTAAAACTACAGTGGACTCTCGGCCGGTGAAGAATCCCTGATCCCTGCAAATCACTTCCTTGGAACCCAGCTAGCATGTAAGGAAGGGACACACGGAGTTCTGGCCAACAGCCCCCCGAGTGCCAGTGTGAGTGATGCCACCTCGGCCCAGCCAGCCCCCACCCAGGTGATTGCAACACATGAGGGGACCCGGGTGAGGCCAGCAGAAGCTTCCAGAGCCTGGCACGATTGGCAGCAATACGAACAAACTGATGGTTATCGTTTCTAAGCCACTCATTTGGGGATGGGGTGTTCATAGCAACAGATCACTGATAAATGTGTGCAGCAAAACATGTACAAAAACACTCCAGCAGCACTAGTCATAAAAAAACAAAACTAGACACAGCCCATCATGAACGAAATAAAGAAGACAGTATATTCACACGCTGGAGTACCATACACTACCCTTGCATATTCATACTCATACCCCCCACACACGCACCCCGAAAGATGAAATGGCTGTTGTATCCCCTGGGCTCCTTCATGCTCTGCAGCCTTTTCCACTGGAGCACAGATGCTGCTCCCATGCAGGTCCGCTTTCTCCCCAGAACTCTGAGTCCCCTGAGGCACGAATGCCGTGGCTCTCATCGGCTGTGTGACAACTGGGAAGTGGGGTATAGGCAAATATGGAACAAGGGAGGGCGAGGACAGGAAAGGAAGGAGGGAAGGAGATGTGGACGGATATTGGGTTATATTTCTGTGCTGTGTGTGGTGCCATCACGTACGTGTCAGTCAGGGCTGAGCCACCCGTGTCCTGGTCACCAAGCGGTGGCTCCTCAACAATGTGCCCTTTGTATTTGTTCTCCCTCTTTCCCTGCCTCACTTTCATTTCCTCTCATTCCTGCTTTCCGGAGGCTTATGACCTAATAACGTCTTAACGTGTGCTTTTGCCCCAGGCTGATGCCAGCTGCCTTCTTTGAAGGATCAAATGTCCCCTTCAAGAAGACCTGTCCCCCAATTAACAGATGAGAGAACGTAAGCCAACAGCAAAGAACGGGCTTGCCCATGGCCACCCAGAGGTCAGTGAGTGACTTGAGGTTTTCTGCCAGCTCACAGCGACCCCTCTCCGCTAACATTTATCCACCCACAGTGGTCAGTCTGCGGCAGGCACATCTGCACTATCTGAGCTGTCCCACATGCACAGCTGACTCAGCCTCGGGTGGAATCTGGAACTGAGAGACAGAAATGCCAGTTATCCTGGGAAGTAAGGCTGCACTTGTGGGACACCCACATGTGCAGAGAAGCAGAAAAGCTGGCGTTCCAAGGAGAAGACTGAAGCAAACACACTGAGAAGCTGAGGTGAGAGCTGGACAGGATCCCCCCCTCTCTTAAGAGGCTGAGCTCCCTTTGGGGTCTGTGAACATGCTAGAAGCCTTTCAATAAGCTAGTATGTTTTTGTTTACGGTAGCTTTACTGATAATTTCTATTATTTATAATAAGGTAAACCTTGCCTGAAACACCAGCATTACTTCCTCACCCTTCACTCATTTATTCACCACCAAACACACATTGGGTGCCTACTGCACACTAGGTGCTGAAGACAAAGATGTACGGAAGTCATGACTGGAGGTCAGCCCGGAGCCTCCGAGCGAGGAAGAGAGTCAGGACCACCCACGTGAGGAGGGTAAGAGAGCCTCCAGCAGGAGAGGGGTTGAAAGGCAGGACTGAGTAATGAGCCATCAGATGTAGAGTGAACCGAGATCTAACTCACTTGGGTGTGGGAAGTTGTCCCCGAGGACAGAGGCTAAGAACACCGAACATTGGGAAGACCAGCTGCCTCTCAGGGTGTCTGAGCTCCTCGGAGGGGAGGGAATTTCTGATCAAAAAGAGCTGACACCTGCCCAGAATTTTGGAGGCCCACCCTTTTGGCTGCTCTGGGCACCATGTTTTTATCTTTAAAAATTAGCAACCCCTAAGTGGTTTTTACCCATATTTCAGAAGAAGAGTAATCTGAGAAGTGAGCCAACTTTTCTTGGTTTCTTCCCCATTGTGCTTCGATATATTTGACCTAATGTAAAAATTAGGCAAAAGAAGAGAAGCAACAGACTTCTAGAAAATTTCTGTAAAACTCCTCAAATCTCCAAAAACGGACTAGACACACTCTATCATACTGAGTGACCCAGAGCAAGTTTCTAGGACTTTATAATACGCATACTTTGCATTTATTTTATTTCTGTCTATGGCCTTAATCTTGTTTTTCCTCTATTTTCTCAACTACTTCTAATACAGGTAAACCCTGCATCTTAAGGATCTTTATAAATTGCTTTAAATTCTTTGTGGAACAAATAAAATATAAGCAATGAACATTTATTAAACTGACCCATATGAAGGCGCTGTTTCTGTGGGTAAGATAATGGTCAGAAAAATAATCAGGTCCACGTGGTCCGACCCGATATGCACTTCCAGTGCGCACCCAAACGTCCCTTAGTGCTGTGATCGCTCCGTGACCCCATGCTGGTCAAGGTAGAGGGGTCACAGGGTACAGAGCGGGAAGACCTGGACTCTATCCTGGCCCCCTGCCAGGCAGCTAAGTGGAGGCAAGTGTCATTTTGCCAAATAAATAGAACTCCAGTTCTGTCTTACAAACAAGAGGGTGATAAGGCTCGAATGATAGACAACGTGCGAACACTACAAAATCCTGTGCAAACCCACGGGACACTAACGCTGAGTTTAACGCACCCGGAACCCTAGCTCTGAGCCCGGCTCCACACTACAGCCACGCCCGCCTCACAGTGCGGCTCCTGCTGTCTTCTTTCTCCCAGCTGCCTGCTCCCTCCTGTCTCGCCTCCAACTGGCCACAATTCAAAGCTTTCTGAGTCTTTCCACATCATGATCTCTCCGACCACCCTCCCCCCACACTTCTGCAAGGAGAGCATTGTTATGCTGATGTTATGGGTTCCAGTGGAGGCTGGAGTTCAGACACACTCAGTGACTGCCCAAAAGCAGAGGTTTGGGAGCGGAACAGCTCCGATGCAAACTCGGCTCCTCTGATGCCGCACTCAGAGCTGTTTCACGCAAGGAGCTCCTCTCAGACACGTCTTCCAACAACTGCAGGCCGGTGCGGAGTGAGGAACACAGCTCCACCGTTCGGTGGCTGTGTCGACGGGCAACTGAGCTCTTACTTCCGTTTTCTCATCTGTAATACGCACGCAAGTCTGTGGCGGCTGCAACAAGGAAATAACCCGTGCAGGGCGCTCAGCACAGGGCGAGCACTCAATAAATGCTAGCTGTTGAAGGAATGCGGGTTCACCTTTCAAAATCCAGGAGGCCACACCATTCAGCTGTAGTGTTCACGGAAGCTTGGGAGTAATTTTTATACTCCGCCTCTTCCTTCTGCAGTCACGGGAAGCACTTGGAAGTGAATCCGAAGCTGGGCTCCACTTGTGCTTTGGAGATTCCGGACCTGTCTCCCGACTCCACAGTAACGCAGCCCAGACGCCTGCGCTCATGCAGCGCCCGGGGCGCTGTCTGAGGTGCCGATGTCACTGGCTCTGGGGCGCTGTCCAAGGTGCTGAGAGCCACGGGCTCCAGGTGCAGCCATTGCTGCATGTCTGTGGGCATCTTTGAGAAGGCTGAGCACCAGGGTGGGGCAGGTGACACCAGGGCGGTAAGTGCTTCTCCCACCATGTCTTGGAAATGCTCAGATCCATTCATACTCATTACAATTTCTTGCACATTTTCAGGATCATAACCTCACCACTTGTTCCTCACAGGTTTCTTGCAAAAATTTAGACTTTGCTCCCCTTTCATTCCCTACAGAAATTTAGGCGCCTATCATCCAGCCCTTCTCCACAACCATTTCCTACAAAAATTCAGGACCCTATGCACCTTATCCCCACATATCAATACAAAGAAAAATTAACTCCACCTTCCACTCCTGTCTCCCACAACCTCCTGCGATAGAAACAGGCTCTCCTGCCAGCCCCCCACTGCTGCCTGTGGCTAAACAGCATGGACTGACTTCTTGGGAGCTTGAGGTCCCACCCAGGTGATCATTAGAGACCTCTGGGGTGCGCTTACCTTGGGGACGCTCACAAAGTGAGACCACCTGGGTTTCAGCCACGGGTAGTATTAGTCCAAAGGCAGTCAGGGGTCATGCCACAGCCCCACCCACAGCTGCAGGCTGGCTACCAAAGGGCACTTCCGGGCTGAACTGGTGCCAGGAACTCGGGCTGCCCCAGGCCTCATGGGTCCTGTGCAGTAACTTGCCCAGAACTTCCTCAAGGGTCATAAATAAAACCTCTGCGTCAGTTCCTTTGAATTACTTCTTGCTCCTCCGAATTGCACTGGGAACAAGGGAGTTGTTGTTCTTTAAGAGGAAGACAGATCAGAAGCCTCCTCAGTTCTGGTTTGCAGGTCCTGTGAAGCCCAACCCCTCAGCCCCTTCTTTGGCTCTGCTGCCGAGACAGAGCATCTCTCCAGCCCAGGTTCGAGAGGGTTGTGTGGCGTGTGTGCTGGGAGGAAGGAGGGGTGCCTTCCGGGGTGGGAGGTGCCTACTTGCAGCTGTGGGAAGGCACCTGCCCTGCCCCACTCCCTCAGCCCCTGCTCCCGGGAAGGACTGGCTTCACAACTCAGCTTAAGCCTCATAGAGTCCCAGAGGGTGGGTGCAGACACAGGCAGCGACCAGCAGGGGATGCTCCCAAAGTCTGCGCTGTAGGTCCCACCCAGACTTGGGCAGGGATTTGAACTCGAGACTCTTTTCCTTCTTCTGTGCCCTCTAATCTCAATGTCTGTCCCCAGCGGGGGAAGGAGAGGAAGAGAAGAGTGAGCAAGTGCGTCAGAAAGACCAAAAATCTGGTTATCAGTGCTGGTTTCAAGACACCCTTTAGCACGCCTCCTACTTACTCCCAGGACCTCCCTGGAGTCACTCGCTAACCACCTTCGTTTCCCTTACGACAAGAGTAATTCATACACTTCAAAGCACCTGGCGTTATAGTTTGTGGGAAGTGAACGCCCTACTCTGCCCTAGCTCCAGGCATCTTTCCGCTACTAGTCAGCTCCCCGGAGGTAACCTGCATTTGCAAACCAGAAACCTATAAAATCTAAATATATAGGCACACATGGATTTCATGTTTTCTACTCCCCAAAAAGAATGTCCTGCTTCATCTTGAGTCAAATTTAGTCACTTACATTTTCCTAGAAAGTTGTCCATCTCATTTATAACCTCAAATTCACAGGCTGAAAGAATCACCTTATTATACAGATACACTATATAGTATTGCTTTATTAACGCTCATCTTCTCCAAAACTGTCCTTGTGCCCTTTATTCCTAGTATTTGTTTTCTCCCTCCTCATCTCCAGTCTTTTTTAGCAAACATGCCAGATAGTTATCAATTTTATTGATCTCTTAAAAGCATAAATATTGTTCTGTAACTTGCCTTTATCACTTAGTGTGTCCACAGTATCACTTACAAAAACGTGTCCACACCTGTTATGGAGACATAATACCCCCTGACATGAAAAGTATGAGGTGAAGCGGCCAGTGCCCATGTCGAAGCTGCAGCAGGTTAGCCAGGCGACCTAGCTAAGGCAGCTAACGAAGGAGGCCACACTAAACAACAGACTCCTCGTGTGGGTGAAACAGCTTTTCATTGGAAGGAGACGCCATCTGGGATTTTCATAGCTGGAGAGGGGAGGGCATTGCCTGACTGCCGAGCTTCAAAGTGCAGGCTGACTCCTATTAGAAGCTCATGCGGCTGGTGGCTTTAAGTTGAAGGCAGTGCTCGCTTATGATTCTGAAGATCCTATGGCCTTTCAGAATCATGCTGAATCCACTCTGCCTGTGCTCTGTAAATGGAACAAGGCCTGGACGGCAGCTCGTCTGTGTACAACACAGCTCCGTGAGTATTTGAAGCCCACTGTCTGGAACTACCACTCAGAAACTCCTTTCAAACATTACCGTTCACTGCGGCATTATTCACAACAGCCAAGACACAGAAGCAACCCAGGTACCCACCGATGGACGGGGGGATAAAGAACACGTGGTACACACACACAATGGAATATGACTCGGCCATAAAAAAAATAAGGTCTTGCCTTTTGTGCCGACACGGATAACCCTAAAAGGCATCGTGCTGAGTGAAGTAAGTTGGAAGAGGAGTATGGGTGCGGCGGGGCCTGCTCATTTCTCCCCAGGAGGCCAACCGCTCCCACCCCCAGCCCAGGACATTTTTTGAAAACAAAGGGGCGGCCTTTGCATCTCCCCTGGATCTTCAGTTCAGCCAGTTTCCTATGTAAATAATTTGTTCTGCCTATTCATTCTGGTGGGTGGCCTTTCTTCCGTCCCCTTCCAACTGAGCCCTCCTTGGTCTGCCCCCAGGCTCCAGCCCCTGGGACCAGCTGGGGTGGGGTGGGTGGGTCTGCCCTCCTCCTCATTCTGCTGGTTCTCACCCCAGCTGGCTGCATTGCTTTTTATTGTTGCACCAAAGGTCTTTTAAATAAAGCTTTTAAAAAACAGAGATAACCACTACTATTCATCTATTATTTATACGGGTTCTCATTCTCTTTCTCTCCCTCCCTCTCTCTCTTATCACCCATCCTACCCACCTATCTGGAGATTACTTCCTATGTTTCTCAGTCAACAACGTCTAGGCTTTGAATAAACATTGCCAGATTGCTCTCTGATGTATGGGACCAACATATCAATTCATGACATACCCTCATGGATACTACAGCAATACTATTTTTAAAAATATTTGCCAATTTGAGAGGCAACTGTGTACGTTTTCTTCTTTGTGATCACATCTCATTTGTTATTTATTCCTCATGTGGGCTACTGAGACCTCTCTTAGCACAACTTGATCAGGGTTTATCTTGAGTGTGACCCTGTCCGTTGGGGGAATGAAAACCATGGGAAAACCAGCAGGGGCAGCAAGCTGCCAATGCTGCCCGCCCTGCTCTGGCCCTTTACTGCCTCGCTCTGCAGACACTGAGTTGAAGGCGTCGCCGCAACGGAAATGCCACAGCATCATCATCACCATCCCCTTCCCACCTGCTTCCACAGGCTCCTTCAGGAGCTGTTTTCACCTTGTCAGAACACAAGTACTTTATAAAAAGTACCCAGCCAATATGTCAGTCAAAATCCATGTCCCTAAACACTCATTCTGCCCTGTGTAAGTCATGATCACCCATGTCCCTCTGAGATGCCCGAAATACAGCCAGTGCCAGCAGGTCCCTCCAAGGAGTGTCCTTGCTCGGCTAACCTACTTAGATGCTGCGAGCCTGTGCCTCTGGGCCTGGTGAGAGCCTCGTGTCTTCCAAATAATTTTGTCTAAAAACACTTCTCATCTCCCAAAGATGATTCATCGTGTACAAATTTCCAGTCTGCAGAGACCTGCCAGGTGAAGGGCTCAGTCCCACAAGACTGTCCCCAGCCGCCCCGAACCCCCACACATTACAAACGCCAACCCCCGGTCCAGGTTGTCAGCTGCACCTCTGACCAACTGGCTACAGACTGGAGGCTGCGCTGGCCCCTCCCCGGGTCCCATTCATGTGCTAGAGCAGCTCACAGAGCTCAGAGAAAATGCTCCTCACTACATTACAGTTTATTATAAAAGGATACAATCAGGAGCCGCCAGAAGGAGAGATGCCCAGAGCTGCCACTCTCCTCACGTCTGCACATGTCCTCCAACCTGGAAGCTCTCAGAACCCAGTCCTTTTGGATTTTTACAGAGGCTTCGTTATGTAGGCATGATTGATTATATCATCTATCACTGGTGACTGAACCCAAAAGTCACTTCGTAACAAAGACACCTTTATCACCCTCAGCACTTAGGAAATTCCAAGGGTTTTAGGAGCTCAGTGCCAGCAGCAGAGATGAAGACCAAACAGATTTCCTACCGTAAATCACAACGTTACACGTGCACGCTGCACTGGCCCTTCCTTCCTTCCTTTCTTCCTTCCTTCCTTCCTTCCTTCCTTCCTCCCCTTCCCTTCCTTTCCTTCCTTCCTTCCTTCCTGCCTGCCTTCCCTCAGCAACCACTGGCCAAGTGTCCACCCACCCGTGGGGCCTGGCGCAGGGTGCTGTGGCACAAACGACACGCGGTCCCTGCCCTGGAGGCTGTAAAGACCAGGCGGCAATGCAGACACATAGCCACAGTGCAGTAAGAGGCAGAGGGAGCTCCCTGCAGGCATCGGGCACCAGTACCATCTCCGCCTGGGGTCAGGCCCTGGACCTGGTGCTTCAGGGGCTCCGGAAAGTCTGGAAGGTTCTCAAGGACATGGCCAGTTTGTCACTAAGCTCATGGTGTCGTCCGTGCTTCCGGGCTGTGGACACCACAGAATGCTGGCAGGCCCAGTCCGTGAACCAGAGGTGAGGGGCAGTGGGGTGAGTGGTGCCACTAAGTCTTGGGCACAGGGCTGACGTGCAGCAGGCAGGCTTTCACGCATCAATAACCTCAGTCGACCCCACAACAGACTCATGAAGGGAGGTGGTCTTTTCATTTATGTCTTGTTAAAATCCCTCCTTGCTGACAAGGGAGCACGGAGAGCGGTCCTAGCTCTGGCTCTTCAGGGCAGGCAGGGATGCAGGACAGATGACCCGGGCCCTGGCGCCCAAGGGGATTAAGGGAGAGGAGAGGGCAGCCAGTACCTTGAACGCTGTGAGAAAGGCCACATCTTTCCCAGTGGCTGTCAGGCTGCCATGGCGACAGCCAGTTAAAAATAGCACGGGTACAAGCTGAGGAGCTCAGCAGAGACCCTGGGAGAGCTCCTGCCATTGAGAAAAATGAGCCATAAGGCACACTCCCTCCCAGGACGGGTGGCCCTTACAAAGGGGGTGCACCCATCCTCAGGGAGTCGACAGATTTTCCTGTGGAAGGAGAGGTGGACCCGGCACATCGTGTGGGAAAGCTGTAAGCTGGCAGAAAGAGCCGGACTGTTGGGGCAGCCCCTCCCAGCCTCCCTGTCCCTGCAGGCAGCCCTCACCCTGCAGCTACCACATGCACCTCCCACTCGACTCTGCAGGGGCCCGTGCACGCTTCCACTGCCGCCTGCAGCTTGACTTTCAGTGGGTGGGTGCTACGTAGAGACTGAGTGAGTGCATCCATCTTGAAGGTGATCATGACGAACTCCTGTTTTGAAGCACATTTTAGTATTTCTGACGCATGGCACGAGCAAACCCTGATGCATCTGTGTGCATGAGACTCGTGTGCCCAGCACAGCCGGGCTGGGTCTTGATGGCTCAGGGGGCTGGACACCAGCCTTTTACAGCAATTCGGAGGGAGACTTGTCCCAAGTCACACACATCCATCTGCTGAGTCCCCCAGCCAGCGCTTTCTCTTCATTAGGTTGTCTAGAGATAGGAATCGACCTCAACTGGGCATTCTCGAATTAAGATGATTGTTTTCAACAGTAGGTGTTCGGGAACCTGGAGGGAGCCGAGGGCTGTGCTGGCAGCTACAGGCCGTTCTGCAGTCCTGGGGGAGGCAGGGAGTGACTGATCCACAACCCCGGTCTTTGCGCGGCTCGGGCTGCGTGCGTCATCAGCCCAGCACACACATCAGCACCCCCCTCGAAGTCCCAAGCAGTGACGGGTGTTACTGGTGTCATTGCACCCAGAACTGGGTCACACAGGAGCATCCCGGGGACTGGACTGCGCTCATGCTCATTGAAGCTGTGAGCAATAGCCACTGCCCTAGTCAGCCAGTCCGATCACCAGCTCCCCGCCCACCCCAGGAAGTGGCAGATCAACCAGGAGGGCTCAGGTGGGCCACCCCAAAATATGCCAAAGTGGTACATTGATTCTTCTGAATCAAACTTACTTGAGAAACAGCCAGTATAGAAAAATGCTCTGCACCTCCCCTGCCTCCCTGAGAGGGCAGAGCCTGCAGGGCCAGCAGAGAGGGAAGAACAGGGGGAAGCATGGCCCACATACAGGAGCGGCCAGGGCAAGAGACCTGGGAGGGGCTGAGAGGCACGATCCAGTCTCATCAGTCACAGCAGACGCCCCTCTGCCCCAGGCGGGAGAGGGAGAGGCATGCTGGGAAAGGGAGGCCGCATTCGGCCTTCTCCCGTCCCGCTGGGCGGCGCAGGACAGAGATCAGACACAGTGAGGCACTCCTACCTGCTCTCCATCTGACTTCCAGGAAGGAACTGGGGAGAAGTCCAAGATGGGACAGGGCAGAAGCACACTGAACTCACCCCTCAGGTGAGAAAACCTCACACTCAGGGACAGACAGCAATTGCTCCTGCAGGGCAACTGAGGGCCGAGTGACAGTTCCAACTACAAACAGGAGGAAGAGACCCAAGAGAGACGCAGGGGTGGCGGGAGCTCCAAGGCGGGGTGGTCGGCCCACCTGCAAGGTCCCCGCAGGGCAGGGCAGCCGCAGCCACACCACGTGGAGCCTTCAGCCTCTGAACAAAGGGAGCCCCAGGGACAGCAGAGCGTCACCATGTGCTCTGACCTCCCTGCCCAGCCCAAGACAGTGCCAAACGTCCCCGGCAAGACAAAGCTCCCCACTGAGGATCCCTGATCTAGACAGACATCCCGCACCTTTCTCCTGGGCTTCCTCCCATCTATCCCCACCTGTTCCCACAGGGGTTTCAGGCTGAGACACATGGTAGACACGCTGTGGAGAAAACCCTGCTTTGAGCTCTAGAAACTTCCATCTCTGATGACGCCTTTCAAATTCATAGTCGGAAGTTACAATCCTCATTTATTAGAGCATGACCAGTGTATCCGTTGCCGCCCTGCATCGAGTTAATGGAGACAGAGGCTGTATGTTCCTGTAGATGCCACCCTCTCCCCACAGCTGTCTCCTCTCGGTCCCTGTACTGGGTGCTTCCACAACAAGTTTGACAGAGAGATGTCAGGTGTTGGAAAAATTATAATCAAATCTACAGTCTATTCCTAGCAGATGGCACCAAACAGAGGAACCTGGAACAGGGAACAGTGCTCTCTGTGGGAAAAATATTTTCACATGAATATTTTGGTATTTGTTAACATACTGGAGTTAATGGGGAGGTGTGGGAGGTGCTGAATAGAAATCCAATTTGTAGTGATTATTTCCAAATTCAGATTAGCACCGAAACCTGCCCGCGGTGGGAGGCACAGTCTGCTGCTCCAAAGAAGAGGTTCTGAGGGTGTAGGTGGGAGAGAGAAAACCGCACGTTAGTGCTCTTGCAACAGGAATGAGCAGCGAGCCTGCAGGTCTCCCAAAAGCCAGGTGCACGACTAGGAGGAAGCCTCAGCAGGGAGCTCAGAGGCAGCTGCAGTGGCCACTCCCTAACCCTGACCCTGTCAACACCCTTCAATGCACCTGCCAGCTGTGGCGCGCAAAGAGCTTTTGTGTATTTAACACGTTAAATAAAATGGGTAGATGCATGTGATAGTCTCATTAAGGGACTTACTACACTACGGGATTCCTAAGCAGAAGAGGAAAGTTTTTTGATGTCTGATCTTATTTATTTGTTAATCTTAGAAAATCTGATTTCTGGTTGGGCTCGGACTGAGAGATAGAAGCTGTCAGAGAGGATGGCCTACATTTCCTGGCAAACTGTTCCTGGCATTTCCTTTGGATTCCTTCATTCTCTTAGCCAAACGTTTAGCATATTCTGTGGCCTTTTGTTTTTATTTTTCTTGGTAAGTTGTTTCTCAAGAGCAACATGCCAAGGTTTGTGCTGCAGGACAGACACAAAGAGCAACAAGACGCTGAATCTTGGGGGCTCGGGTCACAAGTTTTTCACCGTCTTTGCTTGGGGACTTTCTCACCAAGTGCTGGCGGACACTCACTCCTTTAGAAACTGAAAAGTGTGCCGATTCCACCACCTCTTTGGGCCCCAGGGGACAAGACACGGTGGTGTTGGTGAGGCTGCATTGTCTTCCTTCTCCTTGTTCGCGGTGGGCAGGCTGAGAGCACAGACGGGTGCTTCCTCTGCCCAGTCCTTCTCGGTCCATGGCAGCGGTGCCCTGCTGAGCTGCAGGCGGACACGGCGTGGGTGCAGACCCCGGCCGCATGGAGAGACCTTGTCTGTCGTTCCCGCCACTGACTAGAACCACGTGCACCTCCCGTCCCTCACCCAGAGCGTCGGCAGCGACTTGTGTGGTTGCGTACTTCCCATAAACCCTGCCGAGTTCGGTTTGTCACCCACTTCGATGAGTTTCTGGCACCAGTGGCTGGGACAGAGAAGTCTGGCTTCATCCTGAAGCAGCTGACCACCTTTGAGGTGCCACAAACAAGAGGAGATGAAGAAATTTAAATGAGCTACATAAATTGCAGTAAACTTTTTCCTCATTCCATGAAAATTGGTGGAGTTCCTACTGGTCCCATGTAGTGCCTATGGCATCGAGATGACTGCTCCACACTCTGTCACATGCGCTGTGGAAGATGGACGTCAAGTGCCCACTGTAAAGCAGTGCTGTCAGCCCTGTGACAGAAACCTGACGGCTGTCCACGAAGGGGGCCCTGACCTAGTATGGGAGGCAGGAGGGGAGAAGAGTCAAGGAAGGCTTCCTGTAGGAATGACAGCAGAGCTGAGTAGGACCAGATGAGGAGAAGTCAGTCCAGTGACCGTGGCAAAGACACTCCTGGCAAACCAGTCCCCGCGCTCCGGGCACTGACAGCTCGGAGGCGCTGAGGAGGCGCTGAGTTTGGCATTATGGGGGCACCATGTCCAGGGCAGGTAGTGGCTGCGAAGGGCCTGGGGTGCCCTCTTACAAGTCTTGGTGTTTCATCAAGTCAGTGCTAGGAACCCCTGGAGCAAAGCATCTCTGCCGAACCACTTTCTTCCCCAGGCTTTCAGCACTGAACACTGGGGCTTCCCTCCTTCCTGGGGCTCTCCTCTTCCACCCTCCAAGTGTCCGCGGGCCCTAGGTGTCCGTCCTGGCCTGTCCCTCTTCTCTGTGCGTGCACTCTCCTGGACCTTCGGGACCCTTTCTCAAGTGTGCACCAGTAGTTTCAAACTCCCGCCCCCCAGAGCCAGATGCATGCACCCACGTGCCCACTCCCCACCCCTACTTGGGTGTCTGTACCAGAATCTGTGCGCAGTGGCATGTAGCAGAAGCCCGAAAATAGCGGTGACGGAAAATATAGATGCTCAGAGGGGAGCCCTTGGTGGCTAGTACGGCGGCTTCACGGTCTTCTAGGACCCAGGCTTTACTAGGTTTCCATTCCCTGTGCACACAAGGGAGCCCTGCCCCTCCTGCCCAAGCCCCAGGCAGCAGCCTGAAGGACTGTGGCAGGGCAGGTGGCTCCAGAGGCAGACCTGGAGACAGAGGCTACAGGGCTGTGCACCTGAGGGCCCACCTGTGGGCGAGTGAGGGAGGCAGAACTAGAAGAAGGAAAGGCTGAGCTGTAACTGAGCCACAGTCCCGCAGGCACACGGACGGCCCTCACGCTATGCCTGCGCTTACTGTCTTCTTCCTCTGCTGTCCGGGGTCTCCCCACTCTCTTCTCTAGTGCGGCTGACACTCTATGCTGTTTTACATCAGTGCCAGGGGCACAGCACGGGAGTGAGGCGATCATGCACTTTACAACGTGATTCCCTCCAGTAACTCCAGGACCCACCTGGCACCACACAGTCTTCCCAGTGCCACTGCCTGCTCCTCACGCTGTGCTCTGTATCCCCGTGACTGGTCTCTAACCGCTGGTCTGTACTCTCCCTCCCTCCCCTTTCTCACCCAGCCCCCAGCCCCGCTCCCATCTGGCAACCATCAGTCTGTCCCCTGTGTCTGTGAGTCTGTTTGTTTTCATTGTTCATTTATTTATTCTTTCATCTCCACATATAAGTGAAACTGCAAGGTCTCTGTCTTTCCCTGTCAGCACGCAGACCCCTGAGGGACCAGGTGGCAGCCACACTGTGACATGTCGTGGCCCCCATCACAGCCCCGGTGGAATCACGCCTTCCAGCCAGCAGTCAAGACCTCCAAACCCACAGAGCCCAAGTTGCTGTGGGAGCAGAACGAGACAATCACTGGGGTAACACGAGCGGGGCCTCCCCTTCCCCTATCCCCCAGGTCCAAGGTCACATAACAGGGAACTACTGAAGTCTTGCGAGCAGAGAAATAGCGGTTCCAACTGGCAACGTGGGGGACAGGCCACACAGGGAAGGATCTGACCCAGGAAGACCGGTGACGAGGCTGCTAGGGCTGTCCAGGCGGGAAAGTATGTGCGCCTGACAATGGAGTGTCCTTAGAACCTGGCGTTCCCTTCAGCAGGAAAGCAGGCACTTGGCACTCAATTAGGGGCTCTGCTGCACCAGGAGGCAACACTGCAAGTTGGGAGAGACATTTGTTAAGCTTTCCCCACACTCGGAGAGGTGAAACTATAACAGAACCGCTCCAAAAATAACCCAGCCGGCTTGGCACTATGTCAGCTAGAGCAGCAGAGACACAGAAGTACGGCCACCCTCAGGAGACAGGCAGGTGGGCTTTCTGAATCAACCAGGTCCAGGGCGGAGCCAAAGACTCCCCACCTCGCCCTTGGTCCCAGCTTACTCTCCGGTCATGGACAGATGGGTTACCACCATCGGCCTGGGACTCGAGGTGTTTACATACGAGGCTGCCCTCCCTAGATGGCAGTCTCGTGGGACAGGAAACTTCTCCTGCACATTTGTGTGCTCCTGACTGTCACGACCCATGACACAGAGAACAAGCCCAGTGACCGCTGAGTGAGGTCACTGAACCACTGTCAGTGACCAACAGTCACAACAGAATTGATGATAAGTAACATGTACTGGGCCCTGCCAGGGGCCAGGTCACTGCCCATGAACGTGTATTCACTGTTATTTAATCCTCCAAAAACACTGTAAAGTAGGTGCTATTTTATTATTATCCCTACTACACACAGACAGAAAACCTGGCACAGAAAGCTAGGCAGCTTTCTTCCCAAAGCCACCTCGCTCAAGGCTCCTGCGTTGACGATCTACAGCCCAGACAGGACACCTGTCACTTTCGCTCAGCCGTGGTCCCACTGAGCTGCAAGGGAGTCAGGAAGTGCAGTCTCACAAGTGGGGGGTGTCCCACAAACCCCTAGGGACCATCTCTAATGACAGCTTCACGATGGACACGGAGCTCCCGGAGCCCCGGGGAAAAGCTTTGGGAGGACAGGCAAGGCGATATTGGAGCTGGAAGAGTATCTGACTCCACAGGCCATGCTGTTAATCAGAACGTAGGGAGATACACGCCAAAACGTCCACAGCAGTTGCCCCCAGGACACAATGTATAGGACATTTTTATGTTCTCCCTTATATTTTCTGTCTTTTCCAATATTTCTACAATGAACCTGTGTTTCCCTTTGCAATCAGAAAAGGTAAGTGTTCACGGGAAAACGGCGTCTGCACAACCCATGCCTCCCCTTGAGGAGGCAGCCCTCCTACCAGCCCTCAGGCACAGCCTCTCCCTCGCTCTTCCCCAAACTCCCTTGGAAGCCTTCTCCAGTTGTGACACAGAAGGCTGGCCTCACTGATACTCAGGGCTCACCCACCCTGAGAGGATGGCCTGACACCAGAAAGCTTACTCGACGGTCGTTTCCGAGGTCAGCTCACCAGGCTGGGTGGAGAAGAGAGTCACCCTGGCACCCATGACAACACCTGGCACTCACAGCTGTGGGCCCGCCTCCAGCCGTGTGCTCCTCTGAGAAGTTCACACGTCCCTCTCACAAAAGCATTTATTTTCAATGGATCGAAGGTGTCAGCACAGTTTCTGTGTCTTCCCTCCTCCAACCTGCCTCTCTCCTGCCATGAACCAGCACATCAGCAGCAGGAAGAGCATGCCTGCCCCCAGGACCCGACCCCCAGGGCCCGTGAGTGCAGGCACGGCCATGCCAGCTGGAACCCCAGGACCAGAGTGGCCTCTGCTGCTGAAGGGCGGGTCTGCTCGCACTGCCCTGCACTTCCGCAAGGAGCTTCGCTGCTGGTCACGTGACCTTCCGGCACCTCCTGTCACTCCCCTGGGGGCTCAAAGGGTGTTTCAGGAAGACGGCAGCAAGGCACAAACACAGAGAATCCTGACAGCTCAGCAGCAAAAACACCCATGACCCAGTTAAAGGTGGGCAGAGGGCCTAAACAGGTAACTCTCCACGGAGGACACACAGACGGCCAAGACACACACACCAAGATGCCCAGTGCCACTGCCCATCAGAGAGAGGCGAGCCAGAACCCCCGTGCTCGCAGCTCGCCCGCGCTAGGGCAGCCCTTACAGAAAAGGCACGAAATATGCGTGGGCAAGGCCTTGGAGAAGTCAGAACCCTTGTGCACTGTTGGTAGGGTTGTAAGTGACGCTACTCTGGTGAAGAATTTGGGGTTCCTCAAAAAGTTAAAGACAGAACTACGATATGATCCAGTAACCCCATTTCTGGGCATTTATCCCAAAGAATGGAAAAGAGCATTTCAAAGAGATATCTGTACTCCCAGGATCACGGCAGCATTGCCCACAGTAACTCAGAGGGCCCGAGACGGAAACAGCCCACATGTCCATCAGCAGACGGACAGATAAAGTGTTGTGCACACAGACAACAGGACCCTACGCAGCCTTCAGAAAGGAAGAGTCCTGCAGTGTATTCCCACGTGGAAGGACGCGGGGGGCACTGTGCTGGGTGAGATAGCAGGACTTAACAGAAGGACAAGCACTGTGCTCTTGTGAGGGACCAAGGCAGTCACATTCACAGGAGCAGAAAGCGGAGTGTGGGTGCCAGGGGCGGGGGGACAGGCGGGGCACACAGAGCTCCGCTCACGTGTCAGAGAAAGTCCTAGCCCTTCTGCGAGTCAACACGCGTGTGGTGAACAATACTGGACCCTGCACTGGAAAACCAGCTGAGTGCAGATCTCACGTTGCGTGTCTTTCCCCCAAAATTTAGAAAAAGAACCACAGTACAGCTATGAAACTGACCCCGCACTACCTGTGAACATCTGTTTGCAGCCACATCACTTTAGCCTAATTAAAAAGTGGTACAGCAGGGTCACAGGAGCACTGGGCCGAGAGGTGACAACCAAGTCCAGTCACTCTGCCCTCACGACACATCCTGGCCTGGCGGCACCTGTGTGGGCACACACTTGTGTGGGGGTGCAGGCTCACTAAGCTGCGTACTTCAGTACTGGAGTGTGGGCACGGACATGACACTTCAGAAAAAATGCACAGGAAAGGGATGAGCAGCCCAGCACCTGAAGAGCCTTGGCCGGCCCGCTAAGGTGTCTAGACTGTCTCCTGCGATCAGTGGGGGCAGCGGGGATATTCTGAGCAGGGGAGAGGCCTAGTGGGACCCGTGCTGTCTCCGGAAGCTTCTTAAAGTATTTGGCCTCCCGTGCAGGCCACAGAGTGTATGCCTTTGCTCCTCCCCACCCGGACCCCTCGAGGGTGGGGTGCCTGCTTCATCTCAACCCTGCTTCAGCACCTAGCCGGTAACTAATAAGGGGGGACCACTACAGTGCAGGGTGTACCCCAATCACTTAGGGGAACAGAAAGGCAGGTTGGTGTTCAAGGCCAACCTCCTCAGCATGAATAGGCCCCACTGGGTGCAGTCACGAGAGGGACAGGGCCTGGAGAAGCTGCTGCGAGAACAGCTGCCCTGCCGCTCGCCCCACCCAGCCTCTAGCCTCCACCCCAGGCCCTGCGCACCGAGGGGACAGAGAAGAGCTGTGCATAGATGTGAGACCAACACCGTAAAATGAGCAGAGCCGAGTTCTTCACGTCGCAAGAGACAACTTCCTGGAAGGGCGCTGAGCCATCAGGAGGGGAGCTGCTACCCAGATGGACAGGCCTCCCTCATAACAGGGCAGTTACGGGGAAAGTGGAGGAACGCCTTTCGTGTTCACACCCGAATGTGCGTATTAATAACCGTCCCATAAGCCAGTCATGCTGATGATAACCAGCGGGCTCCAAAGCTTGCTAACACCTGGACGCAGGACAGTGAGGTGCACACACGACCACAGGTGTGACCAGAGATGAGCCTCAGGGCAGAGCCTGCCGTCCTGCTGCTGAGGCCAGCAGGGTCACGCCAAGCCAAGGCAGGAATGACAGGCTGAGGCCCGGGTGCGAGTTGCTGGTGGCAGGAGAGGCGGGCTGGGCGCCTGCAGAGTGACGCGGCAGTCACAATGGAAGTTCACAGCGAGCGTGTCTCACCAGAGCCACCGCAGAACAAAGCTGCCAGGGCCCACCCCATGCCGGGTGCTGCGCTGCACCACTGGCTGCCTGCGTTTATTTTTCCCTTTTGCAGGCTCAGCTGTCTCCTACAATGGACTGGGCAGGGCATTCTGAACGAGGAACAGGAGGTTAGATCCAGGGCCATTCCACCTTCCTGCCCCTGGAGAGAAACACCTCAAGTTTATACATCCTATGTCCCCAGCAGGATTTCCTTGTCAGGGCCCAACAAGTTCCCAGCAAGCATGCGCTGCATGCGTGTTGTGGAGGGAACTTGCTCCCTAGATGGAGGCGGCGCTTCTGCACCCGTGTGCCAGGGCCCTTGCAAGGTGCAACACGCTGGACAGGCAGGAAGCCTCGGCAAGGTGGCGGCTTCTCTGCAGCCCTGCCTCCACAGAGCAAGGGTAAGGGAGGGTGGGGTCGTCAGGGTGTGCAGGCCTCCAGCGTGCCTGTGGTGCCAGAGTGCTGAGGAGCAAGATGCCGGTGTTGGCCAACCACAGTCACGGTGATTCCTTTTCTGCCCATCTGCCTCTCTGGCCTGGGGTTGCCGAGGAGAGAGCCCAGGACCCATTCACTGATGTTACCTGTCCGCCTGACCTGTGACTGGTACAGGGCTAACTGCTAGGTGTTTGGGGGCCCGCTGGAGCCCTGCCCTGCTGAAAGTCACTCTCCTGTCTGTGTAGACAAACACCGACGTGTCCTGGGGGGGGGCTGGTCCGTGCTGCGGAAGACTTGGCGCCGTCAGAGGTAGAGGGTCACAGGCTCGCTGAACCAAAGGCCTGCGGTGCTGCTCACTGGCCCTGTGATTCGGATGGGGACAGAGGCCTCTGTGGACTGTGGTTTCCTCATCAGTAAAACTGAATAAAGCAAAAATGTGCGAGCGGTCCATGAACTGTACAGTGACAGACGTTGCTGCCTACTGCTGTCTCCTAGCCCGGACATCGGTGACCATGGAAATGGAAGGGGTCCTTCACCCAGTTCACCCAGAGGTCGCATGGGGTGGGGCCGGGGGCAGGAGGGGCCTCGGCTCTGCGTTGCTTAGATCTCCATCCAGGATGAAGGGAATTTCCTGCAGCTGGCTTTGCTGTCCCTGGTTCCTTTATGAAAGGCCGGACTCTTCCTGTATCCATAAAGATGAGGACGTTCCCCTCCAGGGGTTTAATTTGGGGCTGCATGCCTGGCCCCTGAGTAAGCCCAGGCTCCCTCCTCCTTTTCCCTCTAATCGGAGCAGTTCTCTGTGCTCCAGACAAGCCTGCATTCCCCTTAATGCCCTGGAATTGCTTACTCACTCCAAAATCCCACTGCCTCAGGGGTTTCCTGCCAGAAGTAAGCCGCCTGTTCATGGGCAATCAGGCAGCAGCCCGGAGAAGGGGCGGGGGTGCCTGCATGCCCCAGTGGGCCCCTGCAGACCGGCCTCGCAGAGGCCTCCTCTCCCCGACCCCAGGCCAGCTGTGCAGCAGCAGGAAGGGCACCCGCACAGTGCAAACAGGGAAGCTGGACTCCCCTGGGTCCATACATGGGTGTACACCACAGGCTCTGACACTGCGGGAGGTCCATCAGTGCTGTCACGGACGGCGAGTCTGCGTGTGGCATTGAGCACGTCCTGAGCACTGGGACATGGCCACACGTCTTCTCCTCTTGGGGACATAATTCACAAGCCCGACTCCCTCAAGGCCACATTTTGTCAAGGGTGGGCTATGTGGGTTGACCCTACATCTGTGCCCATGGGTCTGTGGGGCTGTTACTCACATACGGGCCTTGAGAGCCACTGCCCCCCCCCCACCAAGTGCCCTGCCAGTCCCTGCAGGCTGAGCGGGAGAGCAGGGTGGACCCTGGACCTGGAAAAGCTGGATTCGTCCCCTCCACTTTGCAGCCATGTGTCCTCGGGCCAGTGACTTGCTCTGGATCAAGTGTCTTCATCTGAAAAAGGTGTGTGACCCTAAAGCCTGCCCCTCAGGACTGGGGATCAACTGATATTGTAGGTGAAAAGGTCGGTCCTGCCCCTGGGCCCTTCTTGCATCTGCACATGGGCTTCCGACTCCGTCGTGCACCCAGCTGCCCAGAGCGGCGCGGTGAGGGAGCACCCACAGGGCCCAGCGGGCCCTTCAGACTCTGACTCTGCCCCTACTGTACTCATCGTGCTCATGGGCCTCTTTGGACCCCAGTGTCCCCAGCTACAAATGGACATGACAAGAGTCATGCCGAGTTCAGACTGTGGGTGTGACCATTAAATGATATAATTCAAAAGTGAGTGAAGAGTTATTAACATTTTAAAGGGCTTTGCACAGAGATGTTCCCGGTGAGTCCTAAAAAAATGTGCGCTATACTCTTAATCATCAATGCTCTTACAGCCCCAAGGGTAACACAAGGTGTCTTCCTGTCTTTCCACATGTACCTCTTCAGATGCATCCAAAAAACCTAGAAACACACTGCACGGAGTTAGGAGAACTGTAAAAACAAACCACAACCTTGGAGAACTGACTGCAAAGATAAATGCTCTGTTTTGTCCCTCTGAGCCTGACAGGGGCATCTCGCCAGGTGACCACCAGGCGCTCCAGCTCCACAGGTCACACCGGAGGATGGGGGCTCGCTGTCCCACTTCACACAGCCCCTCCCTGGCCTCTTTCTGTGCCAAGCAGCTGGCTGAGCCTCTGGGCTGAAACCCTGCCCCACCACCACCACGGCATCCCCTGCCTGCCCACCTGTGTCCTCCTGAGCCCTCTCCACCCTCCTGGGCTGGGAGTGGAGACTCTGTGTCTGGTCACCTGGAGTAACTGCAACCTCATGAAAGAATGAGGGACCTCAGCCACCTTCTGGGAAGGAAGGGCGCTGAGCAGACATCACTCACCCACTGCCCCCAGGTTTCATTTCACATAAAAGGAAACTGAGGCATAATAAAGGTTACAGATTTACCTAGAGTTCATAACAGGGGTAAGGACGAGAAACTGGGCACTCGGCCCCCCAGATTCATCAGGGGGCATTGCAGCTGCACACTGAGGTCAGTCATCTGGGCACAGCGACAGGACCACACCCAGATCAGTGAAGGCAGGACCTCTGGGGGCAGGACGCGGGCATTGTGTCAGGCAGCCCAGGCTGCACATGGCCGCGCCAGAGCAGTGAGGCCCCACGTGAACACCACCGGGCACAGCTCACATTCTCGCTCCGCTCCCAGCCTGCTCTTCCCGCAGACTCAGATGTTCCGGGCTGCACATCCAGGTCATTCGAAATGCCCAGGTGGAGCCAGCGTGCAGCTGAGGTGGAGAGCCACGGACTGAATACAGCATTTTACTCTACCTTTAAAACTTTACTTAATTATTTAAGGAACTCAACACTTAACTAAGAAAAAAAGTGCCTGTTCGGCTGAGTTTGGTCCGTTTCGTGCTAACCCATGTTCACGTCCCAGGAAGCAGGAGCACCTGTAGTCACGGGAGCATCACAACTGACCCTGTCCTTAGGCACACATGTAGCTCGACTTGCTCACCTGTCACTCAACTTCGGCCAATTTAGCAGGCGTGCACTGAGTTTGCTGTGGCGACGCACGAGTCTGAAAGACCGCTCTGAAGCAGCAGCAAAGAACCATCTCCGATGCAACGGAGAGACTACGTTCAGGCAGTGCTGTGAGACGCTCTGCCCTAGCACGCGGCCCCTCTGAGCTGGGTCTAGAGAGAGCCCATCACTTGCTGAGGAAAGGCCTGGAGTGGGCTTTCACTCAGATTAAGTGGGAATGCCTGCCCTTTTTTTTTAAGTAAGATTGCCCCAAACTCCAAAGCCCTTTAGCCTCTTTAACTACCTCCCAAATAGTATAAGGAAGCCTCAAGAATAAGTGGGGGAGACCCTACACCCAGTCACAGAATTTTGAAAAGACAAAGCAGAGACCTCACTGAGCATAGAACCTGAAGGTAGCTGCAATGCTCTGGCCGGGAGCGAGGACCGGGCGCCCGACGCCCGCAGGGCCCTCCTCCTCAAGCCTCCTGCTGTCCTTGGGCATCCAGAGCAGGAGCACCAGGTCTCCCCAACACGCAGGTGACCCTCGGGGCTCCGGGGGCTGTGAGTGTCAATCACATACCCTTATCAGTTCTCCGTCCAACACTCAGATTCTCAAAGCTGGCTGGAAAAGTGATAAGGGGATGTGACTGGCCGGCAAGGAAGTTCTGACGAGCCTTTACAAGACGAGATGAAGCTGACATTCGATTTCCCAACAAAAGTGCCCACTGGGCCTTCTCTGCAGCTCCTGCCCGCACCCCACAGCCGCTCTGTGCCCCTCTGCTCTGCTCTGGCCTCTCCCCGAGTCTCTCCTTTTCACATTTGTTTCTGCACCAAGAAACTGAGACACATAGTCCCGAATAGCTATGGAAAGTAGTAGATTCTTTGCATTTTTAAAACCAATTAAAATTCAGCCCTGGCTGGTGTGGCTCAGTGGGTTGAGTGCCAGCCTGTGAACCAAAGGATCACCAGTTCAATTCCCTGTCAGGGCACATGCCTGGATTGCAGGCCAGGTCCCCAGTATGGGGCAAGCAAGAGGCAACCACACATTGATGTTTCGCTCCCCCTCTTTCTCCCTCCCTTTCCCTCTCTCTAAAAATAAATAAATAAAATCTTTATTAAAATTTTTAAAATTAATTTAAAATTTTAAATTAATAAATAAACCCAAATTAGCAAGCTTTACCCAACAGCCCCTCCAGGTCTGAGGCCGGGACCGGCACACTCTGCTCCTGGCTGTGCTCTGAGCCCACACCCACACCCCATTCATAAAGTCCCCACCTTGAGACTCCTCCCCCAGCCGGGATTGGTCCTCTGGCAGTGCTGGCCCCTGGCCAGGACCCACCAGCTGCAAATCTGCTAGAGCTGGATGTGTCCACTGTGCTGGGTGGCCTTGACGGCAGGCCAGGGTGGAGCTGGGGTGTGAGGTCAGCGACCTCTGTGCACTCAAGCCCACGAGCGCATCGCAACAGGTCCTTCCCTCCCGACTGCTGACCCTCCACACTGGTCTGCACAGAGTCTGTGGCTCCAGTGGAGGAAACCTTAACACAACCCTCTGCATTAGGGTGAAACCAAAAAAAAAACA
Source organism: Macrotus californicus (assembly GCA_007922815.1). Classification (NCBI taxonomy): domain Eukaryota; kingdom Metazoa; phylum Chordata; class Mammalia; order Chiroptera; family Phyllostomidae; genus Macrotus; species Macrotus californicus. Next base: position 123,767 of record VMDR010000504.1, read on the forward strand.
CCCAGAGTTCAGGAATGCATTGCCACTGAGGAGTGCGTCAACTTTGAGTGCCACCTGCCTGCCACACTTCCTGGCTGTAGGACCCTGAGGATGTTACCCAGTCTCCCTGAGCCCTGGTCCCCAGGCTATGACAAGAGGCCGCAGCACCTGACTCATAGGACTGCTGTTAGCACTGAACAGAAACAGGGACGGCCAGCACTCGTGCTCAGACCTGCTTCAATCACTCATGGGCGACTTTCAGTGGGTTTCTTAACTGCTCCCAATCTCAGCAGCTGCTGCTGCTGCTGCCAAGTGAGGCTGTAACAGCCACATCACAGGGCTGGTCTCAGGGTTGAAAGAGATAGGTGGCAAGCGGTTAAGAGAGGGGTCTATGTAGTTAACGGAGCTGGACTTAAGTCCTGATGGGGTCATTTACTGGCTCTGCGTGTCGCTCAGCCTCTCAGGGCCTCACTCTCCACATCTGCAGACCGGCTGTGGCCCCCGGGCTGCCTGCCCCACGGGGCTGAGACAGAGGTTAGTGCTGTGAGCTGTCCAAAGCCCTAAGCACAGGGAAAGCAGCAACTTGGAGCGGCTACCATTAATGAGATACTGTAAGTACGACAGTGACACCGGGAGGCGCCCAGCAGGTGGCAGCCGGCTCAGCTAACGCTCGGAAAGGCACACTGCTCAGCCACCTGCATAGTGTCCAGGTCAGGCTGCTCAGCCCTGCGGATGAGCCTGGACTGCATCTGTGTCCTGCTGAGAAGGCACCGATTCCCCACAGGGCTTTGGAAACCAGCTCCTTACCTGGGAACAAGAGCCCTCTGACACTTGAAGGTGGAGGACCAAGGGCCCAGGGCTCAGAAAAGCAAATGGTATCAGAGCCTGTGGCCGAGGAAACAGTCAGCCAGTCCCCGAACCTGAAGAGGGGAGCGTTCAGACACTCATGGAGTCGGGTGTGTGGGGGGAGGTGTGAGGACTGAGAGGCCGGGCCCACCCCCAGTCCCTCCGCTCAGCTTCTCAGGGAAGCAGGGCTGCACCCTGGCACGCCCCTCGTCCCTGTTTGATCTATCCCCCTGTTCCACACACGGGAGACCAGGGCCCAGGCTGAGACTCAGCCAGAGTCCCGAGGGTACAGCTCCCTTGTCTCTGACTCAGGTCACGGCAAGCTTGTGATGCAGACCAGGACGCAGCTGCTTTCAGAGGAGACAGGAGTCCTGAGCCTGGGAAGAGGGGGAACCGACCAAGTGCTGGCCCAGCAGGCCCAGTCAACGCCCGTGACAGGGAGAAAATGCTGCGGGTCATTTCTCTGCCCCGTTTCACAGCTGCTACAACCCCGCCTTCACCCCACAGGCCTCAGTTCCTGTAAACTCTGACCGCAGCTTGGAAAGCAGAGAGGCACCTGGATCGGAGAGTCTAAGAACACAAGCCCTCCTGCTGCCCACGCCCTGTCTGAGTGCACACGTGTGGGGAGGTACAGAGATAAGTTTCCGACCCCTCGCCTCTCCTCTCGCCTCCCTAGTCCAAATGGTGGCCACGTCCGGGTGTTTAAATAAGACAGTGGCTTCGAATGTGCATTTCTTATGGCCTTTCCATTGACTCCATTTGCACAGGCTTTTCCATTACGATTTGGTTTGTCCAACAGGCACTGAGCAGACAGCTCACTGCCAGGGGCTGCTCCAGATATGGGGGGCAGGGGCGGAATCCAGTCTCTGAATGAGAAGCTGTGGCTGATATTGACCCACACGCTTAACTGGGCTGTTCACTCCCTCCGGGGGAGACTGAGAGAAGGTGACATTCGACCTCCACCCAGGAGCAGAGAAGAGGGAAGGAGCTGAAAGGCAGAGGGAGAGCCTTGGGCAAAGGTATGAAGGTGGGAGGTGAGAGGGGCCTGGTGGGGAGAGTTCCTGCCCCTTGAATTTTAAACTTTACACATTCTTTAAGTAAATAATGCAAGTCATGATATTTATATCTAGGTAACAGCTACAGGCCAGAGGCTGGGCTCAGCTCATCCATATACAATTTCACTTAATCCTCTCAACAAACTTCCCCAGCACCGCGCGTGTGTGTATCTGTCCATCCGTCTGTCCAGGCTCCACCCTTCCCGGGGGCAGGGAGAAGCCCAGACAGCAATCAAAGCCACAGAATGCCAACCATATAGCCCCCTGGGAGCAAGAGCTCCACCACCCTCCCTGCCAAGATCCCTTCCAGGTAACAAGGCCACCAGTGGACAGAAGGGGACAGTCACATGGCAACCCTGGTTCACAACACTGGTCACAGCTCTGCGGGGGGCACAGCATACGTGTGCCAGGCCCAGGACACCCACAGGCCCTCTGGTTTCTCACCCAAGCCTTCTGCACTGATCTTGTCCCCTACACGCAAAAACTCGCCCCAAATGTTCTTCCCCTGCCAAGTCACAGACGATGTGCCGCTGCTCCACTCGAGTTATAGCCCCTACATGACTAAGATGTCACCAACACCAGGAGGGGCCCCACCGGGTTGGCTGCAGAGGCTGCCACAAACCATCCCAGCTGGGCCCTCTGCCCCACGTGCTCAAACACAGGGCCCCCCGGCCCACGCACCCTGTGGCCCCTGGGCTACACCACTCTCTGACTTCCTGCTCTCCTTCTGGTTGTGTCTCAGGACTTGTTACTGAAGCAGGTCCGAAAACCACTAATGTGCATGTCGCTGAGGCTCTAAATGTACCATCTAAAATATACTTTCACGTACACGTTATTTGACCTAAGTTTTCTCACTTCCAATACATTTTGTTAGGGAACAGTTTTACCCAAAAGTAACATCATCTTTTTATAGCAAAACAAATCCAGAGAGGGTGAGCAACTTGCCCAAGGCTTCACAGCCTGTCAGAACCGGGTCCCAGACACAGCTGTCCCCTCCCCTTTCACGACGCCGTCCTCCCAGTCCCCATGCACGACCACGGGCATGGGCACAGCCTGCAGCACCTCCCACAGCGATTCCAAGCCACGTATGGGCTTGAAAACAGCGTGCTGCTCATCAGCCTGGAAACCAAAGGTCATCCCAGTGAGAAGGCAGAATGATGGTCCCAGCCCTGCCCACCTTTCATGGACACCCCGCCCAAACGAAGCTGCCCTGCGGTTCCCACCCCGTGCCTTGGAACTGCTTTGGCCTTGGCTGACCCCCCTGGGTTACAAAACCCCTGCCCCTCCGGTTCTCTGGCCTGGCGGCGATCTGTCACATCAGTTTTGCATCTCCTATAATCCGCTCCTGCCGACTGACTGGTTCTGCCACAGCCTGTCCGCCCGCCCATTAGCGAGTTCCCTGTGAGCAGCCCGTGGTGGGGGGTGAAGTGGGCTGTAGAAGGGGCTGAACCAGGACAGCAGAGGAAAGGAGAGCGGCCAAGTACAGAGCCCCTCTTCTGAGCAGGCTGCCCTGCCCAGCTGAGCACAGGGCCACGAACTCTGTCCCCTCCCTGTCTCCATCCGGTTGGGCTAATGAGCTCAGGAATGCGGGCTCGGTTGAGACACCCAGTGTTTGCTTTGGCCCCTCCGAGTGGCAACGTGCCTGGGGCTCTTCTCCTCTTCCTCCTGCAGGTCTGCTGGAACATCCAGTGGAGCGGGCAAGCTATGCCCAGCAGGGCTCAAGTAGCGTTCACTATATTCTGAAGCAGACATGCACCAGGCCTGCCCTGCAGAGATGCTGCAGGCCCCATGCAGAAGCCAAGGAGGCGCCTGTCTCTGAGGCTGGTTGTGCTGGCTGTTGGCCTGCCCCTGAGTGTGGCTCAGTTCTATGGGCCGCGACTGGCACGTGCTGCCCCAGAGCCAAGGCCTGTCTGCACACATGTCTGGGAAGCCCAGTCTGAGTCCAGCTATGTGCCGGGCTTTGGGCTGGGGCCTGGGGACCCAGAGCCGAAACCATACTCCAGGCTGTGGGGGACCGTGGGCACACTCAGCAGTCGTGACTTCGTGCTAACTCAGGGCTTAAGGAAAGACAAGACAAAGAAAGCAGAGGTGGGCAGGGGAAGGCCTTCACAGCCAAGCACAGGAGAGTGGCCCTGCCCCTCCCCCGCAGGTGTGCAGGGCAGAAGGAGGAGGGGAATGGCGTCTCACACACACTGGCCTGGCCTGTGCTGTCTCCCCACTCGAACTCGAACTCTGGGAGGACAGGAAAGTTGCCTCCCCTGCGCACTGCTGCTTCAGCGTGCCTGCAGCAGAGCCTGGCAGGCAGTACATGCTCATTGTATGTTTGGTGGGTGGATGGATGGATGGATGGATGGGCGAGCAGGAAATGACTTCTGGGGAGGACTGTTTAGAAATCTAAGTTTCTGTTCCTACTGGTTCTGGAGACAGTACTCTTTTAAAAAACTCAAAATCAAGCTTCTCATCCTTGTCTTCCCTCACATTTTTCCAGCCTCCCCACACCGAAGCCTACGGCAGCTCAGTGAGACCAAAACGATCCCACATGGCAGCCCCTGAGCGGCCCTCACCCACACACTCTGCAGAGCTGGGTCCTCGGGGGAAGCCGGACACCACCAACCAAGGGCAGCCTCTCCCACAGGGAAAACATCTCCAATTCCATGGAGGGGGCCGGCCACTGGGGGTACAGTGGCCAGGGACCAAGTCCTAGATCTGTGCCTTGCTCTCTGGAGACAAAAAAGCCAGAGGCAGAGGCTACCTTTCCAGAACCTCCACGCACAAGGGGCCCTCCCTGTCACTGCAGCCGACCAGACCCCGCACCAGGCTCTGCACACCTTTCCCAACTGGGTGCTTCTGGGTGAGACCCCCACACACGGCGCCTGCTCTGGAACCTCAGTGGCCGTCACGGCCATCACACCCACTTCTCTCTCCGCTAGACCCCACATCCTGTCCACGACATCCCTGCAGGAAGCATTCGAATCACCCACAGCAGACCAGTGAGACACAGAACGCCCTCCACTCTCCCTTTTCCGGAGCTTTGTCCATGTGGCTGTCTGTGTTCAGGCTGCCCGCTCTATCCACATGAAAAGCCCAGCTCAGAGTCCTGTGGAGCTGGCCTTGACTCTGACCGCCGCAGGAAGGGCCTCTGTTGTGTTCTGCCCCACCTTCTGCGTAAGCGCCTCCACTGGGTCTGTGCTCCCCAACCTTCCAGGCACTTATCTTCCACTGTTTGTCCTGGAGGCACAGGGCTGTCCCACCTGCGAGTACCCTGAAGGTCAAGGGCCCTGCCCGCCAGGCTGGGTGCTCACCAGCACCGATCCAAGTGGGCAGTGCTGGCTCCTCTTCCTGGGAGGCCCCGGGTCCCCTTCCCCACCACTGAGGTGTAGGCAGGAGGAGGAAGGTGAACTTCTGGGCACTTGCCATAGCCAGGAGCACGTCAGGGGACAGTGCCGCGCCGTCCTCATGCCAGCATGCTCTTGGACACTGCAGGTGCGTGACGACAGGGTTTTTCCACACTGGGCCCACTCCTACAGGGTCTCAGTCATCGCCCTCCCCACAAACACCCCATAACCACAGTCCATCCAGCATCATGTGATCACAGCATCATGTGACCTCATGTGATCACAGTCAGGCCCACCGGCAGGTCCCACTTTGATGTTCCCAAATGACACATCTCCTTCCAATTCAGTACAATCTCCACCTACCAGACAAAGCAGAATATCAAAGAACCTCAGAACCTGCGGAAGCACGCACCGAATCTCTCCCAGGTGTATTTACTGTGCCTGACCAAACAAATGAAACGACAAACAGACCCAGAAAAATGCTCCGTTCTCTGCAGCCAGCAGCAGCAGCGACCCTGTCTTGTCCTCTCCACTTCCCTGGACAGGCCCTCTGCCGACAGCGTCTGCAGTGCTCCATCCGAGGGGTTTTCTTGCCCTGTACAAGGGCATGACCCCCCCTGGCGGGAAGTAACCCAGCTGTCTTGCGATCAGGGGGCCACTCTGAGAAGTCCCCCGAGACCTCCCACAGGACTGGGCCCCAGCTTCCTACACGGTGAGGGAGCACACGCTGTGTATTGTCTGCAGGGGTTGGCCAAGTCCAGGTGTGTACTTAAGTGGGCATCTGAGACATCAGAGGAGAAGCAAATGCTCAGCATCAGCCTCCAGGCAACGACAGGGTGGAACTAAGACTCTACTCTGGACTCTCGAGTTCAGGGCTGGACCTTCTGTGCCATGTGGCCATGAAAGGGTTTCATCAAGTGGCAAGGACCTCCTGACATCACTGGCTAAGTTCACAGCCAAAGAAAAACAAGCAGCAAGTTCTAACATTCCAGCTCTCTCCCACGAACCTCGCAAAACTCAGGAGAGAAGGGGCCAAGCCCTGTCACAGCCCATGTGTCTGCACGGCAACCAGAGGTCCGTTCTAGAAGCGGTCACCCACGCAGGTCGGGCCCGGCGAGGGCCTGCGCTCACGACAGCCATGCGAAAAGCGGCCTCATCTCCAGACCTCTTCTCGGCTGTGGTCGTGGGGACCCAGGGCCTGTTCGCAGAGCACGATGTGCTCCACCTCCCACCAAGCAGTCCAACCCTCAGGAAGGGAAGGATGGACCTCAGAAACCAATTCTCTAAATGCCTAACCGTTCTCGCTGACAGTCTGTACAAAACGGGTTGCCGGGACACCCAGAAGACCAAGCAGGACAGCCTGGGCCAGGACACAGCTCGGGTTTCTCCAAGGCTAAGAAACACCTCTTAGGGTGAGTGTGGGCCTGTAACTCGGGCAACTCCCTGCACAGCCAGGTCCCCTCATGTCCCCTCTGCTGCGTCCTGGCCCCGACTGCTGAGAACACAGCAGAATTTCACACCAGGGCAGCCTGCTCCTGCAGAGCTGTTTTGAGAGCTGTGATCCTCTCTGCATTTCAGCAAAGGCATTTGATTGTGCACCTTAGAGGTGACCTATAAGGAAGCCCCCAAATACCCACACAGAGCATGAAGGGAAAGAAAGGACAAAAAAAGAGAAAAGACACATATCATCGTATCAATAGGGGGCAAAAAGGTATTTTATAAAACCAAATATCTAACAGAAAAGTACTCTGTAACTGCCCAGCAGCCTCCGCCTGCCGGCCGAGGTTGGGTGTGACTGCCAGCGGGCTTTACTCGGGGGCATCACAGCGGCCACAGGGACTGTGTGGACCACGGGGCCGTGAGTATTTATTCCATGACCCTTTGCAGAAACGTTTGCTGACCTCAGTTAGAGGCAAAGCACACTCAAGTCTGTTTTTTCTCCCAGAATAACGGATTTGTCATTAAACTTATAAGTATATGTTCTTATTCACAATAAGAAATGTAAATAGAAAGGCATTACTATTGCCTGAAATATGAAGTAAGAGAATGGAAATGCCTAGTTATCTATCATAGGGCCTGATACAGACTCACTGCAGGGTGACTATATACCTGGATAACTCAACCTGGGCTTGAAAACTCCCTTCCGCGAGCCCGAGCCCTCCCAGACTGGGCACACTGTGCCGCCATCCCCCATGTCCCCTTTTCTGGGCTCGGGCTGGAAGGAAGAAAGATCCTGCAGAGCCTCTGTCCCCATCTGTCTGAGAACCCAGGACTCCCACCTGCCACCAGGATGTAGTTACTGGGGTGACTCGTCCCCTCAGCTCCTGGCTGCTCCGGTCAGCCCCCTGCCCTAACAAAGAGCTAATTAATATCAAAACCACTGATTTGGCTTCTGCAGTGTCTTATAATCGCATTTTCAGCAACAGCTCCAAAGCCGCCTCTGCCTTCAGAACACGTGATTCGCGTGAAACATGAGACCAAACACAACCTGTGCTTTGAAAGAGTGACCTCCTCACACATCTGAAATGCAGGTCCCCGGCTCGGTCCGTCCACACAGGCACACCCTGCCTTCAAGGGGGCCTCCGGAGCACTTAGTAAATATTAGTTCTTACCTGTGTGGCCATGGCACAAGGTCAGGACTCAGGGTTCCATCCTCCCTCCTGGTTCACAAGCACGGGCGCCGTCAGGAGCTATATCAGGAGACTGAAGCTCTAGGTGCCTCAACGGAGAAGTTGCTCGTAGCCTCACCGGGAGCCGGGGACATCACACTTGAAGGAAGGGACTGCCACTCCCAGCCCCGTGCGAGCCTGGAGAAAAAGATCCACAAGACCTGTTTGAATCCCAATTCCCTGGACGATCACCTTGTGGGGACAGGCAGGCTACATCCCAAACTCAAAGGCAAGACCGCAAAATTTGGCTTCGTCTCAGCAGGTATCTGGGATAGAAGACGTGTACTTACCATACTTTTAATTCCTATAAATTGATCTTTAACATCTATAAAGTGGCCACTGGCTGTTGCCAGGTCCACCCTGGCTCACCCCAAAACATCACCCCAAGCCATGTGCTCTAACAGTCACAGCGCATATGAATTTCGAGGGGTGCTGATTTCAAACATAGCAAGCCAGCCCTAAGCTCGTTCCCCGGCCTGGCCCGTCCTGCCCTGAGGAGACCACGACAGAGGTGCTGTCCTAGGCGCCCCTCCCTTGCCTCGAGACAGACCTGCGCCTACCTGAGTGTTCTCCCCAGGGAGCCCCGAGCAGATACAGCTGTGAACCACTTTGCAGTCTGGTCTGCGTCTGCCTCCCCAAACCTCCCCAAAGTCATACAGTTAGAGCAAGTGGAGATCAAGATTCAAAACTGGAGCAGCTAAAGGATCATGAACCGAGGGATATCACTGAAGAAAGTGAACTGAATGGAAACGAAGAGAAAATTCCAAGAAACAAAAGGAAGAAAGAAAGGGATCTTACTGAAAAGACATCACTATGGACCGAGTACCTTTCCATACTTAATAGGCTTTATAGCTGAGTTTGGTACTTGCTGGCGATGCTTTCCATCCAGATTCAGAGGCGTGTGGTGGGACAACCCTGTGAACACGCTGAGTGGTGTGTAACCACACTTCCAGGCAGGCTGGAATCAGTACAACAACGCTGACAGAGACAGGTAGTGAGAGGCTACAGTCACCTGCAGGGTCAGAGCCCCTGACAGACTTAGCGTGACGACGACAATGTGGAAGTAACTAGACTTAGCGTGACGGCGAAGATGTGGAAGGCAGGCTGCAAACGCTGTGAAGCTGAGTCAGCTGGACGGTACAGCCGGGATCCACAGGAGCCCTCTCTGGGCAGCACAGCTTGGTGAGCGACAGGCTCGGAGCCGGGTCTACGTGGGATCGAATCCCAGCTCCACCACTGACTGGCTACTTATCTTTGGGAAGTCATTTGTGCTCCATCCATCATTCACACAAGTATCTCCCTCACCAAACCCATGGGTGGGAGGGGGAGGCAGGGGGCAGGGACAGGTGATGCCGGGCCTGGTCAGTGTGTGTTGGAGTGGTGGGAAGCAGGTAAGAAGGTCCTGTTCTAGACAGGAAAGCAGGGTGTCCACATGATTCTGGACCTCATCTACAAAGGGAAGCATGACATCCCCAAGTCTGATGGTTTTCCAAATGTCCAGGAAACCCCCAGGTGCAGAAGGCTGGCTGGAGAGTGAGCCAGCTGAGTGATGGCGGCCGTCACGGCCGTGGGCTGGGAGTGCAGACAGTGCAGACATCCGGCACCAGCCCAGGCCTGCTCTCAGGTATGGGGGGCCTGCTGCATCGTGCCGGGAAGGGCAGTCTGAAGGCCCTGAGGGAGCAGAGGGAGGTGTGGACTTCTGCATGAGTGGACTCCCAAACCCAGCTAGGAGCAGAGCAGGGTGCGGTCCAGGGAATGTCTGGGTCAAATCCTCGGTCACCGTCACCACCCAGGACATGAGAAATCCAGATAGCAGAGGCAGTAGGCGATTTTAGGCAATTGACACAGGAGCTGACATATCATCAGGCAAGTACAGGCAGTAAAGCCAGGCATGAGCTGCCTTCAGAGACCCCTCCCCATCAGTCCTAAATGCCCAGCATGTGTGGGTTGCAAGACAATGGAGACCCCCAGCCACTGACGAATGCTGTGATCCCGGGCTAGTCACTCCACATTTCTGAACCTCAGTGTCTGCAGCTCTGCCAGGGAACACCCTGCTTCCCGGGGCCGCTGTGAGGGTCAGAGGAACCCACTTTGGTCAAGCGCTTAGCCCGGCGCCTGCCACAAGACAGAGAGACTCGAGAGCCAATGCCTTCCTCCTCCTTCCCCACCCCATGCTCGACACTCCACCGCGGCCAGAGTGGGGTGCTTTGGGGGATTAGTTTTGAAAGAAACGGGTTCTAGGAGGGAGGTGGGTGGGGCAAAGCCTGGACTAGAGCCCATCACCAAGGTCCAGAAGGGGCTGGACCGTGGGGACCTAAGTCTTCCAGTAATGTGAGCTGTCAAACCCCATCTCTGAAGTTGCCCAGGAATGCTGCAGTCCCTTCAAGGGCGGGAGAGCGCAGCCCACATCCTCAGCCAGCAGGTCTGCAGAGTTCAGAGCTCCACTGCCAGCCTGGGCCACCAGGGACTGGGCTGCATTTCCTTGTCACTGGCACTTAGCTGGGGGCTTGGGCTTCCTAATTCCCCCCCACCCAAGACTTGCACACATTCCAAGGGGGAAGGCTCCTGAAATGCCGGATGCCCTGGGTTCCTCTAGACCAGGGCTCCTGGGAGCACTCTGTCAGAAAGCAATCAAAGCTCCAGGCCCTCATGCAACACAACCACATGTGTACACAACAGTCTTAACGTTTCAGAAAGGAGATGCTCGCCGCAACCCACAGATCCCTCAGGTTACCAGTGGCGAAGCAGAGACCCAGAGAGGGAAGAGATGTGGCCAAGATCACACAGGGCCAGTGGCAGAACCAGGGGATATTTCTCACTGCACCTCTTCATACCTATCCTCAGGGAGGCTCACCTGGCCAGAAGGCAGGGTCACCTGCTCACAGCCTCCCCCTTGCGGACACCTGAAGAACTCGCTAGCTTTCTCTCCAGCGGCCGCAGCCCTCCCTCACCACTAGGTGGCACTCATGGCACGTGCTAGACAGGGGTTACAGCCCAAACACTCGGAAGGGTGATCCAACTGCCTGCTCCTGATTGCAGGCAGGGAAACTGAGGTCAAGAGAAAGCAAAGGACTCCTTGAGTTATCCTGAGTGATTATCTTCCTTCTATAATCTTCAGTCTCCCCATTCCAATCCCAAAAAGTATTTACACCAGAATACATCAAACAACAGCTTGCTTGGTCTTAAAAAATAGGTTTCAATTCCTGTAAACACCATGAGCCCACATTACAAGGCTTGGGCCATGCGTTTTGGGGTTCTAGCTGAGGAGAACTTGAGTTAGGGGTACACTTAGTGTGTGCTGATGAGATTTGCTGTCAATGTGATGTGGGGTTCAGTCCCTGTGAGCTCACTCGGTACAGGGTGGTTTCCAGGAACACTCCCACCACCCCTGTGCCAGCCCACTCAGCGCCCTGACCTCAGCTGCAGGGCCAAGGCAGCATCACGACAGACATGTGCCAGGTGGCTGCTCCAATGCCAAGGACACCACCGGGGGGACAGCAGAGTGGGAAGAACCAGTGGGTTCAGCCAAGTGCAGTCCAAACAGCTGACGGGCCCGAAGGCTGAAGACCTTTTAGAGTCGGGCAAACCCACCTCTGAAGATGAGGGGGGATGTCAGAGAGGAGGCAGAGCCCCAGGCCAAGGCAGCAGCACGAACAGACGAGGCGGCCAGTGCAGCGAGGGCGATGGGAGACCGGTGGGAGAGACCGGCCACAAGGCCCCAGCCCGTGTTCCACCTGAGGAGGTGAGACCACAACTGGGCCAGTGGCCAGTGCAGTGGCCCTGTGTTATGGACACTTCCCGTCCACTCCTGAGATTTCTCCCCTGTCTTTTCTTTTCTTTGAAACTAAGGACATTTTTTTTTAAGTTCTGCTCAAATGTCCAAGACGGGGGACTTGAGGATAACTGTGCTTTGACAGCAGAACTTCAGGTGTGCGGAGTCCGACACCAATGGAGTGGCTCCACCTCTCCCTCTGTTCGGGCCCCGCCCCCAGGGGCAGCGTTGTCCGGAGAGCGCTGGCACAGCAAGCAGGAAGCAGAGGCTGCTGGCTGCCCGAGCCACTCCGAGGTGGCTGGGCAGGTGGGTCAGGGCTCCTCACCTTGGCTGGTATTGATGCAGACCTCTGTCCCTGCGAGGCAGCCGGGTGGTCTTCCCGTCCCTACTGTACGGCTGAGGGAAATCGCCCATGGGGGTTCAGATGATGCACTGAGAGCAGGTTAACTGCTGGCTGCATGAGTCCCCCTCCAGGCCAGGGCAGCTGGGTCCAGTTGGCCCTGTCCGCTGTCACAGGACACCTGCCTCGGGTGCTGGTCAGAGGGGATCTGAGCCCCTGCCCTCAGAGGGGCACCCTCCATGGGCCCATGTGCTGGCCTTCAGTCCACGGGAAGTTCCAGAACACGCACAGCACCAGTCTACAGCGGCGCCCTGCCTCTCAGTCTGGCTCTCTCAGGTGGGACAGCCAGGAACATGGTGGGGCTGTGCCCCTGCTGCAGTATGATCCCAACACCTGTCTGTTTCACACTGAGCATCTACTTCCAATTCCAAAGCAGCACATCTTGCATTTAATTTTTAAACCTAAGACATACAGAGGAACACTCACTCAAACCAAAATCAAACATCTTTGCTGATCCCAGAGCTGCATCTGACCTGGAAACAAGTGGAGGCCTCAGCTTGTCACCCCAGGGGGGCGCCCCACAACCTGCACCTGCACTCAAACAGGCACCTGTGCACACACCAGTCATGCTCACAGCGCATGAAGTGTCTTTGTTAGAGGGGCAATGAGCATGTTAAATAGGAAACAAATCACAGAGCTTTAAATATAAATACAGACACAGAGCACCATGTGCCCAGACGACTCACTCTGACTGTGACCCCACCCTGGGGAAGGAAGCAGGGAGTGTCAGGAGCACATCAGGGAATGCCCCATCGAAGTGGTGCCAGCGTCTGCCCATGGAGAGCTCCCAGAGTGCCGGGAATTGAGCAGACAGGTCCATCCATCGTCAGCTCTGGCCACATCTCACAGGACTGACAACCAGCCCACGGCCCACTGGACGACTCACCCAGATCCACACAGGGCCCTGCAGAGGGTGACAGGACATGCCACCTTGGCTGACAGTCACAGTAAACACCAATACCTTGAGGACCAGCTCAAGGCAAGCCATTCTAGGTAGTCCCCCAGTGAACCCCCACAACAGCCCTGAGACACACCTGTCCCTGGGAAGCCGAGGCTCAGAGGAGGGAAGCGCCAGCCCAAGATCACTGAGCAGGGAGAAGCCCCCATTCTCACCGCCTCCGTGGGGTCAGAAGGTGCAGTGTGTCATCTTTTCCCACCATCCCACCAGGAAGACACTTCCCTCCCTACTTGACACGTGAGGAAACTGAGGCCCAGACAAGTCAAAAGGAACTGCCTCCTGTTCTGGAAAGCCTGATTGCTCCCTCCTGAATCCCAGGTGGGGGTGGTGCTGGGGAATCCAGAGAAGGGCAGGCTGCCTCACAGCCCATGCTCCCCGCCCCGGGCTGCGAACACCCACTTTCCCCATTCACGAGTCTGGGCGATGAGTGGTGGGAGTAGGGGAAGGAAATTTTTAAAACAAGCCTTCAGTCAGGGAGTTTCACAGGATAATTACATAGGGAGGACACCAAATTAGCAGGAAGCAGGCCTGTCAGCTGCAGCAGCCACACCCCACTCCCTGCCTCCCCAAGGCACAGCCAGCTCACAGCCTCCAGGGGCCCGGGACGCTCCCTCTAGGTCCTAGATGCTTCCACTCACAGAAGCACAGCTGGAACTGTCCTCGGAGACCACTGACCCCAACACCACACCTCAGTTAGGGAAACTGAGGCCCCCAAGGAGAGTCCTATGCTGGAAGTCACACTGTGACAGGTGCGGGACTGAGGCCAGGTCCTCCGACTGCAGACCGTCACAGCCTCTCTGCAGCCAAGAGACAGACATGCACCACACCTGGGCTCCTAGAGTCCAGCAGAAGCCCACGTCTCTGCATCATCACCACAGTTACAGACAACCAGGGCCACGGCAAAGTCCAGTAAATCATTTACTGGTGAGAGAGACACTTCCTGCAGGGGCCCACCCCACGTGGACAAACTGCCCTCCGAAGCTAGTGGCAGGGCAGGTGTTGGTGGAGAGTGGGAGAGTGATGTCTATGGAGCAGACGGCAGGCATGGTATGTTCCCGGCGGGCCCACCCCTGCTACTCCCTCTGTCCCCCGAACAGGGAGTGGAAATGGAAGGGTCACACGGGCAGCAGCTAGCCCTGGGCAGGATGGGCGCTCAGTTCTAAGAAGACCTGGGGAAGGGTGAAGACTTAAGCCCCCCCTGAGGCCTTGGTTGGCCACACAGGACCTCCTATGTGTCCTCAGGCTCCTCAGTCACCTGGGTCCTGTCCTGTCCCCTCCCTTCACCCAGGCCTTCGAGACGGATGCGCAGCTGCTCCCACCAACAGGAGGCTCTGTCTGCCCCCACCCGCCCCGAGTCTGGACTGCCCCTTGGGCTGGTGCTGGCCCATGCAATGTGTGGCCAGGCCACGGGTACTCAAGTGCCCCATCTCTGACCACACGTCTGTGTCCTGCCAGCATCCATGGAACTGTAACAGGCTGACCTGTCACATGTCAGCAGGGCCAAGTCAGGCCCCAGCTCTGCTGCCGCCGGCCACTCCTGCCAAAGGCCCACTCAGTCTCTGTCCCCCAGCAATCCACGTGGCTCACTCTCTCCCTTCCTTCCACACACAGCATTCCTGGTCCTCGAGAAGCAGATGAGAGGTGGGACTAACCGCGCAAGGCTGTAAGGGGGGAAACGTCTTCGCCAAAGGAAATGAGGGTTGAGGGGGAAGTCTGGTGGTGAGGCAGGTCTGGACCTCGGGAGGGACCGAAGAAAGGAGGTGAGTGGGTCACCCTACAGGTCTGTGCAGTCTAAGGAAGTCTGGGCAGAGTCCCCAGGCCAAACTGCTGACAAGGAGGTCCCGGTCTCCCAGGACGGGTCAGAGGGAGACGAAACCTTCACACAGAAGCAGCCGTGGGTTTCAACGTACAGCAACCAGGTCTGCGGTCTGTCATGCTCTCCCTGTACCAGATCTGCAGGACACGCTCTCACAGCTGCCATGACGCTGCTGGCTCACACGCCTCCCGAGCACGCTTTCCTGATGGCTCCCCCTCCCACATCCCTGCCATTCTCCTGACGTTCACTTTTCTGACTGCTCTTGTCACCTCGGATTACACAATCACTTGCTCACTCATAATTTTCCCACCTCTTGCCACTAAAAGGTAAGGTTCACAGCGCAAGAATTTTTGTCTGCTGTGTTCACTGGTGTATCCCCAGGGTATGGGACAGTGTCTGGTGCTCAAAAAAATTTCTGAATGAATTCACAAAAGAAAGACAGAAGGGAGGGGAGAGGGGGGAGGGAGGGTAAACACTTCCTGACAGGGACTGAAGGGCCACTTTCCATGTTGGTGGTCCCCATGTTGCAGACTCAATGTTCGTGGCCCCCAAATTCCTACGTTGCACATTTGGAGGTGCAGTATCAGTGGTGCTCAGGGTCATGGGAGGTCATGAGGGTGAGGCCCCAGGATGGGAACAGTGCCCTTGCAAGAGGAGACTGGAGAGCTCGCTCGCTGTCCCCAGCTCAGAGGAAAGACCACGTGAGCTCACAGCCAGAGGCCACGTCTTGAAGCTGGGAAGCCTCACCGGACACCAAGTCAGCCAGCACCTGATCCCAGACACCCAGCCTCCAAACTGGGAGAGATAAAATTTTATTGATTAAGCTCCCCAGTTATGGCCACCAAAGCTAGGACATCCCAAGTCCAATGCTGGGTCCCACAGTGGAGAATCTACAGTTTTTCAGGCCATTCTGAATAGTGCCCCGGAATAAACATATTTTATTCTCCATACTCATGTGTCAACAGGAAGTAGGGCTGCCTTTCTGGTGGCTGTGCTAGTTGACAAGCAGATAGGAAATGGCATCCTTGGGGCTGGTGGTGGCAGACACATAGGACAAAGGGAAGGGGACACCATTCTCTGGCCAAACCTCTAAAATCCCGCCCCTTCAGTTCCCGTCCCTGTCTGGACACTCGCACATGAGAGCCAGGAGATGCCACGGCAGAGGAAGGCAGTTGGCCTGCTCTAATCAGCCCCTGAGCTGGGGTAGGCCTCCCTGCCTGGTTGCCATGGCAACAGAACCCGGTGGCAGGTGCCCACCTGTCACCTACACCAGGGCCAGACTCCCACTGCATCTGAACACACCCATCACCATGGGGAGGAACGAAGCAAATGTGAGGAGGCCTGTCGCCTCAGGAAATCCCAGGCGGCGGTTGGGAAGTCAGGCACAGGTCTGCCAACTTCCGACTTCCGTGTGGACGCGCAGGCCCCCGGCGTGCACTGGCAGACGCACCAAGACCCCCCACTGGACAGCGGCAGCACACTCAGACTTTGAGCAAGACACTCGCTGCAACACCAGCCCTCACCAGCCCTCACCTGCCCCAGAAACTCCGTTCCCACGTCCCCCCACAACCCAAGGACGGGAGTCAGGGCTCTGACCCACTCCTGTCTGCTGGCCCACAGGACACCTCCACGATCTCCTCGGCTCCAGCACTGTGGCATCTCCAAGGAGCTGAGGGCCACCATCCTAGCGTGGGTCAGCCCCAGGGGGCCAGTGCACACCCTCGGCTCTGCGGTCACTCTCACTGCCGCCCAAGCCCCTGGTGGGCTCTCTTCTCCCCCTCCCTCCCCGCAGAGAGGGCTACCAGCCCCCACCCCATGGCCACTGTCCTGGGCCAGGCCACTCTGTCCTCTCCATTTGACCATGGCAGCCTAAGCCATGCCCTGAAGCCACCCTTCCTTGCCTGCTGGGCCCTGAAGAAACTTGGTCTCCCTTCCAGCCCCCACCCTGCCCCAGCCCCCATGCCCCTGCCACAAGCTCACACCTGATTCCGGAGGGCAGACCGAGGAGAGCCACTATGGCATGCCCCAAGCTCTGCATGTCCCCGTCCCACCACCTCTTCATGTACCCAGCTCCCTCCCTCTGGGCCACAGCAATGAGCTGCACACCAACACCCCACACAGGCCCTTGCAGAACAAGGTGTCCCAGTGCCGAGCACATGCATGTGGCAGCTCTGCCCAGCCAGGGCCCATCTCCTCAGGAGACCCTGTAGTTGTATTTTTACCAGAGACAAATTACGGATATGAGTAACAAGAAGCTCAGCCCACACATCCCTCATTTACCGTCTCATGGAATAAGCCCAGGGGTGGGGTGACTCCTGATGTGGTGAGTTCAGCAGGTCAACATTATCATGGACCCTGCGTCCTTCCCTTTACCCCTCTCTGCCTTCATCAGCTGCAGGGGGCTCATCCCCCCTCACGGCCTCAAAATGTCTCAAGTGACAACGGACCCCTTCATCAGAGGACGCAGCTTTGCCCCTCCCACGAGCAAACCCAACACACGTGTGCAGAGTGCAGCAATTGTAGCTGCCAGACAGCTGAGGGCTGAACTGACAACAAGAAGAGACACCGAACAGAGAAGCTGGGAAGCGGGGAAGCCCTGCGGGGTTGGAGGAGCTGGTGGGGGCCACTGCTTAGGGCCCCTGCACCTGCACGGGGCAGCGGGAGCTCCACTGGGTGAGAGGATGGGGGTCTGAACATGTCACCCGAGCCCACCTTGGCCCCAACAAAGGGAACAAGCTTATCATAGGTGCCACTGCGGGCCAGGTGTCTCTCATCACTTTCTCAAACTTTTTACTCGATTACAGCTCACACTCAGTGTCACTCTGTACAGCACAGTGGTCAGACAGTCCTACACTTTACAGAGAGACCTCCGACAGTTCCAGTGCCCACCTGCCCCACACGTGGGCACCACATACTGCTGTGTCCCCTGCGCCACACTGACGTCCCCAGTGACTGTTCTGCACCTGCCAGTCTGCATGTCTCAATCCGTGCCCCTTTGATCCAACCCCCAGCCCCCTCTCACCATTGCTAACGTCCTTTATTGAGTGCCAAGCACAGTGCCAGACCCTGTGCGTGCACCAAGGTCCCTATGCAAGGCCTCTGGCCCCAAGGCCATGGTCAGGGACCTGGCGTGGTGGTCACACAGCCCAGCCTAGGGACAGAGAGGGAGCTGCCAGGGACAAGGGGCACAGACACAGCTAATGTCAGCATCCGGTGCCACCCCGATGGGCGGTGGCACTTGCCAGCCAGGCTTGACAGACAGGTGAATCTCAGCAGCCCTAGATCTCACCTCTAACTAGACAAAGACAGAGCTCACTGAGACACTGGGTTCCAATTCAGCACCAAACTGTGGGAAACTGGTACACTGGCCCCACCGCCCACAGCACAGCAGGCTGTGACATTGCTGCTCCGCTTTCCCCATGCCACAGCTGGCTGTCCCGGTGCCCAAGAGTCCACTGCTGACTCGTCAAGGGCTGCCAGGCTGGCAGGAACAGTGCCTGAAGATTCTACTCTGACAGGCCACTGTTCCACCGGGGAGGGGGATGGGGCAGGTGGCACTAGTCACAGAGAACCAGGTTTCTAGCGGGCCCTGTCGGCCCAGCACCTGATCTGCGGCCCCTGCTGCACCCGCTGCAGGGTGTGAGCTGCACCTCGCCCAGACCGGCCTGGTGTGGGGACCCTGGGCTCCACCCCGCTCCAGCTCGGTGCTCTGGGCTGAGGGCAGGTCCTGGGCTGGGCAGTGATGGCTCCTTGCCCATCATCCAGCCCTGAAGCTCAAGGCTCAGCCCTGAAGCTCAACCCTCCTCCAAGGGAAGGTGCTGGCCCTGCACAGCTCTTGGGTCACAGGCTATAACTGCCTCCCTGATGACCCACGTCCTCTCCCTCGATCACACACACTCCTGTGAGGAGGCCCAATGACGGACCCATCTGGCTATTGGGAAACTGAGGCTCGCAGAGGCTGACGAATCTGCCCACCATTCTACAGCTGGGTCAGCACACTGCCAGCCCCCGACCTTAGCAGCTTCATTCCGCGCCCCGTGCCTGTGCTCAGGGACCCTGACCCCGCCACTGCATCTGGGGCTGGCACTCTGCCTGGCGGCTGCAGCTGCTAACTGCCCACAGGCTGCGCAACAGAGCCTGGGTTCACAGGTGGCTCTTGGGCACATGAACGAGCCTCTGTGGGGCTCTGTTTTCCCATCTATAAAAAGGGGTGGCTTTGTAATGTGTCATCTTGGCTAGGCCACATTCTCCAGGATTCTCTTCTCTGTATTTCTGGTTAGAGTGGGCCATACAATACTTCTAGTGAGGCCCCTGGATGGATGTGAAGGTGGCGGCACTGTGCAGCACACATGGGCTATCACTTCTTTGAGGACGCAGCTCTTTGGTATGGGGGCTGCAGCGCTCCACCTTCCCCAGCACCTTCCCCGCTGTATCTCTGATGTCCAGGCCAGGCCTATGTGTCCGGCTCCAGCAGAGGTACCAGCTTCTCCTCTGGGACACCCAAACTGTCAAGGCTGGAGGCAGCAAGACAAGCACAGCTTCCAACGAGTCCTTGTTTCCAGCTGGGATGACCACCTGCTCCTGGCTTGCCTAGACTTCCCCAATTGGAAACTGAAAGTCTCCCATCTTGAGAACCCCTCAGTCCTGGGAAAGCAGGACAGTTGGTCACCTTGTTCCAGTTCATGCTCACGGGTCCATCTGGTTCTCGCTCTCCCCTGCTTTCCATCTAGCTCCCTTCCCAACTGCCTGCTCTGTGAGATTCACAGCCCAGCACAGACACAGGGAACAGCCTTACAGAGACTAATTAACCAACCCCTACACTGTCAAGGTGAAACCGTGCAAGACAGACAGGCAAGTGGACAGAAGCTGGGTGGAGAGCTGACGGATGCAGACAGATGGATAAGTAGATGGATGATGGATAAACGGTAGAGGAAGACTAAATGATGAAATGGGTAGTGGTGGTACGGGGGTGGGTGGATGAATGGACAGATGATGAGCAGATAAGATGATAGATGTGTGGTACATAGGAGGCCGAATGGTTAAGTGGGTAGATGGTGGATGAATGGGCGTGCGAGTGATGGGTAGATGACTGGACGGACAGATGCTGACAGACAGCAGGTGGTAACAGAGCTGTAAGCACTAAACGAGATGGGGACAGGCACAGGGCCTGGCCCAGAGGAAGCACCCATTGCATGGTATTGCTGTCACCTGACAAGAGCCATGGATGGCTCCATGGTGGTGACCACAAACCGCAGGCAAAACTAACCTTGGGCAACAGCGGTTCTCTCTGTGGCATGCTGCTCAGGAGGGCGCAGGAGAAGCCTGCCGGGCCGGGCCACGGTCTGCGTCGACACAGCTGGGGGCCACGTGGCGATACGTAGACAGGAAGCTTCGTGGAGCTGCACTCCTCAGGTGCGCACAGATTGCTGCGACACGGATGGTCTGATAGAACACTGAATCCCTTCAACGTGCTGGGAGAACCAGAAATGCTGCCTGATGCCTCTGCCATCCGAGAGTGCCACCTCATGGAATGTCTTTGGACCATAGTCACCACATCTGTGAAATGGGGAGGCCCTGCCAGGTGTCAGGGAACTGGTCTTCATGACCCCCTCATCTCCAAATTCTCTGGATCTTTTTTTCAAAACAAACAAAAAAGAGGCGGCTGAACCAGGTACAATGCAGCAAGGGACAGGGGCTCTCCTGTGGGCTGCCTGGTGGTTGCACTTCCAGGCACTGGCTGTGGACAAGGACAACTGTGAGCTCTGGTCCACACCGGAAATGCCTTCAGAAGGGCGGCACTGCTAGCGTTGGTAGGTGCCACTGACCAAGGGAAGGTGTGTGCCCAGGGCCTGCGATGCGTAGCTGGGGAGGAGGAGGCGGAGATGCCCGTGGTGTGCAGACTGACCGCGCCCCCGGCTGAGCGCCCAGGGTTTGGTGAGCGGCCCTCACCCCGCCCAACAGTGAAATGCGGCACAGTTGGTGAAACGTGAGATGTACGCACGAACTTGAAGACACTGCAGGGTTTCTTATCATTTGCATTTTGCAATGTTTTTACTGTATACAACAAAAAACAACTCCAGAAATTAAAAAAAAAGTGCATGATCGTCGAAGAAGCTATTTTTCTCTCCACGGGAAGGGGGTGACTATGTTCCGAATTCAGGAGTCAGCAGGGCATAACCCTAACCCGTCCTAAACCGGCACAAAGTTAGGCTGCTGGTGCACCTGCTGCCACGTGCAGGGGCTCTGACTGTCCCCACTGCCACGTGCTTGCTTTCAAGTGTGACTAACAGGAGACAGGCTTGGCTGGATGCAGGAGACTAGTCGGAGACAACTGCGCAGGGAGAAAAAGTAAAAGCGCTATTAGACCCTGTTGCCATAGCAACAGCACAGCAAAGCTATTTTGTTGTCAACTCCTGAGAGAAGAGGCAAGCTAAAAATTAGTACAAAGTTATCGTCCAATTTGGACCACAGGCACTTAACCTCTCCCCTCCACAGGCCTCGGCGTGTCAGCAAGTTCCCTGCCGGGGACAACCCCAGAACCCTGCTGCAAACCACACGGAGCAGCGCCTGGGGACTCTGTCCAATGCAGAGTCTGACTCAAAGGCGGGTCTGTGTTTCTAACATGCTCTTCTCCCTTGGCTAGAAACCGTCTCACCTAGGACTTGGACTAACCCAATTTGGGTCAAATGCTCATCTCTGAAACAATTCTGGTGCTCCAAAGCATGGTTCCTCGGGACTGCCCAGGTCTGGTCACATGCCCCACATCTGCAGCCTACACATTGCTGCCTGCGGCCGACAACGCCACCAGAACAACAGAGTGCGAGGCCCTCTGTCAGAGAAAGTGCCAGCTAGGCAGAAACTGAGGTGGACAGAGTCCACCACATTCCACCCCTTGAACACCCAACACGTGCACCCACACATTAATTTTCCCTGCACATATAGTTTTTTTAAAGACCTTATTTATTTTTTTTTTAGAGAGAGGGGAAAGGAAGGAGAAAGAGAGGGAGAGAAACATCAGTGTGTGGCTGCCTCTCACACATCCCCAACCAGTGACCCTTTGTTCGCACAGTGGCGTGCCAAGCACTGAGGCACACCAGCCAGGCATATAATTCTTTAAATGCCCATCTAACACAATGTAAAGACCCTATACACATCAAATATGCATAAATATGTGCATTTCTCTCACCCAGACCTGGATGCGGCTCTGAATAGTCAGGAAACCTAGGACAGTGGCCCATTCAACACCCAGACACACCGGTCTGCAACAGCAGAGGAATGATGGCACACACGCTCACACCGTTGAGGAAATAGACGAGGGAGACCAAGTGAGCACAGCCGCCGATCAACAGTGAGCCACAGGCTGCTACACAAGGACCCCCGGGCTCCCTCACCTGGCCGTGGGTGAATTCCTCGGCCTGTCACTCTAGGTGCCCCAGATTCTGCCTGCTGAGAAAGTCTCCCTTGTCCACTGTTCTCCATGGGTTAGAGGGGCGTGGGGCTGGAGTCCCTTCTGAAGCACACGCTGCCCTAAAAGTCTGTTCCTCTGGGAATGATGAATGGGTCCTGGGGGTTCCCTTTGAACTGAACCATCTCAGACTCACCTTTGCCAGTTTGGGGCATTATGTCACACCAACTCCTTTAAAATGACGGTCTTCTGCCAGAAAAGCCCTGTTCTGGTGCCTCCTTTGAGCTGGAGCACCCACAGTGTAAATCCTGCCCAGTCATGGTCTTTGACTCTGAAACCCGCTTTTGTCATTTCTGACGCTTAAAAATGACCCTTCAAAGAAAAGCTGGACTGGACTTACATTAGGTAAAGAGACTTTTGGTGTATTCTCATATAGAATCTGAATTTCTTCTGAAGTTTTTAAAGAACGCCTTAAATACACTTCGAAATAACACAATGAAAACATTCCTCTAAGCTTTCCAAACCTCAGCTCCTTCACCCTCACAGGCAAGCCGAGAAACCCACCCACCATGCAGAAGTGCAACGGGGAACAAAAGTCTACTTTTTGTGCAATGTGAGGTGGCTGCGAGGCACAGCCACGTTGTCAGCCATTTCTGCCATCACCACTCAGAGCCCAAGGAAGCTAGCACCCTGGGTGAAAACCAGATACAATGTCCATGTGCCAAATTTGGGGACACTGTCTCTAAAACTGAAATTGAAACTTCGTTCCAAAATAGACCAGTTTCCCCACCCACCCTTAATCGAACATGAGGTCTGCACGGAACAGACAAACATGTTCACAAATATATAAATGAGCCCCACTTGCACTGGGTGGACACACTCCCATTCGAGGGAACAGGGTGGAGGTTACCAGGCTCTCCTTGTCACTGCAGACCACTGTATCACGCGGGGTTCCTGGCTATAAGCGACAGAGGCTGTGTCTAGCAGGGTGTCCAGTCCGCGGCCCGTGGGTCCCATGCAGCCCAGGATGGCTACGAATGCTGCCCAACACAAGACTGTAAATTTACTTAAACCTTTTTTTGGCTCATCGGTTTTCATTAGTGTTTGCTATATGGGTGGCCCAAGACAACTCTTCTTGCAGCGTGGACCAGAGATGCCAAAAAGCTGGACACCCCTGGGAGATGATTAAGCAGCAAAGCGGCTCACGAAAGGGCAGCGCCTTGCCCTCGGCTGAGCCTTGCACCTAAGGTTCCTGTTTCCACGGCCAAACCACACCACTGAACTGCCCTGTTGATGATGAGCCCTCCTTCGTGGCTGCCTACTCCACTGTACCAGCATGGACCCCCCCATCCCTGGAAGTCAGCCGCCTCGGCAGCACCCGCACCAGCAAAAGGGATGCCACCCAGAGCCTCTTCCTCGCCGTGCCGCCTCTCAAAGGGAAGCCTCGGGTACGGGAGTCTGATTTGTAGAGATGAGGCCATGTGTCCTGGACACCAAGAAAGCTTGGGAAGTATGTCTTCAAGGTGCTCCTTTAGGGAAGAATATGGGACCTATAAGGCTGGACATTCTCTAAAGGGAGCAAGCAATGTGGCCCCAAAGCTTGGACTGCATTTTTCATCAAACTACATCTTACACCCAGGACCCCACATCTGGAAATTTAGGTTGGATACGTGCCAAAATTCTGCCTCTTTAGAATCTGCAGATACCACTTCCAGGTGGCTACAGACTACCTCATGGATGAACGAAACCGGGACCAAGAATCTCTCTCTAGCTTCTTCCCCAAAACCGTACTAAGTTGGGTCTGTATGAACCACTGCTGAAGGGACTCCACGGTGAACGTGTTTGGTTCAGAAGGACTCTCTGCTCTCTCCAAGACGATAACGAGAAATCTCTTCTGGGCAGATGGGGGCTCTCCTTGGCTTTCAGGCCTACTTGTATCCAGTTCGCAGGAAGTCGGTTATTCTCAGTGTGTTTGGTCACGTGACGCAGGATCCACCCCTTTTAAAGAAACCAGGGCTGCTTAGTTCCTCTAGAGAGAGCTCTCGAGTGCGCTTCTGTTCCCCCCCCCCCCCAAGCACAGCCCTGGATGTGTGTGTACAGTCTGGGGGCTGGGAACTGGAGGGTCAGTTCCGGGACATAGAGATGTTCACTTACTGAAACCCAGCCCCTCCACCATGGCCCCTGCCCTGCCTATGCTCCCCATGAGCTTGGTTTTTGCACCTCAGCTCCAGAAAGAGACCCCACCAGGCAGGGGTGCTCTCACAGATGACCATCTCTTCAGAGAGATCCTCTCTGCTCCATGAAACCCCAGTCTCTACTCATAAGGTAGCTCCCATTGACAGGATAATGACTTTTATCAAAAGAAAAGAGACTATTCCCCTCCCTCTCTATTCTAGTTTCTTCTCTTTATCTGACTGCCCCTCGCCCTCATTCCGTCTTCGTTTTTCTCCAAGCCACAAGCTGGCCGAGAGTGCCCGCTGGCATTTGCTTCACTCTTCCTGTGGCCTTCAGAAACGTTAAAAATGATGAACTCCCAGCTACTGCTGACGGTGGCACCGCATGCTCATGGCCCCTCAGGTGGCATCATTTACACTGAAATAGCTTCATCGTAATCATCAAAAGCAAGGATTTCATAAAATACATCAAGTGTGCTCCTGCCGTACGATTTGGAAAGACAAGTCATTGCTTGGAAGAAAGACTAGCCTGGGAAATGTGAATGTTTAAAATTCCTCCACAGCACAGTATTATAGCTCTTCAAAGTTCTTTTGTTTACTAATTGGAGTGTCTGACCACTGGCATCCCCTGTGGGGATGAATTTGGAACGTGAGCCTTTATCATCATAACATCTTGCCACCACCCCACCCCACCCCACCGTATGCCGGCCTGTAACTTGGGGTCTTGGCCCAGGTCTGACCCTGGCCCGGGTGCTTATTTCTGCTCATAACCCTTATGCCCTGAGGAGATCTCAAAGGCCTGTGGTTCTGGCTGGAGGTGCTTTTTACGTTCAATTTGATCTGTCCTCTCCCATCAGTCACGTTTAAATTTGAGCAGCACAGATTAGGTACTCTGCTTCTGCAATCTCCTGCTCTGCCTTTTGTCTGAATGCTGACATCCTGAGGCAACTCAGGTCTCAGCGGTCCCTTGGGTCAAGGCCTTGTTGGGTCCAGCTCCTGGTCCCATCCACATGCTTTCATTTGTCACAAAGACTGAGAAAAGATACTCTGACCAGAAGACATCTGAAAGGGTGGAAATTTGGGAAATCTGAAACATGAAACTATTAGATGAGATTTTTTTCCCCCGAAGACCAAAGTCCTTAAGAAAGGCATCCTGGGTCTGCAAGACCACAAGAGGCTTACTTAGCTTTAAAGAAAGATGTTGCCCTGGCTGGTGGGGCTCAATGGATTGAGTGTCTGCCCGCAAACCAAAGCATTACTGGTTCAATTCCCAGTCAGGGCACAGGCCTGGGTTGCGGGCCAGGTCCTCAGTAGAGGACAGGCAAGAGGCAACCACACATTGATGTTTCTCTTCCTCTCTTTCTTCCTCCCTTCCCCTCTGTCTAAAAAGAAATAAATAAAACCTTTTTTTAATAAAAAGATTTGTATACATTGCAAAGAGATAGACAACTTAGAATTATAAGTGTTCTAAGTAAATGCTCTATGAAAGGGAAAAGTGGGAAATCTGCTCTTATTTTCAGCAGAACTAAGCCTTTTATTTTTTATTTGTATTGGCCCTTGAATGGGTATGAAGAAGCTATTGGCAAAACTTTGTTTTAAAATGGTTCTTTTAAAAAATAGATCAAGAAATGCTTCTAAGGGAGGAAAGGTAAAATTCCTTAAAGAAGAATCTTGAGAGAAATGAAAGCCATGATTCCTAATGATGTAAACAGCCACTTTATGCAAAGTGGTCTGCACATTTTTAAGCAGCCTCAAAAGTCAGTGAATGCACAACTAGCAGAAGTTGCCATGGCAGCAAAAGTTAGTGTTATTCTCATGTACTTGGTGGTGAACTGTCTGCAGCTGCTGCTGAGGGCAGGAAGCCATGTTCCTAGTGTGGAATACTTGGTTTTTGCGCTGTGTTCCAGGCAGGAATAGGCTGAGAGGACTGCGTGAAAACCAGGGTGTTAAAGCAGGGCAGACACAACATGAGGTCTGCGCAGCCGCGAGTCAAAAAGCAGAGAAACGCTGAAAAGCAGACGTGCCTGGCAGCCTGACTGAGGGCCGCGGCCTGTGGTCGCTGTGCACTGCACAGGGACTCGGTGATCCCGCACACCGGCCCCCTCTGACCCTCCAGTGACTCAGCAGGACACACACCACTACACCCGTTTCACAGACGAGGGGGAGGAGGCTTGAAAGTACAGGTGACAGGTCCAAGGTCACAGAGTTGAGGCAGAATCGGGGACAGAGTCTAGGCTCTCGACCTCAAAGTGAGAAGAGCTGGCGGTACTGATGGGAGAGGAAGTTCAGAGAAGAAATCTGTTTTCCCGGAGGAGGGACTCGAGGCTAACAGAGGGACCAGAATCATCACTAGTGGTGAATTTAGTTTCAGGCTAGGTAGACAAACAGAGGCAAAACAAAGAGCAAAAGCTGATGGCATAAATCAGCGATTTTCAACCAGTGTGCTGCAAGAATTTTTAAAATATGCAACACCTGACTGTTTAGTCAGGTCACTGACCTCTGACCTCTTTTCCCTTAGACTGTCAAATAAAAAAAATGACAACAGCCAACACAGTAATAGCCACAGGGTGTGAGTGAATCAAAATTATACCTGTATTTTTTTGTCAGATCGGCCAGAAATGTATTTTTGGTGTGCTGCAGACCTTAGTAATGAGTCGATGTGCGCCATGAGATGAAAAAGGCTGGAAACTCACCAGAACACGAGTCACGAGGGCATGAGCGTTCTGTTTGTTTCATTTACTGCTGTGTCTCCAGGCCTGAGAACAGTGCTGGGCCCACGGAAGGTCCTCCACAGAAAGCTGACGAACGGCCGTCCAATGAACTCTCAGGGCAGCGCGAGGCCGAGGGAAGCAAGCAGTGGGAGTCTCACCAGGCAGGTCTGGGGGCTCAACGATGGCAGAGACAGCACATCGCAAGAACTGTGGTGGGTCCAAGGCTTGCTCCTACTTACGAGCTACGAGTTAGCCCATCACAGCTCCATGGGTGCTGGCAGAAGATGCGAGCCCCCCGGGCCAGAGACAAAAGACTTTGTGACCACAGTGACAGCAAGAGCAGAGTGTCAGCAATTTCTGTCCCACAGGGTGATATACAGAGGCCCAGGAAATCACAAAGAGTGGCACCCCTGGAGCAATCACCTAGGGCTTCTGCACCCAGACCTAAAAAGCATGTAGCTTCCACTCCTTGGCCCTCTCAGAAGCCAATCACCAGGACCAAGGCCCCATCACTATGCTGGAGAGACCAGCCACCCTGACTGAGAGGGTGGGCACTGGGAACCTTGGAGGGGTCCAGGTGGAGGTGTCAAGAGGAAAGGCGATGCAGGTGAGTCCTCCGTGCTCCTCCGAATAGAGCCAGGCCTCCCCTCTGCTGCCGGGGCAAAGAGCTGCCTGTGCCGTCGCAGGAGCGTACAGCTGTGAATGGCCAGGCTACGCGAGTGTCTCAGAGGCGTGAGTGTGGTGTGTGGGACCAGTGTGTGGGGCAGGCTGTGCAGTCCCTGCGCCGTAAGAGCCTTCCTCCTACAGACCAGGCCTCCGCCCCCCTGCCCCCTCGGTGCCCAGCCAGCTAAGTCACCAAGCCTAGCAGCCACTCTGCTGGGCCTCACTCGGCCAGGATCTAATGTCGTGCTTCAGGCCTGCTAGGGAGTCCTATCTCGTGCACCCTTTGGGACCATCCTTGTATGCTAGCCTCTCCTCCATGCTGGCCTCCAGGCCTCCACCATCTCACCTTCTGCATTCCCCAGCCTCCCCACTGCACCCCCACTGGGGGGTAAGGAGGGGAGGGGGCAACCATCTGGCTCCTTCTCCTGAGCGAGCAGCAGCTCTCCTAAAGGACACCATTCACCAACAACCCTGCAGGGGTTGCTGCTAGTCCTTGCACACACTGCTCTGTGGCTCCTCCCACACCACTCACTACAGGGCAAAGTAACACTGCTCCAAAGAGGATCCTGATTAGTCTAAGCCAATCATGAAGCTCCCCATCTCTTGCCCTGTGAGAGATGGGTAGAGAAGTTAGTGTGTGAGCCAATTCTGACAAGGAGATGAAAGGGGAGGTCCAATCAGATGGAGATGAAAGGAATCCAACCAGCTCCCCATTTGCCAACACTTTGCACAGTGCTGCATCCACCCACAGGGGCATCTTGAAATAACTAGTACCACAGCCCTATGCAGACCAGCCACAGCCCATGTCCACTCGTGGCAGAACCCGCACCTGTCACAGGGCTCCCCTGGCAGCTTCGGGCCCCAAGGGAACCAGGACCCAACCTGAGAGTCCCTGCTGAAGGACAGTCCTGAGCAAGAGAAAATGTTACTTGCCACAGCACTGTGTGGACTGTTCGGCTTCTGTCAACTCCACACAGATGCTGTGTCCTGTCTGCAGTGTTCATTGCGTTTGCTTTAAGTCATGAGGGAAAGTGAGTCTTTCCATGAATTATAAGCATCAGTTACATGGAACAATACAAAAAAGTTCCACTGAGCAAGGGGAACTCAGATGAAAAGTCAGCAGTCACTAAAGTTGCGTTACAAATTTTGCTCTGAATTTCCTGACAGCCAAAGTTCAAGGGGAATCTTGATCAGTTGCATAATTCTTCATTCAACCAACCAACAACCTGCCAGGACTGACGGTGCTCTACTCCCTGCCGGGCACTGTGCTCGGCACAGGCTAGGGGTAAATGGTGACGACAAGACAGGTATGACTCTTGTACTCATGGAGTTGACTTTCTAGTGCGGAAAGCAGATTTTTAAAAATACAAGTAAACAGACAAATCAGTAACATGCTTACAAATTCTAAAACATGGAATCAAAGTAACAAATAAGGGACTGAGAAAGAGAATAAGGGATATAGGGAAGTTCTATTTTTACACACACACACAAATAAAGGTGGTCAGGGAAGGCCCCCGTGAGGAACGAATAATAAGCTTAGGACAGTGGGACAAAAAGGAGCTAATCATGAAAGGAGAGGAAAGGGAGGCCAGGCAGTGGGAACATCATGTGCAAAGGCCCCGTGGCAGGAAAGAGGTTGGATAAAACTGTGCCACTTACTCCAAGCCATATACTGCATAACTAATCCGCCTCCTCATTCTTCTTGGAGTCAGTAAGAATCTGCTTCCCCGCTGCGTGCATGAGAAGCCACATGTCAGTCTACAAACCCCAGCGCCCCTCCAACTGCAGATTCAGCCAAGCCACCCCAGGCGCTGAACCAATTGAGATTTGGGACAAGAGAGTCTTAGCCAGCCCAGGTTCCCATAGGAGTAGGTTAGATATGCAGCTACTCTCTGGCCCTGGGATCCCAAGGGACCCACTGTTACAGGCCCAGAGCCCTGGGGTTTTCCTCATCAGGACCATGGGACAGCTATAAATAATAAACGAGGCCTGGGAGCCCCTGCAAGTTCTCTGCGTCCTCACTCCTCTGACCACGTGTGCTTGGGTCCACAGTACCCAAACCATCAGTGCAAAGAAACCAATAGGGACAGAGAACCCTGGATAGAATTTGCTTGTGACTTTGCTTCTTTCCTTCACTCGATTGTTATATGACACCTACGATGTGTCAGGCCCTGTGCATCCCACACTGAGAGGCTTCAGAAAGAGATTGAGAAGCCCATTTTGTATTGTAGAATCCCATTTTGGTAAATATAATAGCTTAGAAGACAGTCAAAATTAGATAGCAAAAATATATATAAGAGTTGTTATCTCTTTATTGCATATATTGCCTTAACTTTTTACGAAGAACCTGCATTACACTTAAAATCACAGGGAATGATTCCAGAGTTCCCCACCAGGGACTCCCAGACCCACATGAAGGGGACAGCTGGCCTGCCAGTGCCAGTAGAGGGGGGAGTGGGGGTTGTGGAGAAGAGACGTTCTTGGCCCAAGCTTTAGACCGGTGGCTTTCAGTCCTGGCCCTGCTCTGTGATCACCCGGGGAGCTCCCTAAAGTACTGGTGCCCAGGTCCCACCCTCAGAAGTTCCGATTTAACAAGCCCGTGAGAGTCTGAGCGCACAGATTTTAAAAATCTTTCCATGTGGTTCTGAAGTACCCCAGGGCGGAGGCCCACTGGAGTGATCTGGTTATTTTCCTGATTTACACCTCCGTCAGAACCTCTCCCTAGGGCCAGGGAGGGTGGTTTTGCTCCTGCTACACCTAGAGCCCCACAGAGAAGGAGTCTGGGCTGGCCTAAACTCCACGAAGCAGGAACTATGTTTTGTTTGTCAGTGTGTCCTCAATGGCCCAGCGCAAAGCCTGGCACAGATGAGCAGCTCTGTGAAAACTGGTGGCATGAGGGTATGGGGAGGGGGGGGGGGAGGGAGGGAGGGAGGGAGTCCCAGTCCCCCACATCTGGAGCCTTCTCTCCCTCTGGAGTGCCTTAAATCTTCCCAAGTGGTGGCTGCAGACCAGCAGTGTCCCATCACCAGGTGCTTGTTAGAAATGTACCCTCAGACCCTGCCCCGGAATGAGAAACCTGCATTTCAACAAGGCCCCAGGTAGTTCACATCATATTACTGGGTCTTCAACTTTCCTGCACATTAAAATCATCCACAAAAGTATACAACCTGCCATGGGCATTTCTGGGTGCTCATGAAATGTCCCAGGTGCTACATGCAGCCCAGGTTCAGGACACACGCACCATGGGTCTGTCATGGCGGTCTCCACATGGGCCCGCCCTTGGATCTGGCCCATCTGAGTGATCCTGCCCCGTTTTGGATACAAGCCACCTGCTCTGCAACCCAGGGACCACCCATTCAGCTCTACACAGACCCTACGGACAGCCCCAGTTCCAATCCCACCTCTGTCACTTCCTGGCTGAGTGAGCAAGTCACTCACCCCTCCATGCGTGTCTTCCTCCTCTGCTCTGTACAATGGAGCTAGTAGTACTGGGGGCAAAGAACCTACTCCATAGCGTGTGTGAGGGTTAAATTATTTAATTGCTCCAAAGCACCTAGAAGAGCCTGGGCTAAGAACCCTGCTCCTGCTTCCATAAAGAAGGCAAAAGATAAGCAAAGTGGTCACAGTGCAGGGTCCCTCCTGGGAAAATCAAGACTAAATGAAAAAGCTTAGCCACCTGCCCGCTTTGTTTCCATTACTCCTGAAGAAAGCTCAGCCTCACCAGGTCCTTAAAGAGAGTCCCCCAGCACCCAGAGGAAAGGCTGCGGTTCACACGGTCAGCACCTCTCCCAGAATGTCCCGCCCCCGCGCCCAGGAACGTGGGCCTGCGCCATTGTGCCCAGGCAGCTAAAAGTCCTCCACAGCAGGGTCTCTCGGTGTCCCCCCGGGCGGTGAAAAATGGTATCCCTCCCTCCTTCCCTCCTTCCTCCCTCCAGCCCGCTGTGCACGGCCACTATCCACGCTGCAGACAGGCCGGCGGACCCGCGCCCTCCCATCCAAGCGCGGCCGCTGCCTCTGCTGCAGATGGCGCACGCTCCCCGCTCCAGCGCCTGCTACCGGCGGCCCGCACCCTCCCGGTGCAGCAGCATGCGGGCGCTGTGACGTTCTCGGATAAATGCCCTGTAACTGTGTAGGCGAATGAAAGCTAAAAATAAGAACGGAAAATCTATCATTAAGGTATCATTGCGCCAGCGCAGCTATTTGAAGGCTCCCATAGTCCCCAGCGCCTGCGTTTGAAGCCCGCCCTCAGGCTTTGGGGGGTATTTGCAGAAAACTCCCGGCACCGGCTAGCCCGCCAGACCTCAGGGCGCTTAGGTGGCGCCGGTAATTATGGCAACACTGAAAATAAAGCGACACTTCCCTCCCCCTCCCCATCTCACCCCCTTGGATTGCCCTTCTGTCGCTGGGGAAGCCACCGAGAGTGGGGCTGGATGCGGAAATGAATGTGACCTGGCCGATTACGCAAAGATTAGGATTAAAAGGCTCTTTTAGGTCCTCCTTACACCCACCTTCCTCCATCCAACTCGGGCAGAAAAATAAAGTAGCAGGAGGGAGCCTTTGGAGAAAAGGACAACCGGGACTTTGCCCGGGGTCTCCTGCATCCGCAAAGGGGTGAAAGACGCAAACTCTGGCAGGACGAGCCTCCAGGGTTCCACAGGGTTAACAGGAATTGATCTGATTTGCTTTTTGACACCCGAAGGGGAGAGGGGAGACCAGGGGCGGGCAGACAGGGGTTGTGTCTGTGCGTGTGTGTCCGGGAGAGGGAGGAGGTGCTAAGGGACAGCCTGCGTGGCTCTGCGCCTTGGAAGGCTGCGTGTGTGTCCCTGTCCGCGCTGCTGAAACGGGCTCTTCGAGGGATCGGCGTCACATGACTCCGCCTGCCCCTCGCCAGCGAGGCAGCTCCCCACTCCCTCAGTTTCCCAGGTGCCAAGGGGCAGGGTCTTGTTGCATCTCCTGGGCCCCAGGGCTCTGCGGAGCAGAGAAGAGGTCCCGGCAGGGAATGGTACATCTGGATTGCAGAAGCCGTGGCTAGGCGCCAGATCCCGGAGTGTAGACATTTGGGGGGGGAGGGGAGAGCGAAAAGGAGCCAGTGCCAGAGAGAGGCAGCACGCAGCGCACTGACTGGGGGCTGCCGGCGCCGCGCGGAGAAGATGTAAGCGCGTGGGGTCTAGCTGGCCTCGGAGCACCATGCAGAAGGGGATCCGGCTGAACGATGGCCACGTCGCGTCCCTGGGGCTGCTGGCGCGTAAGGACGGCACGCGCAAAGGCTACCTGAGCAAGCGGAGTTCGGACAATACAAAATGGCAAACCAAGTGGTTCGCGCTGCTGCAGAACCTGCTCTTCTACTTCGAAAGCGACTCCAGCTCGCGGCCCTCGGGGCTCTACCTGCTGGAGGGCTGCGTCTGCGACCGCGCGCCCTCCCCCAAGCCTGCGCTCTCAGCCAAGGAGCCGCTGGAGAAACAGGTGAGGCCAGCGCCGCACCTGACCTCTCACCACCCCCGGGCTCAGGGCCTTCTGCTGGCCGGGAGGACCCAAACTTTGGTTCCTGCACTCTTAGCACCCCTGGCTCAGAAGGGGGTTGACCCAAGCGTGTGGGTGACCCCGCGGGTGGGTAGAGGGTACAGGGACTGTGGGCAGGGAGTAGGTGCGGGTTGCGACTGCCCTTCACGAGGAAGCTTCCTGGGAGCAGGGCCAGAGGAGCCGGGAGGCAGAGATGGGAAGGAAGATGGGGTCCAGGGGCCAGACAGAGATGATGAATATGAACCCACCTCCAGCGCCAAAGAGTGCTCCCGGTCGGCACTCCCACCCCTCAGACCCAGAGAGCCCCTATTGTTGGTCCAGACCTGGGAGGTGTAATTTCCAGTACTGAGGCAGGGGAAGGGTGAGACGGAGGCATCCCTGCGCCGCAGCCCCTGCCCCTGCCTCTGCCTCACTGCAGCTGGTAGCAAAGAGGAGCCTTCGCCAGCTCTGCCAAGTTCGGGGGTTGCAGTTCGCAGGGGTCGGCTAGGTGCCATCGGCCAGTGATGGTCTGCCAACTGGCCCCAGGCCCCAGCAACAAACCAAGGGGTTCCAAGCACCCCACGGACGTGCTGGGCCAGGGTGCTGCGGAGGCCGAGGGTGGGACGAGGGGTGCCTGTCTCCTTCCCCGCCCCCTGCGCCTCCACCACCACCGCAGTCCAGGCTACACAGCGGCTGCACTTGCGTTTCTTGAGCTGCCAGGCTAAGGGACCAGGCCTGGATGTGATGGGGCTTGGGCACAGTGGGGGTCCACCTTCAGTGTGGAGGGAGGGATGAGCACCTGCCGCCGCTGAGTGGGAACAAGGAGACAGGGAGAAAGAGCAATTTTTAAGCTCCATGCCCTCTTCAGAGGCATCTGGTCCACTCCCCTGCCGATGGGAAGGTAAAGTGAGACAGTGGAATCTAAAGTGTCAACGCTGGGAGGGACCTCAGAGTTCGGGGTGGGGGTGGGGGAGCAACCAGATGATTGTCACCCAGATGAGGACACTGAAGCCCAGAGAGAGAAAATTACTTGTCCAGTGTCATGCCAGGAGTTGAGGCTACCTCAGGGCTCTGAGAAACAAGTATGATCTCAAAAGCTATTGCTTCTGACTGGGGGTGGGGGATGAGGGTGAACTGGCTGAAATGAAAGCATCGCCTGAAGTTGTCCCCTAACTGTCAAGGCAGCTCTGAGCCCCGTCCCTGCAGCACACCTCCTCTGTCCCTCTCGTCAGCCTGTGGGGGCTGGGGTGTGGACAGGAATATTTGAAGGTGGGTTTCGGGGATGGCAAGT
Organism: Macrotus californicus; assembly: GCA_007922815.1. Lineage (NCBI taxonomy): Eukaryota > Metazoa > Chordata > Mammalia > Chiroptera > Phyllostomidae > Macrotus > Macrotus californicus. The sequence continues at coordinate 158,340 of VMDR010000504.1, forward strand.
TGCATGGCAGGGAGGGGCTCCCAGACCACAGAGCAGAGCAGAGAGCAGGCAGCTCCCTAGGCTGAAAAAGCACACAGGAGACAGAGGACCCACCTGGGAGAGCCAGACTCAGGCCAGGCAAGAGACACAGCTCTCAGCTTTTGGTGACCTGCCCCTCCCAGCCTTCTAGAACACTGCCACCCCTTGCCAGCCAATGTCCACCTGTATGCACGACCAGCAGCCTGCAGCCCCAGCAGGAGCCCCTACACCAAAGCCCAGAACTGAGTTCCTGGGCAGGCAGGGAGAGAGGGGTGGAGGAAGCTGACTGGCTGCTGGGCTCACAGTGTCTGCTCCCAGCCCCTTGGAAGCCGGAAGCAGACCTGAGACTGCATCTTCACTCTGCAACTTCCCGTCTGTGGGACCTCGGCTCACACAACTTCTCTGAGCCTCTGCTTGTGATCTGCAAAATGGTGATCAGAACCTCTACCATTCTGGGATTTTGTGAATACAATGAAATAATGTATAGGAACATAGGCTCACAACACATTTTAGTTAAATGTAAGTAAGTAAATCTTAGTTGAATCAGAATTACATCCACCTGGACAGAGAATAAAGTCCTAACACAAAATGTTAAAGCTGAAAGGAACCTCAGGGAGACTGTACAGCCACTCCTTCCTCTTTCACAGAGAGGGGGCTGAAGACCACGAAAGGGGAAGGGAGTTACCCAACATCACACAGCACATCTGTGGCAGAACCACACCTAGCATTCATCCCATGTCTAACAATTCCTGAAAATAAGATCCTACATTAATTCCAAGTCATCCAGCTTGGGGCTCAGGCACTGCCTCGTGCTGGCAGTGGATTATGGGACGAACAGGAGGGCAAAGCCAATTGATGGCCCCCACATGACAGGGCACACATGTTCAGCCCCTTCCCCAGAGTTCCACCCGTCAGAGAGGCTCACCGTGTTCAGTGTGCTGCCCTCTCGTCACAAGAGAACGTGACAGGGTTGAGAGTAGTGCTGATGGTCTGGCGCTGCCCAGCTCAGGCATAATTTTCCATCAAAGACGCACTGTCCCCTACATTGGTGAGGATGTCCCATCTGAGTACAGAGTGAGCATTTGCCACATGTGGAAAAGGAGATCCTCCTTTCACCTGTGTGGGTCTACAAAACCTTATCACTTTTTCCCTTCTAAATCTTTTATTTTAAAGACTTCATTTATTTATTTTTAGAGAGAGGGGAAGGGAAGGAGAAAAAGAGGGAGAGAAAGATCAGTGTGTGGCTGCCTCTCACACGCCCCCTACCTGGCCCGCAACCCAGGCAGGTGCCCTGACTGGGAATCGAACCTGCAACCCTTTGGTTTGCAGGCCCACACTCAATCCACGGAGCCACACCAGCCAGGGCTACCTTCTAAATCTTTGACTAAAATGGATGACTAACAGCTAGCTGCTCCATGTTTCTCCTTGACCCAGGTGCCCAATGGTTCCCACAGAGCGCTGGTCAGATGCCAGGCTCCAAGCCACTCTGTGACCGCTTTTGCCTTGCATTTGGGCCCCCAGGAAGCCTTGACTCAAAACCCGCCAGCACATGGCAGAGCACCCACACCAGGTGGCCTCCACAAGGCTGAGCGGACTAGTATCTGGTGAAGAAGTGGTTTTAGCAAGATATCATTTACACCCGGGTCTAAGCAGGCAGCTTCCACGCAGAAGGACCAGGGACAGTTTCTGAAGGAAGAGAAAGCAAATCTTGGCTGGTTGTCCCCCAATGAGAGCAATGAATGGGTCAGGGATACAGCACATAGCAGGTGCACAGGAAATACTTACTGAGCTGAACCTGCTGGTGTGGCATGTTAATTCCATATTTTACATCCTAAGGGCTGACAAGGCTCCAGCCCAGGCCCTGTGCTGTGACACAGGCCTAAGAAGCTGGATTGTCACAGTCCCCAGGCCCCTGAATAAGGGCACCTCCAGGTGCAGAGTTGCTCTAAGTGAGATGGGCAGGGTGCGGGGCTACAAAGGCACAGGGCATCATGCCCACCCTAACATGATGCGCTCTCTTCTGGCTGCTTCTGCACAGTCTGGCTGTGTCTGGCGCAGCCTCAGGGTCTTGGAGCTCAGATCAGGGATCCTCAGGCCCCGTGAAGTCAGACTGGCACAGCCTGCTCCCGTGCCCACCGGCCCCTCCTTGGCCTGGGCCCTGCCTACTCGGTGCTGACCTCCTGTCCTGCTGACTGGACAGCCACACCCTAGGGCACAAGTCCCTGAACTTCAAGTTTGGGTTCAGCTTCCCCAGAGGGTGACCCTTGGTGTCCCTTGCCTGGCTTTGGCATGGAGTTACCCCAAACCCACTTTTCTCACCCTCACTCCAATCCCCCTGAAAAAAACTTGCAGCCACAGCTTCTCCTGAGGGGCCCAGGCTCTTCCTGATTCACGTGGGACAGAAGGGACGCATCCAGCTCCTCAGAGCGTTCGCACTGGTGCAGGTGGAGAGTGCAGAAGCGGGGGGGAGGGCCCACAGTGCCTGCTGTCCACCCACTGGGTGCCTTTCCCTGGAGGGACGAGGAAGCCCACCCCTGGCCCTGATCACGGGACACGTGCCTGGTGCCCAGTGGATTCGGATCTGAGGCCCGTCAAGGCATGGAAACAAGACGCCTTCTGTGGCTTTCTGACCCTGCAGCTGCACCTTCCCCTCCCCGACCCCCAGCTCACCCTCCGCTTGCTTCAGCGCTTTCAGACCCCGGGCCAATGAGAAACAGGCAAACGCGGAGGAAAATAGGCCGGACTACAGCTTGAGCGAAAGTGACACCCCTCACACGCACACACGTGGCACCAGCAACTCCGACGGGGCTCACGGTGCAGGGCGCCCGCTCCGCCACCCCGTCCCCGCGCGTTTCTAGAGCTGAGAAAGGGTCGCACAGCTCGGGGGTTCGACCCCAGCTGGGACCGGGAACTACCCGATGCCTGTGCCCGGTGCCTAGACCGGACACAGGTGACTTTGCGGCTCCCGGGGCCACACCCGTGCCAGGCCCTGTGGGCCCCGCGAAAAGGAAGCCTTGCGCTCCCAGCGGAGGGGGGCCCACAAGTCACGCAGCAATGACCACGTGCCGGGGCTGTCCCCTGTCCCGCCCGGTCCCGGTCCGCGCGGCCGGCCGCCAGGGAGACCCTCCGAAGCACCGGCCGGACCAGGGCACGGAGCCAGGGGACGCGGCGGAGGCTCCCGCGCCCTTAGCAAGGAAGCAACCCCGAAGCCGGAGCCGGAGCCCAGGGCCGCACTGGGCCTCTGCCGCCCAGCCCCTGCCCAGCCCGCGGCTCCCTCACAGCCTCCCCGCGGACCTTCGCCTCAGCGCCTCCTCCGCGCCGCTCCCCTCAGGGGCGCCATTTCCAGCACCTTCGTCCCCGCGCTCACTCACCAGTCCAGAGAACAGGCGGCACGCAGGCAGGGCTCGGCCGGGTTAACTCGGGGTCTGTGAGGGGACTCCGCGCAGACCCTCGGGCGGGGGCCACAGGACGCGCCGTAAGGCGGCGGGCCCGGCCCCGGCCCCGCTCTCAGGTGGGCGCAGTTCCCTCTGAGGCGGCACAGCTGCCGGCCGTCGTCCGCGCGAGGCCCAGGCCGCGTAGTCTCGCGAGAATGAAGTTGGCGGCCCGGGAGAGGCGCGCATCTCCCGCTCTCCGGGGTCACGTGGGCAGAGTCGCCGTAGACGCACGCAGGGCACGCACTGAGAGCCACGCCCCCGCCCGCCCGCAGTCCCGCCGTTCGCCCTTTGAACCGAGTCGAGTCCAAATAAAATTTCTCCATTACTTGTGCTTTAAAACTGTTGACCTCCGCCCAAACCCCCTGCCACGCGCCCTTCCTAGGTGACAGGGCGGGAACGCGGGTTTGGGTGCATGCCTTCTAGCAGAGCGCTTTCAAAACCAGACGAAAACACCCGCTCGCACGGAACACGGTGTGCTGAGCACCTACTGTGTGCCCGGCGCCTCCCTCGATCGCCCCAGCAGCTCAGTGACAGAGTCGCTGTTGACCCGCTGTTGAGACGACAAAACGAGGCCCGGGGACGTTCCGGCGCTTGCTCGGGGTTGCAGAGTCCGCGCGTGAGCTCGGCTCTGCCCGACTCCAAAACCTGAGCTTCTCGATCGCCAACCGCACGGAGACGTGGGCCGCGCGGCGGGGGGCTGCTGGAGCTGGCCGTCCTTGGCCAAGCTAAACGGAGAGAAAAAAAAATTAGCAGCCGTGAAAATATGTCACCGTCAGCCACGTGACTCGTGAAGGGGCTCTTGTTTCTGCTTGGGTCCCATGAGCGGTGTGGACAACTCACCGAGGCAGGCATCCACGCCCCACCGTCCCGCTCCCCGGACTCCGTGGGAGCCTGGAGCTGGTGTCCGTGTGCCAGCAGCCAAGAACAGGCTCAGCCCCCGATGTTTATGCAGGAGTGCTGGTGACGCGTGGACTTGGCAGGGTCCCAGAACACTGTCAACGCCCAGACGCCTCTGCGAGGATGACTGTCGTGCAGGGAGCAGCTGGGAGCCTGGGACACCCCCACTGCTGGCCCCCCCACTCAGCGAGGGCTCTGCAGCCCCTCAAATGTGCAGCTTCTACTCCCAGCTCATTCACTGGGCAGTTTCTCACCTTGCCTCTGACAACCAGGCAGTGTTAGGGCAAAGCCACGGGTTTCCAGCCACACAGGCCAGCTTTGCATCCTGGTTGTGCCACCTCCTAGCTTGGGAAGGTCTGCAAGCTCTCTGAGCCTCAGTTTCCCCATGCATGAGCTGCAGACTGTAAGAGAGCCTGCCTGGCATCCCTGTCCTAAGTAGTAAACTGGTGGCTGTTGGTAACATCCTAACATAACACAGTAAGTCTTATCGATAAACTGCAGCTGTCAGAGTCAGCTTTGACCTTTGTGACCAGGTCTTCCTCAGGGAAGCAATGGGTCACCCATGCAGGGAGCATCCAGCTCTCATCCCGTGAAAGCTCCGAGTGCTGTGTCTGCACCTTCCTGTCCAGCCACCACCCAGATAAGCACCTTCTCAGACTGCAGCCTACAGAGTCCTTCCCATCCTGAGCGCATTGGATTGGTCCCACTGTAACCCACCTGTGGCTGTGGGACCTGGGAAACCAGACTCCTCATCTGGCACATGACGCTCAGATGGATGGAGCTCATCTCTCAACAGATAGCTCAGTGTCCGTCTCTTCCAGGCCCCGAGTTCTCACTGTGAGTCAATGCCAGGGTCAGAACTTGAGCCAGGCCTCCCAGTTCTGTGTGGTTAAAGTCAGTGGACATCCAGACCAATTGTTACATTTGTAAAGTTAATACATTTAAAGACTACATTTTACTAATCCAGCAAAGCAAGTGCAACCTGTTTCCCCTGAAAAGTGAGATAATTATTTTCAAAAAGATACTTCCCAGTTGAGTTCTTAGGTTTTCCAGATTGGAAAATCCAACTCAGACCCTAAAATAAAAGCCTTTTACAATTAGTTGTAGGAGAGCCAATAAACGACATCTTTTGCTTTTACAAAGAGAAGCTGAAGGGCAGATGCATCAGACAAGTTCGTTCAGCAAACACCAGAGGGGTGGCTGGTGTTGAAAGGTCAGGGGCAGGCTTGTGAGTTGTGACGACAGATGGAACGAAGTGCGTGCAGGGCCAGCCCCGTGTGACAGCCCCATGTGGTCTGGAGGAGCTCCCCCAAAAGCCGAGGCCGGTCAGCAGCTCAGAGGGTTGTGTTGACACAGGTCCCAGGCTGTGTGTTGAGCCCCATGCAGGGCTGACCCTGAGGGCAAGGCCCCTTCCCAGGCTTTTCCGTTCTGACCTTACATCACTCCTCACACCTCTTTCGTGAGTGTAAAGTGTGCAATGGGTCGGTCCCAGTGGCAGGACAGAGCAGCACGTGGCTCAGACCCCACAGGAGACTGGGAACTGGACAAGGGCCTGAGGCAGGAACTCAGCTTTTAGCGAAAGTCCTAGGGAGTCGCCGACTTGAGAACTCAGAGGCACAGGCTGGGTGGAATGAGGCCACTCGTAGCAGGTCAGAGGAGCGCAGGCAGGCCAGGCTTCCCTGGACAGGCTTCCCTTCACCAGCACTTCCCTGTGCAGGAGCACCAGTGGGCCAGCAGAGACCAGCACGTCCAACAAGCAGGCCCGTTTGGGAAATATCGTACCCAGTGAGGCCCCGCTGTGTGCCAGGCAAAAGGGTGGTGCAGCCAGGCCAGGAGGAGCCCCGGCTAAGGAGCGCACACTCTGCTGTAGAAACTGTGACAGAGGTTGGAAGATATACCAGGGGTGGCCTGGCCTGGGTCAGGATGGGACCTCTCCACGCAAGGGCTGGAGGACAGAGTGGCCTCCCTGGATTCCTAAGGGTGAGAGGTGGACAGGGGACCTGGGGTGTGCAGGAGGGTGTGAGGAGGAGCCTGGGTGGATGGCCTGTTGCTGAGGGAGGAGGGGGAGAGACAGACTCCAGGCCAGGGCAGTGCACGTGAGCATGCAAAAATGCGTGTGCACGCACACAGCTGGCACCTGTCAGGGTCTCTCTAGTACAGCCCCTGTACACTGTGATATCAGGCAGCGTGAGGCAGAAAGGGCTGGCTGAGGACGGCAACTGGGATCACAGCCCCAAGGGTGGCTGGCCAGCAGGGCGGAGGCAGGACCCAGCCTGGAGAAGCAGGTCCTGGCTGACCAGAGCACCAGAGTGGGACCCAGTAGGGGGTGAGTGTGACCACGAGGGCCAGCATCCAAGCCTCCCTCTTTGGAGGGTGCCGTGAGCAGGGGCCCAGTTGGGTTCTAGCCAGGCTGGATTAACAAGCCCAGGGGCAGGGAGAACAGCAGGGGGCCATTTCGTGGTCCATGCAGGACAGGAGATGCGGAAGCTCTGAGTCAGGGAGTGGCAGCAAGGACAGGGGAGGCAGAGTCCAGAGATGTTAAGAACTTGGTGGCCAGTGGACATCAGGAATGAGAAAGAAAGCAGAGCTGAGAGCTGATGTAAAGGCAGCCAGAAACTGCTGGCGGATAAGAGCCCTTTGACCTGTGCGTAACCCTCACTAGCTTTATCAGCCTCTCCCAGACCTCACCCTCACGGCAGCGGCTGCCTCGTGTGCATGTGCTAGAGTTTTTGATTTCTTTAACTTCAAACAACAGAAATTTACTTGCCGTTCTGGAGGCCTGAAGGCTCTGGAGGAGAGTTTTTCCCGCATCTTCCCGCGCCGGATGGCTGCGAGCCACCCTGGGCATTACGTGACTCGCAGACACATCTCTCCCAGGCCTGTCCCTGCTTATGTGTCCACGTCCCCCAGTGTGACCTCATCTTGACTTGCTTCCATCTGCACAGACCCAGTTTTCAAATACTCATGGGTTCCAGGTAGATGTGGATTTCAGGAGACACTGTGTGTACACATGTGTGAATGCACACGCAGGCATGCTTCCCGGAGCAGGCTGAGTCCGCCCAATGCCTGGACCGTGCAGACGACCCCCTGGGTTCACAGACCATCCCTGAGCATGCTGCAAGCCAACACCTTCCCAAACACCGTCTGCTTTACACAGCCCTGTGAGGTGGGCGATATCTTCATCATTGTGTGGAATAGGAAACACAGACGTGAGGAGATATGGTAGAGGCCCCAGGTCTAAATAATAAGTAATAAATTTAAACCCAAGTCCCAGAGGGGACTCCCCAGAACTCTGGGTTGATGAGATGTTGCCAGATCTTCCAAGGAATGAAAGCCAAAGGGCTCCATGGCGAACCGACTTGGGAAAAGGGTCCCGCACCTCGGAGCAGCTCAGGGCGCTTACTGCGGAAATGCACCTTCCACTCTCCCTGAAGGGTCATAGACATGGTTCGTGAGGAGCCAGCGCCCCACCCCCTGCAGGGCCCTGTTGCCACCCATGACCTGAGAGGCCGATGCAGTGCCACCTGCTTGTGGCTTTTGCTGTTAGTCAATTAATAAGCCCAGCTCCTGTGTCATGGAGACAAAGGCCTTCTGTCACCTGTTCCACAGATGAAGGCTCCTCCTGCCCAGGCCGAGGGCTCAGTGCCATGCTCACAGTATGTCCTGGGAAATGGCTTATGGGAAGGAGCAGGAGCCCATTCAGAGCGGCTGACGTGAAAGAAGGGACTCCATTAGGACTGCTACGGTGGTTACTGATGGAACCCAAGGAGAGGACACCCACCTGAGTCTCCCAGGCCTGGACCGGAACTGTCCCACCACTCAGCCTCGCCCGCTCCTGCCCACTGCCATCACCTGGAGCTCACTCCTGCCCTGGGGGCCCCACACGCCCGGTATCCCCGAGGGAGCCTCGTGTCTCATCTGTCCACAGGCTCCTTCACCTTCACACCCCAGTGCCAAGTCCAGGGCCAGACCCCACACTTGGTGCTCAGCGAAGCTTTGTTATCCCAGCTCCTCCGCCTTCCAGCCGTGTGGCCTTAGGCAGGTGGCTCACCTTCTCTGAGCCTCAGGTTCATCCACTGCAAAACAGGTGATAATACCTGCTCAAGTTGGGGAATGTGGGAATAAATGGATCCTGGGAGACGCACACGCAGGAGTCCATCATCTCTGGAGAGGGGGAAGCGCTAGGCCCCCACCTGTGGCGTCCTCCCCGCCTGCTTCCGTCTCGAGGCGGAGGGGTGCCCACCGGAGCCTCCTGAATTCAGTTATTTGAGGCTGCGGCTGACATTTCCTTCCCCAGCCCCAGTTATCTGTTTCCTAGGAAACAAGTGAGAGACATTGACTGCAACAACCCACACACACACACACACACACACACACACACGCACACACACACCCTGGCTGCCACCCAGACTGACAATTAACAGAAATACAGTAAATGTCAGCAGAAACTAAAAATAGTTTACACACCCCACCTTGTACCGCTGCACCCCGCCACCCCAACACCCAGGGACAGAGGGATGCGGGGCTTCACTGGGACCTCTCCTGAATGGGCAGGGTCGAGGGTCCGGTTCCTCTCCAGGACCAGGCCCAGGGGCCTCCACAGGCTGCCCCCCGCCCCCACATGGTGCCTGTCCACTCTGTCTCGCTGCTGCCTCTCCAGCTCCCTATCGACCCGAGGCTGCCCCCCAGCTCATTCTGCAGCCTAGAGAGACAAGGCCCTCGGGCACACAGGACGGCAAGCCCATCCCCCACCCCACCCCACCCCTCCCGGACCCTGTAAATCTGCCCTTCGTCCTGCCCATGTCCCTGTCTACTGACACCCCTCACCCCTGACCTAGGTGCTCCAGCCAGAAACCTGGGAACCGTCCTTCTGGCTCAAGCCTGCTTCTGCTCAGTCTGCCACCCTGCCCTGTCCCCCTGCCCAGCCTGGTCCTGGCACCCCCAGACCAATGCCCATCCTCCGGGACACCCTTCACTTCCATTGCACTGAAGGCCCCTGCACCCCAGGAATGATGGCAGCCATGCGCACACTAGGCCTCGGGCATCGTTCTAAGCGCTTTTCGTGCATTAACACACCTAACTCCATGACAGATGTGTGTCTGCTCTCTGGGAGCTTGGGGGGACAGGCCAGCAGGCGACCCTCTCTGCCTCAGTCACCTGCACGCAACACAGGTGGCCTCCAGGGGGCGCTCCTGGGGACTGAGCCCGTCTCTTCCCCGCTCTGGCCCCAGGACCTGGAAGAGTGCTGGGTAAATCTGGGGGGTGACTTAACGCGTGCTGCACCAACTGGGTACCTGGGGAGGCTCTCCTTGTGTCTTCCCTGCAGCGCACCTGATGGCGGAAAGCGGGCTGTTTTTGCAATTTGTTGGCGAATAGGGCGTTGTGGGCTCTCACAATACCCGAGGCACAGGTTCTGCTTCACCACACAAAGCCCGCCTTGGCCGTTGCTCCGACGCGCTGAGCAGCTCGGCGCTCCGAAGGCATCCGCGCCCAGCGCACGCGGCGGCGGCGGCTGCACGCGCTTTGCAAACAGCCGGACTGACAGGCGCTGCTGCCGCCGCCGCGGACACCGGGGTAACCAGAGATTTCCTCTCCTGCAGCATTACTTTACGGTCAACTTCAGCCACGAGAACCAGAAGGCCTTGGAGCTGAGGACAGAGGATGCGAAGGACTGTGACGAGTGGGTGGCGGCCATCGCTCACGCCAGGTACGTCCCCTGCTGAAGAGATGGAGCGGGGGCCCCAAGCAGCGAGCCCACACCCCTGGACGAGGGGGCGTGGCACAGGAGAGGGGCAGGGATGGAACCTTGGCAGGGGCCCAGGAGCTCGGGGTCCACCTCCCTGGGTGCCACAGGGAAGGAGAGGCCCTGAGGAGCAGTGTTGCTTCAACCAGGCTCTCTCCCGTTTTCCTGTTCGGGGAGCAGATTTCCTGTTGGGTGGCGGGTTCCTCGGTTCTCTCCCCCTGCAGACTGCAACCCTTACACCGCTCTGCACTCTACGCAGGGGTGGGAGCCTGCTGCTCCCGCACTCCCTGCAGCATGGGCCCCCTTCCTGAGGGAAACTCGGGGGGGCCTGGCAGAAAAGCAGGACAGGAATGTGTCCTGCAGAGGATGGAGGCTCCAGGCTGGACTGAGTCTCAGGGGGTCCTGGGCTGTCACCCCAAACAATCCCTCAGCAGAGCTGAGGACTGAGGGGATGTGGGGGGGTCAGGACAGCAAGATGTACCCCGCGGAGCGATAGATCTTCCTGGCTCAGTGGCTATTGCTGTTTCTGTGCCTGTCTCCCCACAGAATGCAATTCTTGGCACCCCCAGGGCCTGATGCTCAGCAAAAGGGGGCGGGGCGGAACAAAGTGAGGATGGATGCATGGATGGAGGATGGGCGCATGGTCACATGCTGTAGGGAAGATGAAGAGAGGGTAGATAGGTGATTGATGAGTGGGTATTGAAAGGATGGATGGATGGAAGGAAGAATGGACAGAAAGATGGATTCTACAGCCCTTCCTTGACCTTTGGATCAAGCCAGCTCGCCAGAAGCCCTTTATGACGGCCACAGCACTGACCTTGGCCCTGAGGTCAGGCCGTTTCCATCCCTGTCCTCAAGGACTGTCTGTCCGCATTAGCTACGGAGATCAGGTTATCAGACACGCACTGTGTCCGGGAGTCGGGGTCCTCTCCCCAGGGCGGAGGGTGGTGAGCCACACTCTGGTCGGGCCCCTAGGGCCCAGTTGGCCGCCTCTCACCTGCCACGCCCACCCGTCTGCAGCTACCGGACCCTGGCCACCGAGCACGAGGCGCTGATGCAGAAGTACCTGCACTTGCTGCAGATTGTGGAGACGGAGAAGACGGTGGCCAAGCAGCTGCGGCAGCAGATCGAGGACGGGGAGATCGAGATCGAGCGGCTGAAGGCAGAGGTGACCCCCCCACCGCCTGCAACCCCAGGCTCCTCAGGATTGGCAGGGGGCAGGAGGGGGCAAATGGCAGGACAGGGACAGCTCCCAGCCACTGCCATGCCAGCCTCCAAACCTAAAATCAGTGACGCTGGCAGAGCGGGAAATTCCTGTGGTCACAGCGGGGTTCTGATCCCACCTCTGCCACCTAGAACAGCAACCTGGGGTGGATCCCCCGACCTGCTCTGTGCCTCCCTTTCTTATGGGTTTTTCATCCCGAACCCTCAGAGCTGCGAGGACAGAGCAAGATAACTTATGGGCTGATTCCTAGTTTCTATGACAACAAGCACATTGACTAAGCCTCCAGCATCACCAGCCCAAGAGCCTGGAGGGCACAGGGTCCCTGGTAGGTCACTACAGTGTGGCTCCTGACTCCAGGCCAAGCAGCCCCTTCCCTCCTCGTGTCCCGATGGGAGCTTGCCAGACAGTGGGTACCAGGTGGAGCCTTCTGGGATTTCACTACCACCAGTGTGGTCCACGAAGCAGCAGCTCATTAGAAATACAGAACCCAGGACCCCCCTCGCCGTTCCCCGGGTTTCCTGAGCCAGAATCTGCCCTTTAACAGCATCCCAGCATTCATGAAAGGTTGGGAGGCTGGCTCTCAGTCCCTGCGGTGCCCCTCACCTGCTGTTCAGCCCCAGCAGAAGGGCATCATGGCCCTGCACCCCCTCAGCTCACCGCTGTGCTCAGGACCACCTGGCCACATCACACAAGGATGGTGGGCCCTGAGCTGAGGCAAGAAAGAAGGAAACACAGATTCCAGCAGTCAGGGAGGGATAAAAGGTGGAAACTGCAAGGGGAAGTCACTCTCCCCTCCAGGGGCCCACCATCCCAACCCGGGGCAGACAGCTGACTCCCCCACCTTCGCCCCCCAGCGCCCCTGCCTCTGCACCATGATGCACCCCCTGCCTAGATGAGGGGTGGGCAAGAGGCCCAGCTGAGTCAGCCACTTAATGCCCCGGGTGCTGCCAGAAGTTGCCTGCCCCACCTGGTTGAGCAGAACTAATGGGAACCTCAGCTTGGGGCCCCAGCTCCAGCCAAGCTTCCCATTCACCCCACCCCCAGGAGCCCCCTCCAGGCACCTTCAGACAGGCCAGCTCAACCCCAAAACCACCCCAACAGGATCGGCCCACGTGCCACACGGGAACCAGCCCCAAAGGGCTCAAGTCGCCCCTCCAAGCCATGCAGCTTCAGGTGGCTGAGCCGGGATGGGCTCCCAGGTCCACCGTCCGCCCCCCAGCCTGTCTGCTCTGCCCGAGCCTCCTCATGCCGCTCCAGTATGGGCACCTGGCCTGTCTCTAGACCAGACGGTTCACTCTCAGTCTAGTCCCCCCTGCAGGTGACCTCAGGGTCTGCCCTGGCCCAGCACACACCCCTGTGTCCAAGCAGAGCCCCTGTGAGGGACCCGCAGTTGGACCCCAGTACCAGGTTGTCAGCTCAGGGTTGGGGTGTCCAGGCGTCATTCACTCACCTAAGCATGGCCTCACCCTCTCCGAGCCAGGCACCTCTGGGCCTCTGGACATGCTGGCACTGAGGGGAATGCCCTCGTCACCCCCATGCGTCCTTGCCTGGGAAACCCTCTTGGGGACTCCCTGCTCCACTCCAGTGGGCTCCCAACCTTGGTGTGCCCCCCTCACCAGCCTGGCGGGAACTTCCTGAGGGCAGGCCTATGTGCATCATCACTCCTGCATGGCAAAGGAGGCGCTCAGTGAGGGCTCCCTGGGTGGGTGGGCGTCAGGCTCTGCGAGGGGCACCAGAGAGACGAAGGTGTCTGTCCCACAGGTCTGACTGTGGGGCACAGACCAATCAGTATGACAGGAGGGCTTCATGGGGACCAGGCCAGGAAGTGACTCATTTCATGGCCATCGTGGGTGTGGGTCTGGGTTGTTTGTGCCTTAAAGGGATTTGGGGGCGGGGGGGTTGAAGGGCAGAGAAGGGGTGGGTACAAGGGTGGGGGGGGCTGGGGCATGAAGCAGGGCGGCTGTAAGAGCCCCTGTGGGTGTGGGGCAGCATGGCGGTGGGAGCCCTTTTGTGGGAATTTGGGGCGATGCTTCCGGTTGAGTGCATCCCGCTCCAGGGCAAAGATTGTTTCCAAGGACACTCTGAAAGGCCGCTCAGTGATGCTTTCAGGCTGCAGCCTCTGTGTCTCTCGCACACGCGTGCCCCGTGGGGCACAGGGCACCTGCGGTGCTGGGTGGGCTCCAGGAAGGGGGAAACAGAGCCCATTGCCCAGGAAGTCAGTGACCAGATGGCAGCTGATGAGTGACACAGGAACACGCCCGAGTTCCGGGACCTGGGAAACTCGGTCCCGCCGCGCCCGAGGAGAACAGGAGTCAGAGGCCTGATGCTGACCCTCGGCGGTCCCCGCTTTCGTCCCCGGGACACAGGCCAGTGTAGGTCACAGGCTTGCTGGAAGATTTGGACATAACAGTACTGAGGGGGAAGACAGAGCAGAAATGAAGAAAAGACACCCCTGCCTCACACCGCTCAGCCTTCCCCGTGACAAGGATCCCTCGGTGACATCTCCCACAGGCCATTCTCTCGGCGGTCTGGTTCATAACCTCTTTCTCTACGACTCCCGTTGCCCTTCAGCCAGTGACGTGCTGGAGCCGCTCGTACCAGCTGCAAAGAGTCGATGATTTCGAGAATTTGCAAGCTCCTTTTTCAGCCTTTGGCGACCTCGCTGTTGGCGAGGAACGAAGGTGCACACACAGGACCTGCCCGTCGGAGTCTCTCTTTCAGACAGACCCAGTCGTGATGCCTGTGCCAACCCTCCTTTTCCAGGACCAGCTCCGTAATCAGCAGGGCCCGGTGCAAGATGAAAATGGGGTGTCCTCGGAGGGTTTCAAGGCAGCAACGCAGAGCCCTGAACCATGAGCTGGGCCCATTCTCAGCCGGGGCTCTGCCCAGCCCCCACCTGGCCACCTCTCCCCAGATGCATGGCGTCTGTTTTCTCCCATCTGTACAACCCCCTCGGGCCTCACCTTTCAGAACCAAAAGCCTTGAGGACCATCTAACGCAAGGGGACACCTGCCTCCCTGCAGGAGTCGCTCATCCTCTGGAGCGCTCGAGGTGGCCACAGCTACTTCGCTCCCATTTATGACTGGGCATAAACTCGGAGAACTCGGGCAGGCCCTGAAGGGTGGGAGTTTAGAGTTAGTCATAATATTTTACTGTCTCAGAAGCACTCAGCGTCCTGCAAGGCTGACACTGGTTTGAGATAAAACTAGCCACGGAATCGGTTTGGCAAATGAACTTCGACCTGGAAAAACCCGATATATAAAACAGGTCAACGAGGGGCCGGCTCTGAGGGACACAGAAAAAGGCACCTTGACCTTCCTCCACGCGGCCCTCCCCACGGCCCCCGCCAGAGCTCAGCCCCCATCTCTCCGCCCACCAACCCCTACCTGCTGCTGCGCTGGCACGGAAGACGCTGTCATTCCCTGTACCTTTCTTCACACCATCCCTTCCTTCTGCTACAGCCCCTACCATGCCAGAGCCACCTCCGGGCTCCTAATTGTCCTTCAAAACCTCTCTGGAAAGCCCCTTCCATTTCCGTGGCGAGACGGCTACCGCAGCAGGTGCACACCCCTTCCCGGCCTTGCCTTGCTGGATCACACGTGGCCTCCGGGCACGTCCAGGCCCCTCCTTCTGAGCCTGGAAACCCCGCCAGTGGCCCTCTCACCTTTTCGACCTGCAGCTCCATGCCCCCATGACCGGACGGCGCCCAGCACAGCAAACCACACCGGGACCTGCCAACGGGCTGGCAAAGAGGGAGAACGAAACAGGCGTGGAAAGAACCGAGTTATGTGGCAGCGGGTTGAAAAGAAAGAAACACAGAGATCATCAGCAAAAGCTTGCTGGGGAGCACGAAGAGAAAACCTGGATTAATGCCACCGTCAATGACTGCACCAAGAGGGGCGGTGGGCGGGGCAAGGGCGGGGGGGGGGGGGGAGTTGGCAAATGAGGGCCAGGAAGGCCCGTCTGCAGGTGGCGAGTGGGCGGCCCAGACTCGGGGCTGAGCAGCCAGAGCTGGGCCCTCGCTGGTGACTTGGGCTGTGAGCCAAAGTCCCAACTCTCCACGGCCACCGATGACAAGGGTCAGCTGACTGGCTCCTGGACAAGCCAACTGGGGTCGTGGCCAACCCATCCCAGGAGGGACCTGCCTCTGTGAGCTCACTCAGGTTCCTGCCACCCTTCTCGAGCCGGGGGGCTGTGGACCAGCCTGCTGCAGGCTCCCCGGGCTCACGGCTCTGTGCAGCTTGGCCCAGCGGCCTGGTGCTTCATTAAGGCTCCCCGGCGGCCAGAGCTGCCTGCGCAGGTAGCAGAGCGCCTGGCCTAGTTGCATCTATTTTTGCCCTGGTCCCTGCTGGGTGGGTGTCCCGGAATGCCTCTCTCCAAGAGCAGCGCCATCAATTTTAAATACAGACTCACACACACGCACATGCGCGCACCCGTCACCCCCGCCAAAGGGAAAAGGGGCACTGGGTGCAAATACCAAAACCTGCAGAGGAAGCAGACTCGCGTGGAGGCGGTGACATCAGGCCAACCCTGCGGGTGTGGACTAGGCATGCGCGAACCTCTGAGCTCTCCAGGAGCGGGTGCCAGTGTGCACACATGTATGTGTGTGCGTGCATGTGTGTGCGCGCATGTTCCTCAGCCCTGGGGAGGACAGATCAAAGGATCAGCCTTTATTTCAACGTGCAAATGTTCTCAGAGAATAAAAAAAAACCGGAAGTGGGGGGTGCGCTGGGGGAAGAAAAGCAGCAGCTCCCCTGCCGGCGCTGAATATTTCTCAGCCAGATATTTTCAGCGACTCTGCCAAGCAGCGCCAGGTAATTTTAGCAACACGGCAGTGGAGAGCGGGTAACGGCTCCATTCTGCTTTCAAAGTGCTCTTTTGTGAAGCCCATTCATTCCGAGGTTCAGCGAGCGGCTTGCAGAGGGAGTGGCCTGGTGGCGATGTCTGCAGGCTCCCCTGAGCTGCTGCCTGTCTGTAATTTTTTTTTATTGATTGACTTTTTTTTCGAGAGAGAGAGACATTGATTTCTCGTTCTGCTCATTTGTGCGCTCATTGGCTGATCCTGCCCAGGGATCAAACTGGCAACTTTGGTGCATTCGGGAGGCTCTGACCAACCGCCCTGCTTGGCCAGGGCTAGAGCCTGCACCGGTAGGCCTGTGGGCCCCCTGACGGTGGTGTTTCCGTCTGCCTGAGATGTTTGTGGCTCTGGGGTTTTTTCCTTCGTTCATTAACGGGGCCAGCAGTGTGTTGAGTGCCCAGCCCCGTTCCTGCAGGAGACAGGCCGTGCCAGCACTGGAGTGTCCGCAGCCCCAGTGAAGGGCACCCAGCAAAGGCCTGCAGACTTCGGGGCGGTGGGAACGGGGCCCTGACCTGCCCACCCAAGGGGTCCCCGGGCCCCCATTGTGCCCACCTCTCTGATCCGCGAATCCGACGGAGATTTTTACAGCAACTCTGATGTTTGTTCCCAGGCCGTTTCGTTTCCTAGGCCAGCCGTTTCTAGGCGGTGCCCCCAGGACGGCTCTAGGTCAGGGAGGGGCTTCGGGCCTTCCAGGGCAGGGACTGGCGAGCCCACGGGACTCCGCCACAGCCACCTGTGTCCTCTGGCCACAGCGTGGGCTGCCTGTGGGGTTGGTCTGAAAAAGAAAGAGATTCTAGTGTCAATAATTTTTTTGAAGATTTTTTTAAAAAGAGAAAAAGAAAGGACTCCCAAGTGCCCATCAGTAGATGAATGGACCGCAACATTTGTTCTCTGCAGCCCATCAAACATCACTCGGTCTTTCTTTTGAGATTTTATTTATTTATTTTAGAGACAGAGGAAGGGAGGGAGAAAAAGATCAATGTGTGGTTGCCTCTTATGCGTCCTCTACTGGGGACCGGGCCCGCAACCCAGGCTTGTGTCCTGACTGGGAATCAAACTGGTGACTCTGGTTTGCAGGCCGGTGCTCAATCCACTAAGCCACACCAGAGTTCAGCCTTAAAAAGGAAGGAAATCCTGCTACAATGTGGATGAGCCTTGGAGACATGATGCTGAGCGAAGCAAGCCAGTCACCAAAGGACAAATACTGTGTGATGTCACTTAGATGAGGAACCTAGACCAGGGCCGTCAAACTCATTTTCACCGGGGGCCACATCAGCCTCGAGGTTGCCTTCAAAGGGTCCAATGTAACGTTAGGACTGTGTAAATGTAACTGCTCCTTAACCAGGGACAAAGGAGGTCAGCGCTGCCGCCGGGGAGAAACAAGGTGCCCAGCCGGATAAAACAAGATGGAGAGCTGGATTCTGGATTCAGCCTGTGGGCCTTGTGTTTGCCACCTGTGAGAAGGTCAAGGTCACAGTGACAGAGAGTGGAAGGGGCTGCCTGGGCCGGGGCAGGGAGAGCAGGAGGGGTGTTTGAGTGGCGTCGAGCTTCACTTCGGGAAGATGAGGAAATTCTGGAGGGGGCGGTGGCTACACAAAGATGTGAGCGGGCAGTGCAACCTGGGCAGCGCGGTAGGTGCAGGTTCCACACCCCTCACCACCATGAAAACCCGAGAATAAAGGCAGCGATGGTCGGGGACAGAATCACAGGTTCAGGCCCCAGAGCCCACGGTCACCCGGAGTCAGAGCCCAGCTCCTGGGAGCCCAGGTGGACAGGACCCCAATGTCTGGCTCAGCAATGTCTCACAGGGCGAGGGCCACGGACCCTCGGGGACGGAGCAGTGGGGTGCCCACTCACCACACAGGGCCTGCTGGCCGAGGACCCTTGGGGCAGCTGGGCTGTGTCTCTGTTGCAGATCGCGTCACTGCTCAAGGACAACGAGCGAATCCAGGCCACCCAGACCGCCACCCCGAATGACGAGGACAGTGACATCAAGAAAATCAAGAAGGTATGTGCCAACCCTCCAGGCTGCGACCCCGCCTCAGCCCCTGCCCCACCCCGGGGCATGGCCCCCACCTCAGCTCCTGAGACTGAGCTGGCACCCTGCTCCAGCTATCTCCTCTGGCCCTCCCTGAGGAGGGTGAGGAGGGTGGCTCAGCCCATGTTACAGGTGACAAAAGTGAGGCTCCATGACACAAAGGACAGGAACCCATGGCCGTGGGACTCTCAGCCCGGTCAGGAACTTCCTCCCAACACCAGGCAGCCTCAACCAGCCCCTGGCCCCTCTCCACATCACTCCCTCACACTCCCCTCACTGCCAGCAAACATGTGCACACAGCTGCCCCTCGGGCCCCAGCAGACCTCCCCACGGCCATCAGCCTCTATAAGGCCCCACGGTCCCTCCCACTGGTTTTGTCCGGTTGGGGCCCAGAGACACAGACACCTCAGAAGGTACTCAGAAGGGACCCACCCAGTAGGAGCCGCACCCTGGGCTGCACAGAGGCTGAGGAGGGAAAGCCCACGGTTTGTGTTTGCAGCCTGCCGAACCCCAGGCCGGGAGCCTGACTTACCTGAGAACATCAAGTGACGCCAGAGAACCCACCTGCAGGGCAGGCAAAAGGACCCTCAGGCAGTGTGGCCTGCCGGCGTGTCAGGGCTCTGAGCCCACACGCCGTTGTTTTCCTTTGTCCTCGGCGGCCAGCGCCTTCAAAGCCACACATCTCGCCCGGCACGGGGGCTTCTGGTCGCTCACAAGCAGAGATAGCTCTGCTCATGGAGTGCTGCGGAAGAAGTCATTCCCAAGGGCCGACCCCTGAGGTTGTATTCACCTGCAACTCACCCGGGAAATGGGGCCCAGACAGGCACAGTGGCTCGCCTGGGTCACACCGTGGTCACCAGGCTCCAGAGCCCACATCCTTGGTCCCTGGGAGACACCATGCCCTGGAAAGGCAGGTCCCACAGCCCCGGGGCCCATATCCCACCGACGACGGGACAGGTGAGGAGGTGCGGCCCCCTCCGTCGCCCCCCAGCCAACTTCACCCACGCCTAGGACCTGCCAGGCCCCGTGGACGCAGGGATTTGCCCCGAGGTCTGAACCAAGCCCCACCCGGCAGGGACGCCCTGGCTGTCCTCTGCTGTGGCCCCACAGGGCTTCCCGGCCAATTTTGAGAGGCCACTGTGGTTGGGACATTTTGTTCGGCACCAGCTGAAACCCACCCCCTTCTCTCTACTGTCACCCCCTGGAGCCTCAGAGAAAGACTGTTTCCTGTCCCCAGGACACTGGCAGGTCCCCACCTGGCCTCTCCACTCCAGGCAAACCCCCAGCCGGCAGGTCTGACCCACCACCTGGGGCAACCCCTGGGTGCCCAGCCCCCCATCCAGGCACCACCCAACACCCTTGCTCCGTACGCTAGGTACCCCCTGTGCAGGGATGGCAGGGAGCTTGGTGGCACCTAATTGGAAGCGTGTGCCTCTTAGAACAATTCTGTACGTGTGAATGGAGGCCTCTCCCGAGTTCCTGCCAAAACCAGCCAGAATCCAAGACACGCGAGCAGAGCGGGGGTGTCACTTCCCGCGTGGGCAGGAGGGGAGGCTCTGGGCAGGCACCGGCTCTCAGAGGCGCTGCCGATGCCCGGGCGTGAGAGCAACTCCTTTGCCACCTTCTGTCCCGTTCCATCATCGCCCTCTCCCCGGACGAGCTGTGAGAGGCACTTCTGGGCTCTCAGGCCAGCGTGACTGGACAGAAGAGGTGCGAGCTGTACGTGGCTGTGCTCATGCACCTCCCTTGCCTCCTTCAGAGAGTGTTTCCGAAGCAGCCAAGGGGTCCTTGCTAACACGCAGAGGCTGGGGGGTCTGCATTTCTAACCAGTGCAGGCTCCCAGTCCGTGGGACTCATCCGGAGCATGGCCCCACGTCGGTCCCTTGTCCAGCTGGCAAACGGGCTCCAAGGGACCCCGCGCCTTGCCTGGGACCTTGCGGGCTGCACAGCCAGGCCTGGTCCTGGTCCCTGCGCGCCCCGTGCATGGGAGGGTGCACAGTGCACGGTGCCGCCCATCCCCCGGGGGCTCCCCGCCGGGGACACTGACAGCCTGGCCGTCTCCGCCCAGGTGCAGAGCTTCCTGCGCGGCTGGCTGTGCCGCCGCAAGTGGAAGACCATCATCCAGGACTACATCCGCTCGCCGCATGCCGACAGCATGCGCAAGCGCAACCAGGTGGTGTTCAGCATGCTGGAAGCTGAGGCAGAGTACGTGCAGCAGCTGCACATCCTGGTCAACAACTTCCTGCGCCCGCTGCGCATGGCCGCCAGCTCCAAGAAGCCCCCCATCACGCACGACGATGTCAGCAGCATCTTCCTCAACAGGTGAGCCCCCCCGCCCCACAACCCCGGCAGGAAGAACGACCAGCACCCTCACTGAGCCCCCCGGGCCGAGCCCCTCCTCTAGTTCCCCCCGAGGGCAGAGGACGGACCTGGGGCCCAGGTGGACGGAGGGTGCCCAGGTTGTGCGGCTGAGGCTGCGCCCCCAACAGCGTGGGCCTGGGGGAGGAGGGGACAGGGACGCGGAGGCGGACTACAGGATATCTGGTTCTGTGGCCCCTTAGGGGACATCGGGGACCATTTCTTTTCTTTTTCCTTTTTTCAAAGATTTTATTTATAGAGAGAGGGGGAAGAGAAGGAGAAGGAGAGAAACATCAATGTGTGGTTGCCTCTCGCATGCCCCCTTCTGGGGGCCTGGCCTGCAACCCAGGCATGTGCCCTGACTGGGAATCGAACTGGCGACCCTTTGGCTCACAGGCCGGCGCTCAGTCCACTGAGCCCCACCAGCCAGAGGCGACATTTCTGGTTGTCAGAACTTGGCTGGCCTTGCCGTGCAGGGCAGTAGGGGGAGCTTGCTGGTGGCATCTGGGGCACAGAGACCAGCAGGGCCCAGGACAGGTCCCCACAGACAATTGCCCCACTGGAGATGTCAGTGGGTGCGAAGATATAAACCAAGTGATAGAAAAGCCAGCTGTGGCCCTGGCTGGTGCTACTCGGTTGGAACATCATCCTGTAAACTGGGAGGTTGCGGGTTCAAGTCCTGGTCAGGGCACGTTCGGAAGGCAACTAATCGATGTTCCTGTCCCTCTGTCTACCTCCCTTCCCTCTCTCTAAAAGCAAATAAATAAAATCTTTTTTTAAAAAATAATGAAATAGACCAAGAGATAGAATAGTCTGGAAACAGGCGTAGGGGTGTATGAGAATTCAGTAAAGTCAGGGGCAGCCCAGCAGAGCCGAGACAGCCTGGTGCGTCTGATGAGTGGAACTGAGTGATTGGCTGTCCAACCGCGGGAGGGTGGCGTCCACGCCCCTGCTCGCCTCTGACGCCAGAGCACATTCCAGCTCAGTTGTCACACGGAACGTGCAACAATGAGATGCAGGGCATGCCCTGCCCGCAGGGGTGGGGAAAGCCATGGAAAATGGAAAAACTGCCCAAACACCAGCCACACAGTCCAGGGGCAAACGGCTGAGTGAGAACGGCTGCCGCTGGGTGTACGGCCAGGCGGCGTGCCTCATTAATGCGGAGAGTTGTTGAAAACGGGCAAGAGAACGAAACAGCAAGTGGGCATGAGTAGCCAGCTCACGCAAGCAGACATCCACGTGGCCAAACCCACGGGGAGAAAAGCCCACCCAGCTCACCAGCAGGGATTCTCCGCCCAGCAAATCCAACTCAGATGGCGCGGTTTGTTCTTGCCGGACGGGCAACAATGGCAATTTCTGAGTGGTGGGGTTGCTGGTGAGATCCTCACAGTGTCCGCCTGAAAACCAGAGTGCTCATCAGCGAACTTTCTCACGGGTCTAGCCGGCGGTGTCCCGAGCCCGCTGTTCCCCGTCCCAAGCGCCCAGCCCTCTGGGGGCCTCCCCTCCCAAGCGAGTGACCCCAAGGCTCTGCTGTCACCTCTAGAAATTCCTGGTCCTTTTTCCGACAGGGGTCTCGCATATTCGTTCCCACGGGGCCCCACACGTTACACATGAGGACTCGCCTATAAGGAGGCATTTGCTGCTGGAGGCCCGCGGCTGGGGGCTGGGCGCCCCCAGGGGAGGGCACCGGGGGCCGGGACCCCCGGCGCCCCTCAGCCTGGCTTTCTCTTCCAGCGAGACCATCATGTTCCTGCACCAGATTTTCTACCAAGGCCTGAAGGCCCGCATCTCCAGCTGGCCCACTCTGGTCCTGGGTGAGTCCCCACCCCTGCCTGCGCCAGCCCTCCACAGGGCCACCCTCCCAGGCCCGCGGGCACTGTCCCCTCCAGACGGAAATAAATGGGGCCCTTCAGGACCCACAGAAGCCCAAGAAGAAAGAAGTTCTTCTTTCTTCTTGGCCAAAACTCCATTTCTAGGAGGAAGCGATATATTTTTAGCTCTTTATTTGCTTTTCCCTTTTAAAAATTATATGTATGTGTATATATATACCCATTTGAGAGAATTAGAGGCTCCAGAAGAGTGGAAAACATTTTAAAATATCCAGCACAGCTGTCCTCCGAGAGACACCACTGTACACACGGGTTTCTCTTCCAGTTCTTCATGGGCAGATCTCGGGGGATTTTTCCCCGCTTTATGTAATTGCAAAGCTACTGAATATGGAATTCGAATCTTGCCGCGGGTTTTTTAACTGCACATCATCAGGTGTGTTTTGTCGGGCTCGGGGACAGCCGTGTGGTGCTGCAGCGCCCGCCAGAAGGGTCCGTTGTGGAGGTTGCCACAGCCTGGGCCCCCCACCCTCGTGAGAGTGTAGAGCAGGTTTGAGGGTGGGGCTGGGAGAACAGGGTGTTGTACACCCAGGAGGTGGAGACAGACCGCCAGCAGGGGACCCACCTCGCTGCTCCAGGGGTGCGGAGCTGGGGAGGTCTGGAAGGACAGGGACGCGCAGACGAAGGGACAGGTGCAGGGCAGAGACTCACAGGCCATGTCGCGCAGGGGCATCAGGAGACCCGGTTCCGGGCCACCTACCTACTCGCCTGGGACCCCAGAGAGGTGCTGGCACTGGTGGGACACTCTGGAAGGGAGGCCTCAGCACCACCCCGTGGGGGCCGGGCAGAGGGACATGCAGCCTCGGTGCAGTGACAGCCAGGCCCTCCACTGACCCACGGCAGTGCGGCAGCTGGGATGGCCCCTTGAGGTCGGGCATGGGGCAGCCTTTACGCCCCCCACCTCCACACCCGCCATTGGGTGGGGTGTGACTTGTGCAAGGCAGCCTCCTTCAGTCCAGCGGTTCCTGGGTGGGAGGGACCCAGCTGAGAGCCATAGCCACCAGCACCCCTGCTGCTGGGGAACGAGTATCTGGGTGCTGAATGGGTGGGGGGCGCACGCAGCACCCACCACACCGCCTCGCTCGGACTCTATCTCTCAAACTCTGCGATTCTGAAGCGGTCCTCGCGTCGAGGGCCACCAACCTGGCCAGAGTCCCCTCCAAAAGCCGGGATCTGTCCAGGAGGGGGGTGGGGCACTGCAACCAGCTCCCAGGGCAACCGCCCACTGACCCCGCCCACCGTCTGCTGACCCCGCCCACCGTCTGCTGACCCCGCCCTCCTTGCAGCCGACCTGTTCGACATCCTGCTGCCCATGCTCAACATCTACCAGGAGTTCGTGCGCAACCACCAGTACAGCCTGCAGATCCTGGCGCACTGCAAGCAGAACCGCGACTTCGACAAGCTGCTCAAGCACTACGAGGCGAAGCCCGACTGCGAGGAGAGGACGCTGGAGACCTTCCTCACCTACCCCATGTTCCAGGTGCGCTGGGCCCCCAGGAGGGCCCCTACCCTGGACCACCCCCTCCCTGGGCCCCGCCTGCAGAACGGGGTGAGGCCGGTCCCACTCGGTGGAGCAGGCATCGTGGGAACACGAGGGTGCAGCTCCACCAGGGGCCCTGTCCCCTGCAGGTGTCCTGGGAGCTGGGAGAGCCCTTTCCAACGCTGCTCTGTGTCTGTCCCCCGTGCCTCCTCTTGCAGATCCCCAGGTACATCCTGACGCTGCATGAGCTCCTGGCTCACACCCCACATGAGCACGTGGAGCGCAACAGCCTGGAGTATGCCAAGTCCAAGCTGGAGGAGCTGTCCAGGTGAGCCAGGGCAGGGGGTGGAGCAGGGGCGGGGAACCCTGGGCACAGGCCTGGGCTGAGAGTGCCCCCCGAGTGTGCTGGGCCCCTAATGGTTACATGCGGGATCGGGGTAGGATTCCAGGGAGCAGGGAAGCGGCATCCATGGGCTCAGGGCCACGGTGCACAGCCCAAGCCCATGGGGTCCCAGGCAGGGCCTGTCTCCCAGGACGGGAACCTGCTCACGACCTCCCCTCCCAGCTGTCACTGTGTCAGAGCCGGGGGCTACAGGCGGCCCCAAGGGACCCCAGGAGACAGCCAGGCTTCCTGTGACTGAGGGGCACCTGCCCCAGGGCAGGAAGAGCTGCAGGTGACACCTGGGTGCCATGGTGTGTGGCCTAAGCCCCTGGTGCTCTTTCCGCTGGGTCCTGGTGTGCAGCCCACTCTTGTTACCCCCCTCACCGCCATCACCTGCACCTGGCACAGCACCCAGCACAGCGGAGGTTCCTGTCTCCATGACACTGCCACCAGTACAGCCTGCAGAACCTCGCTTTCCTCCTCTGCTCAGCCTCCCCTGGGGGCTGAGAAAGCCCCGAGCCCAGGGAGGCCATCAGATAACAGGTCCTCCGTGCTGTGCTCAGGACACCCCTCCTGGGGGCTGGTGCTCTCCTGCCTCTGGCCTTTGCCCACTGTTCTCCTGAACACCCACCCCTGGGCTCACTGGTCACCCTGGGCCCTGGAAACTGGGCTGCTTTCCCACACAGCCCCCAAAAGCAGCCTGCCTCAGCAGCATCAGCCCACCACAGGGCTGAGGCCGGGGCTCCTGTCCGAGCATCGCTAAAGGGAGGGGGAAACTGAGGCATGGAGGAAGACTCCATGGCCTCCCCGACAACAGCAGTAACAGTGGTCACAACTGGTTTCTCTTGTGGGCCAGGCACAAGCTCAGCACAGGAAACACATGATCGTCCACCCCAACCCCGCCGTTCTCTAGGCCCTGAGGACCAGGGGTCTCACTGGTTTGCTCAGCAGCAGGCGGATTCCATCCGTCACAAGCCTAGGGCCCAGCATGGCATCGGCTCGCGTTGGGATGTAATCAGAGCCAGTCTGAGAGAGAACGTTGTAACCACACACACCGACCAGCCCCTGCTGTCAACCGGCACAGAATGTCACCTCTCAGCAAACAAACAGGGGGTCCTCTGTGGTTTTTTGTGGGGTTTTTTTTGAGTAGGTGAGGTACTATTTCAAGACATTCCCCCCCCCAAAAAAAATGACCCACTACTTTTGTGAGACTCCTAAAAACCCATCAGTGTTCTTAGCAAAGTCTAAACCTCACTGGGCCCCACACAGAAGTACTAGAAGTCGGTCTTCCCTGGGCCAAGCCATTGCCAGGGCCGTTCCAAAGTATTAATATTACTGAAAGAGCCATATGAAGAGCATTCAGCAGGAAACCGCACTTACAAAGATGACCGTTTTCTTTGCTAGGACTCCTCCAAACCCACCCAGGCTCATTGCCAGGTCCTCCCACACTAAGCAAGTCCACAGCCGATATTTAAAAAGCAGTCATAAAAAAACGTTCAGAGTAAGGAAACATCAAGTACAAAGGCCCTGAGAAAGAGAGGGAATGCTATTTTTCCAGACATCCACTTAAAAAAAAAAAAAGCAGACTACTTGGGCTGATGCCTGGATGGATACCAATCAAGATTTCTAGCAAAATAGACACTGGCTGCCCTTTTGCCTCTTCCTAGGGTATTTTTTCAAAAGCAAGTAAATGCTGCCACCCTGTGGACATAAGTGGTATTGCATGAGGCAAAAAAAAAAAGAACAATAGGAACTATTGTCTGTATCCCAGATTAAGAAGTAGCCAGCCGGTCAAGCTTTCATCCAAACTTGCCAAAATCTACAAGACTAAGAAAACTCTGTCATCCAGGGGCCAGCCTCATTGCCAGGTCCTCCAGTAATAAGCAGGACCAGAGCCCACATTTTTAAAGCAGTCATAAAAGTACAAAATGCCTGAGGAAAAGATAGGCTATTTTCTCAGATACCCCCTGAAAAATAACAGACGACCTGGCCAGACGCGGGAAACGTTCACGGTTCCTAGTGAACTACTCACGTCTCGTTTTGCCTGTCCTTTATCCCTCCCCCCTCTCTAAAGATAAATGTAAATAAAATCTAAAATAAATAAAGCCAAAGTAAAAGAAGGTTCCTGGGGGATGAAACAACTACCAAGCCCTGAGAAAACACAGGCAGGAAATATTTTCAGAGACTCACTCAAAAATAACAGGCTCTTTTGTGACGTCTCCTTAAGACCTGGGAAGGTTCTTAGCAGAGTCGACACTTGGCCATTTGCCTTCTTCAGCAAGGGTAGTTTTTACAAAAGCAAGCCAATGCTGCCACCCTGTAGACTTGTGTGATATTGCAGGCGCCAAGAAAAAAGCAATCAGGGCACGTCTCTGTGTTTGAGATTGGGGTAGATGGTGTCAAGCTATCTTCCCGGACTTGCCAGAACTGAGGGAACTAACCGAAGCTGGTCTTCCCCCGAGCCAGCTGCACTGCTAGGTCTGAAGCCAGTCCAGAGCCAGGATTTTTAAATAGCCGTAGAAGCGAACCTGGCTGGTGTGCTGTTGTTTGGAGCGTTGTCCCGCACACCCAAAGGTCAGGGGTTCTAACCCTGGTCAGGGCACGTGCCTAGGTTGCAGGTTCGGCACCCAGTCGGGGTGTTTACCAGAGGCAACCGATCGATCTTTCTCTCCCTTTCTCTCCCTTCCTTCTCCTCTCTATAAAATCAGTATGTTCTTCCATGAGAATAAACAAATAAGAGAATTCAGGGAGGTCAAAAACACAAGTACAAAGCCTTGAGGAGGAACAGGCAAGGAATTTTTCCAGTCAGGTCCTTGGAATACAAACCATTCTGCATGCAGCCAATAGTAAGTCAATAGCTGTGTGTGAGCAGTCCCAGGGGAAAAACGGCAGGTGCAAAGACCCTGAGCTGGAGTAGGTGGGGTGTTTTTCCCACCTGTAAACTGCCCACTACCATCTGAGACTCCTGGAAATCCGTAAAGGCTCTTAGCAAAGGGCGCAACTCTCTTGTCCATTTTCCCACGGACAGCATATTTTTAAAAGCAGGTAAGTGGTGCCACCTCGTGGACAAGCATGGAGTTGCAGCCGGCCCCACAGGAGCAAGCGGGGCAGTTGTGTGTTCTCAGATGGGGTGGCTACCTGCGCCCTGCCTTCCTCCCAGACGCGCCAGAATTCACAGAAATAACTGGAGTCTGTGTTCCCTGAGCCAGCGGCATTGCCCCGGCCTCCAAAACCAAGCTGTTTCAGAGTCGCGATTGGGAACCCAGGCCCTGGCTGGGTAGCTCCGTTGGCTGGAGCATCATCCTGATACTCCAAGGTTGCGGGTTCGAACTCCAGCCAGGGCAGAAGTTGACCAATGAGTGCACGGCTAGGCGGAACAGCAGATCGGTGTCTCTCCCTCCGGACTCAATAAACAAAAGTTTTTAAAAATAAGAAAACCTCAGTGTACAGAGCGTTCAGGGGCACTGATCAGGAAGTTTAAAGGCCTTTGATTTCTTCCGTGGGTACGTGAGGCCGGGGTCGGTGAGGGCAGGTTTATGCACCGAGGACGCCTCCTGCAGCCTGGTCTTCCTCCCTACGCCGTGGACTCTGCCCCAGGGTTTGGCTTGTGACCCAGAGACCTGCTTCTCAGTGGTTAGCCTCCGATTCCTTTTCTCTGATGCAGGATCCGCTGCCTCCTTGGGCGCCAGGCTTTCTCCCAGACCTGGCAGGCCCCCGGTGGTCCTCCCGGTGTGGTGGCCACCCGTCTCTGACGGTGTCACTTCCCATCCCCACAGGATAATGCACGACGAGGTCAGCGAGACGGAGAACATCCGGAAAAACCTGGCCATCGAGCGCATGATCATCGAGGGCTGTGAGATCTTGTTGGACACCAGCCAAACCTTCGTGAGACAAGGTACAGCCTCCGCCCAGACCTGCCGGGCGCCGGGGGCAGGGTCACGCGGGCACCTCCCGGTGGTCCAGCTGCCACACCTGCCAGCCTGACGGTGGAACCAGGGGCTGAGGGAGCAAGGTGACAGCTCATAGAGACAGAGCATCTCTCCAGGGAGATGCAGATGGTGCCGGTTTTCAGGCTCCTTCTCTCCAGAGGCAAACACAGTACTTTCCAATGGCCTTGGCTGTCCATTGTTCACTGTGGTCAACAGTCCCCTGTCCCTTTTGGGAGAGTGTAGGAGCACAGGGAGAGGACACACCGGCCGGCCCCGCAGGTCACAAGCACCTGCCTCTGGCCTGTGGGCAGCTGCCCTTTGCAAGGGAATTGTTTCCTTGGAGTTTCTTCCGAGCTCCTATGTGACCCACCCCCTGACCTGCTGATCTCCCATCTCCCCGAGCTACTCTGGGCCATGTGGGAAGTGTCCCAAAGAATGACGTGTCCAGGGTGGGCCGGGTCCCCACAGTCCAGGAAGCTGCCCTGGGAGGGGCAGGACTGGACCTGGAGACTGGACGGAGGACCTGACAGCGCTTTCCCACTCACTCGGTCTCGCAGCCGACACTGACACCTGCTCAGTCCCTGCCAGGAAAACAAGGGGGTGCAGGGACACACAGAGAGAGTGGACCCCCAGCCCAGAAGTGCGCTGTGCAGGGGAGACTCACGAGGAGACAAATCCAGGACCGGGCTCCGGGCGGTGATGGGTGCGGGCAGGAGGCGGCGGGGTGGCCCTGAGCAGGACCAGGGGGTGAGGAGGTGGCACCAGAGTCAAGTCTTGAAGGACGAGTAGGAGCTCACAGGTGGGGCTTCAGGGGCAAAATGGGAGCAGCAACGGTCCTCTCAGGCCCCCGCCCCGCACCGTGGCGCCCTGGTGTTGTGCAGAGGGTGGAGGCTCCGCAGCAAGGCCCCTGGGCTGGTGACTTCACAGGGTCCAGTCAGTGAGGGGCCCTGTCCCCAACCCGCAGGGTCCCTCATTCAGGTGCCCATGTCGGAGAAGGGCAGGATCACCAGGGGGCGCCTGGGATCCCTGTCCCTGAAGAAGGAGGGCGAGCGGCAGTGCTTCCTCTTCTCCAAGCACCTCATCGTCTGTGCCAGGGGCTCTGGCGGGAAGCTGCACCTGACCAAGGTAGGCAGGCGGGGCCGCTCTCTGCTCAGAGCTCCCGGGAAACGGGAAGGGGGGCCTCAGGGCCCCCCCAGAGGAGCCTGGGGGCTGGACAAGCTCCTAAACTGTGTGTGTGTGTGTGTGTGTGTGTATGCATGTACATGCATGTGCACATACGTGTGCGTAGGGAGCAGGGTCAGGGGGCACCTGCCTGGAGTCCACAGCTCTCATCTCCCCCCGAAGGGTCCTGTTAGCACCCCGTCCACCTTGAGAGAGCTGGCCGGCCAGGTGCTCACACACAGGGCGGGTCCTGGGGCCTCTCCCTACAGGGGACACCACCCTCAGCCGCCCGGCCCCTCCCACCCCCTCCTGCTCCTCAGCAACCCCAGGGCCTTGGCTCTTGCTGTCCCTCAGTGGCTGGGCCTCTGTTCCCCTGGCTGACCTCCCTCATCCCTCACAGCCTGACCCTTCCCAGGCAGGGCATCGCGTGTCCACTGCTCTGAGCTCTGTGTCTACTCGCAGCTCCGTCTCTCTCACATGGGTGACCCCAGGAAAGCCCCCGGCTATGCCTGGGGGTGCAGACAGGGGGGCGCAGACCTGCTCTGTCAGTGGGAAGCACTTGATCAGCCCCGGTCTCCCCAGCACTTTGCCGCTGCGGACTTCAAACGTGGGC
Organism: Macrotus californicus; assembly: GCA_007922815.1. Lineage (NCBI taxonomy): Eukaryota > Metazoa > Chordata > Mammalia > Chiroptera > Phyllostomidae > Macrotus > Macrotus californicus. The sequence continues at coordinate 188,362 of VMDR010000504.1, forward strand.
ACGCGGAGGCCTGGAGAGGGCACACTACGAATCCTCGAGGTTCTTAAGATTTTTTGAACTAAATGGGACTTTCAAAGTCATCACACTCAGAGACATCGCTGGGCAGTTTAGGCCCAGCAAGGCCTGGAGGTCACTCAAGGCCACCAAGGGGCAAAGGAGAAGCAGAAGCAGGACCTGAGGCCCCTGCCTCCCAGGCGGCAGCCCGCCCAGCACATTCACAAATGCAGACTGGCCCGTGGCCGGGCCCCCGGTCGTCAATTGCTGTGTTGCTCACCCGTCACTATGCGGAAGAGCACCCCCAAAGTAGCAGCTTGAAGCAAACATTTGTTGTCTCAGCTTCGATGGAAACAAGGACCCACATGGCCAGGGCCTCCAAGGACACGCAGTGGCTGCCCCCGCCCCGACCCGGGCACCGGTGACGGTGATAAGAGACCCGAGAGCAGCAGCAGGCACAGCCACGGCCCTACTTCCATTTTATCCATTAGCGAGAGGCAGGTTGCCGGCCATCTGGCCACGGCTGTGGTCACTGTCACCTCTCACCACGGCATCAAGGCACGGAGACAGGCACAGACACTCGGGCGTGACAGGCGTCTTTCCAGAGTTTCCTCGAAACTGACACGCAGAGGCTTGTCCGGGGCTCTCCAGGCCCCACCTCGCAGCGGAGCAGCTGGGCGACCTTGGGGAGGACACAGAACACTGTGACATCAGCACGGCCTCTGTCACACCCGAGTGACAAAACCTGGGGAAAGTCTGAAAGACTGGCCCACTTCTCTGAGGGAAACGGGAGGGGTGTGGCCTGGAGCAGGGACTGCAGACCCCTGTGGACTTAGGGGACACCTTGGAGCTGCTGCCGGGGCCAGAAGGGGCCACGCCGCCGGCCCCGTGACCCCAGCCCCAGCTGACACTGACCTTCACTCAGGAGGCCTCTCTGAGACAAGCTGTGGGATGCACTTTGTTGGGTTTCTTTTTTTTTTTTTTTAATTGATTTTAGAGAGAAAGAGGAAGGGAGGGAGAAATAGACAGACAGACAGACAGACAGAGACAGTGATTTGTAGGTCCACGGATGGATGCCTCCATTAGTTGGTTCTTGTATGTGCCGTGACCGGGAATCGAATCTGCAACCTTGGCGTATTGAGGGGACGACGCTTTAACCCATGGAAGTTCCCAGCCAAGACCCCCTGGTTTTCTGGTATGAAGACAAAGCCCTTCCACATAAAAGACACAGCACCACTGAACAACAACCACAATTTAACAAAAAACAAAAAAAATGCGATCTCCACGCAGGAATGGGGGTGTGTGTGTGGATGCTCCTGCCCACGCCCCCTCCTGACCCCTGGGGCTGCTCTCTTCCAGAACGGGGTCATTTCCCTCATCGACTGCACCCTACTGGAAGACCCCGAAAGCACCGAGGAAGAAGGTGGGTGTGCAAGCTGCTCACACAGGCACATGCACCCTCTCCCCTCATCCCCAAAGGTGGGGCCCACTCGTGGTTTACATGGGGAGAGGGGGAGGGCGCTCAATGAGGGGGCCCCTCTCCCCAACCCGAACGGGCCGGGCACGGGGCTCTGGACCCCGGCTCCTGAAGTCCCTCCCTCTGTGCTCGGGGGCCCTGGTTGTCCCACCTTTGAAGTGAGGACTCCTCACCTCGGGAGAAGAGAAGGGTTCTTGCCCCTTGCCAGGGGCCGGGGGCCTAGGGCCCACCGACGCACTGCCCTGGCCGGCGCCTGAGGTGTGAAATGGCTCCAGCCCTCTCTCATTCCGCTCACCCCGTGTTTTCTGACTGGAAGCCAAAGGATCTGGCCAAGACATGGACCGGCTGGACTTTAAGATCGGGGTGGAGCCGAAGGACTCCCCGCCCTTCACGGTCATCCTCGTGGCCTCGTCCCGCCAGGAGAAGGCAGCATGGACCAGCGACATCAGCCAGGTAGGCACTGTCCCCTGTGCCTGAGCTGGTTCTGGTGGCCTGAGGTTCCGCCCCAAGCCAGGTGAGCCCAGCTGCCCCATTCCTGGGCCGCCCCAGAACTGGGTCAGGGAACCCCTTCCATCGGGAGCATCCGCTGTGGTGACTCCTAATGTTCCTGCCTCCTGAGCTAGCAGACTTCCTAGAAGTGGGCGTGGGGTGCACGGGTCTTTCTGAGCCCCGCACCGCATGATGTGGGAGATAGCAGAACTTGGCAAGAGAACGGAGGCTCCCGGGGCCTGGCATCAGCTGTGCAGCTGGGGTCCAGCCTGCACACAAGGCTTTGGGTGGGCCGCACCAGAGCCATGCAGAGCAGGCGACCAGCCAGCAGACCAGGGCCCCAGGGGGGTCTTGTAGCCCCATCCCAGCAGCAAGGGGCCCCTCCAAAGCAGCTGAAGGTGGGAGAGAGGCGGCTGGACTCCCCCGATTCCCACGCAGCCTGGGCAGCCGTGTCTGTGGGGAGTGCTGGGCACAGTCTCCCGCTGCCTGTTCCTCATTTCTACGCCCCCCACTCCAGGCTGCGCTGCTCTGGCCCGACCGCCCATCTCGAAGTCCCTGAGGGCAAGGCAGGGCCGGGGTGGCGTGCAGTGGCCTCTGTCCTCGGAGCACGCAGCGCGCCTGTGCCCGGGGGGAACCTGGAAACCCCCCCCCATGTCCCCAGTGACGTCCACCCCCCATCACCACACACCTCCTGGAAACCAGAAGTTTCTATGGCATGCCCCACACAGCTGCCAGCCGCCATGCCAAGGAGAAACCCTCCTGTGGCAGAACGTGGGCTTAGGAAGGTCGGGCAAACCCCACCCCGAGATCACCAAGCGGGGCTTCCCACCACCGTCCGAGGGGCACTCCGCGTTGACCCCCCCACCCCGTGCCTGGATGGGCCCCTGCAGCCTGAGCACCGCAGGGCACGAGGCCCTCTTGCTGGGCAGAGTCCCTGCGGGGACTGGGACCCGGGACGGACGGGGTCAGAGGCTGAGACTCGGGCACCCCCTCTGATTCCAGTGCGTCGACAACATCCGGTGCAATGGTCTCATGATGAACGCCTTCGAGGAGAACTCCAAGGTCACGGTGCCACAGATGATCAAGTACGTGCCCTGAAGGCCACCCAGGCCGCCCGCTGGGGGCCACACGGTAATGGCCGCAGGCGCCGGGGCAGGAACTCAGTGGCTCTGGTCTCCCCGGCCCTCGCTGTCTGTCGTGAGTGCCTGTCCGTTCGGGCGGTGGCTTTGGCTGAGTGGCTCTTCGCGTTTAAAATGCGACGTGAGGAATGAATGTCAGGCACTGCCCGTTTTTCTTTTCCGGGTTACCCAGTGAGAGCGGTTGAGGATCACAGGCCTCCAGCGGGGTGGGAGGGGTTCCCTGACATAGCCGAGCCCCTGCATCTGCACCCGGCGCCCCTCACCCCCTTCCCACCCCACCCGGGGGCCCCGCCGCGCCTCCAGGCACCCGTGGGATTTAGTGCATTCACCACACTGTGCGTCCATCACCGCCATCAAGTCCGGAACATTTCCACACCCCCAAAAAGCAGCCCCATCGCCTCCGGCAGCCACCCACCCCCTGCCCGTCTGTGCGTTTGCCGATCCCCATTCTGCACACTTCGCGTCGACGGAGTCACACAGTCCTGACTTCTCTCCCCGGGCCCAGCCCGTCCGGGCTGCATTCTCGCCGCTGAGCGCCCGTTAGCACCTCCCTCCTTCCCGTGGTCACTGAGGGGTTTCCCGAGCATGGACAGGCCACCGTTTGCTGCTGCGGTGTCCACTTCTTTGCGGTTGTGAATGGCGCTGCCAGGAATGTCTGTGACCTCGTTTTTGCGTGGACAGACCTCCCGTCTATTTTGTGAGCTCAGCAACACGTTGTTTTCTTAGCTTTGTCCTGTTTTAGCCTCTGGTTCCAGGGGTTGGATGATGGCTGGTGCTTTAGGAGATTTTTGGCCAAAACAAAAAGAAGTCGCAGCCCATCCTCCCTCGGTCCCGCTCTCCCAACACTTCGTGTTCCCTCACGAGCCAGCCAGCCAGCGCTTCGGCGTCCGTCTGCCCGTCCTGGCCGTCGGCGCGTGGGCAGACAGACACGGGGCGGCCCGGCCAGCCCCGGGCTCAGACCTCGGGTCCCCCCGCCCCGCCAGGTCCGACACCTCCCTGTACTGCGACGACGTGGACATCCGATTCAGCAAGACCATGAACTCCTGCAAAGTGCTGCAGATCCGCTACGCCAGCGTGGAGCGGCTGCTGGAGCGGCTGACGGACCTGCGGTTCCTCAGCATCGACTTCCTGAACACCTTCCTGCACTCCTACCGTGTCTTCACCTCGGCCGTGGTCGTCCTGGACAAGCTCATCACCATCTACAGGAAGCCCATCAGCGCCATCCCTGCCAGGTGGGCGCGCCGCCTGCGCCCCCAGCCAGGCTCTCCCTCCCAAGGCACAAGGAGGAGCCGGGGACCTGGGGGTTCGAGCCCCACACCCCTGCTCTCAGGCCTCCAGCAGGCAGCAGCTTCCCGAGGGCCATGAGGAAGCGGGACAGATGCCCGTCCAGGACAGACCATCCAGATCCTTCTTCAGGGAGCCCCCTGCCCTCCACGCAAACCCAGGGGACCACAGGCTGGGCCAGGCTGACCCTTCCTTCCCCACCCTCCCACCCCCTAGGTCCCTGGAGCTCCTGTTCGCCAGTGGCCAGAACAGCAAGCTCCTGTACGGGGAGCCCCCCAAATCCCCCCGTGCGACCCGCAAATTCTCCTCGCCGCCACCGCTGTCCCTCACCAAGACGTCCTCGCCCAGCCGCCGGCGCAAGCTGTCCCTGAACATCCCCATCATCACGGGCGGCAAGGCCCTGGACCTGGCGGCGCTCGGCTGCAGCTCCAACGGCTACACCGGCGTGTACTCGGCCATGTCCCCCTTCAGCAAGGCCGCACTGGACACCAGCAAGCTGTGCGTGTCCAGCAGTTTCGCCAACAAGATTGCAGACGAGGGAGACGCAGCTGCGGAGAAGCCAGAAGAGCCCTCGGCCCTCAGCAAGCAGAGTGAGTGGACGGGAGGGGAGGCACGGGGGTCCCCGGGGCCCTGGGGACGTCTGTCCCTGCAGCGGACACTTCGCCAGCCAGGCCGCAGTCCCTGTCGGGTCTGGCTCCCGCCCCCCCAGTCACAGGCCGGCCAAGGAGCAGGGCCAGACGTGGCAACTGGACACGTCCCATGTGGGCGGGTCGCCCAGGGCCATGGAGAGTCAGGGCAGGCTTCCCGGGGGAGCCGGGAGATGCAGGTTGTCAGGAGAAGGGAGAGGGGACGACGTCCTAGACAGGCGGGTGGAGCAGGCGAGCCTGAGAATCTGGGAGACGTGCCACGTGCGTCCGGGGCACGCCCAGGACGCAGGTGAGGGCAATGACCTGAGACCGCCCGCCCGCCGGAGCCCCCTGATGCCCCCTGAGCACCCTGGGCATTTGTCTGCATGCTTTGTCCGGCTGTGACTCAGGCCGGCCCACACTGGGGGCCCCAGCACTGTCCGCCGGGGAGGGTGTCTCTGCAAAGACGATGAACAGGTGGGGATTCCTCCCTCGGAGAAAAGAGGGTCCCCCCAGCGGAGGGCCCAGCCGAGAGACACCGGCAGGTGACACCGAGCGACCGTGTCCCACACAGCACATGGGGACGTGCACGGCGGAAAGTCAGAGACCATAGGCCACGACCTGCAGAGAGCCCCACGTGCCAGCCCTTGGGGCGCAGGACAGGAGGGGCCGTGAGGGCCGGGCTCCACCCGTGAGGGGCCTGCAGCGCCTCAGGCTGTCACCTTATCCGTGTGACAGACGGTCCTGTGAGTCCTCACACACGGGCCCCTGAGCCGGCCTGCCCATGCACCGTGTGCACACACGTGTGTGCGTGCACATGCATGTGGATGCTCTTTCCTGAAGAGATGATCCATCTTCCCTTGAGCTCTCAAAAAGGCCGAGTCGTTGGGGAAACCAAGGATCGGGGACGCCTCCTTTCCGACCAAGCTCTCCCCAGGCCGGAGCCGTGCTATTCACCAGCTTTTCCCCCAGTGTCTCAGCCGCGAGTCTCCCCGGGTGAGGGGGACGCCAAGCTGTTACTGCCCAAACTCAGGCACACAGGGCCGCAGGAATCCTGGGCAAAGAAGGGCAGGGGGGCCCTCACCAAGATGCTTCGCACTCAAAACTACTCGGCTACTCCCAGGGAGGTCCGTGCTCCGGGCGGGGGGGCATCACCTGGGAGCTTGTTGGACACGCAGAGCCCCGGCCCCAGCCCAGACTCTGCGTCTGACGAGACCCCAGGCCCGGCCGTGCGGGCCCGAGGAGCCCGGGCAGAGCCCTCCTGCCGGTCCGCAGCGGCACCGGCCTGTGGCAGGGCTGGTGGGGCCGAACGGAACCGTTAAACTCTCCCTCGGGCGTAGCCCAGCCTTCCCCTGTTTGCGCCGGTGGACTGCAGGCCTGACTGTGAAAACCGGCGACCCCCCCGAGAAAGGCCAAACGACCCCCCTCTCGCCTCCCAGGCTCGGACGTCTCCATGAGGGAAGAGTCGGACACTGACCCCAACCAGAGTGATGAGGCCGACACGGAGACCTCGCCCACCAAATCTCCGACGACGCCCAAATCAGTCAAGAGCAGAAACCCCTCAGGTACAGCCCGCAGCTGCAGACAAACCCCCAGAGGGGCAGGGCGCCCATCACACTCCGTGACCCGTGGTGACCATGGGGCTGAAATGCCAGCGGGGGGTGGGGGGTGGTGAGGGGAGGTGTCCTGCTCTTACCCCGGAGAAGTCACTCCCAGCCCGGGCAGGACGCATGACGCATCAGGCGCAGGCGGGCACCCACGGGAGACCCAGGTTCAGAGGCGCCTCCTGAGCTGCAGCTCTGCCTCAGGGCCCTTAATCACTGGGCAACCCCGTCGAGGGGCCAGGTTATTCCCATTTTCCAATTGATGGGAGACTCCGACAGGTGGTCTCAGAGTCCTGCCCCGAAGGGTCTGAGGACCCGTGCAGGGGTCCGGTCTGCACCCGGGGCTCTGAGAGACCCGAAGGGGAGGCCTCCTTCCCGACCCCGGTCGCCACACACAGTGCAGCCTGAAGCCCAGCTCCCCAACACCCCAGCCTTCTGAAGCCACCCAGCCCCCAAGGGGCCCCCTAGATGCAGGTGCCCACAGCTGCTCAGGCAGGTGCGCACGAGACGGGCGCGAAACCCCAGACCCAAGCTTAGCGGGTGCTCCTCACAGCCCGACCGCCCCGCACACTTCCAAGATGCAGCTACAGGTGTCCAGAGTCAGCTTCCACCACTGCCTCTAGTGACCATCAGTATTAACAGTGTTGACATCCCACGGCAGACACGGGGCCTTTCACGGGACACTAAAGCCCCTTCCACCTGTACTGCCACCCTTTGAGGTGGGTGCTCACGTCCCCCTTGCCCAGAGATCGCCCACGGAGGCTCAGAGAGGCTAAGTGAGCACCTCAGGCCACACAGTGAGTAGGGGAAGGACCCGGCGTGCAGGGCTCAGTGCCCACCACGCCCGTGAGCCTGTCAGCGTCCCTTCTGAATAGTCAGACGCCGGGCACGTCACATGTTCACTCAGAATGGACAAGGGTCACAGGTTCCCTGCTGACTGGGCTCAAGAGGTGACAGGGTTGGGGACATCAGAGAGACACAGGGGTGTCTGGAGACCCCCCCCTCAGAGGCAGGAGGGTAGCAGGACCAGGTGCGTGCCCGCAGGAGAAGGCAGAGGGAGGCGGTGTGGGGGGGGGGCGCACCCCCTCTGGCAGCACAGCCCGTTCACGTCCCAGGACCCGGGCTCCCCTTCCCCCCCAGAGTTCCTGCTCTTCTCCTACAACAACGGGGTCGTCATGACGCCCTGCCGTGAGCTGGACAGCAGCCGCAGCAGCCTGTCGGCGGCCTCCGCCTTCGCCATCGCGACCGCAGGCGCCAACAAGGAGACCCCGAACAAGGAGAAGTACCGGAGGATGTCCTTGGCCAGCGCAGGTGCGAGGGGGCTCCGCTCACGGCCTCCTGGAGGTCAGCCCGGCCACGAGGGCACCGGGCTCCTGTGCCCTTGATCTTGTCCGGCCTTGGACACTGCCCCCTGCAGCCGGAAGCCCCCTTCCTGCTTGTACCCGGAGGGAATCCACACCCACGGAGCCCCGGTCACCCCCACCTCCCACCTGCACACACGGGTCCCGGAGTGGGGGCCTCAGGGGCCGCCAGGATCTGCCAGCCTCCCCCGAGACACGCAGAGGGGCCGGGGTTTGAGTGGAGGTGGGTCGAGCTCCTTGTCTTTATGACCCTCCATGCCCTCTGCCAGCAGGGTTTCCCCCCGACCAGAGGAACGGAGACAAGGAGTTTGTCATCCGCAGAGCGGCCACCAACCGGGTCCTGAATGTGCTGCGGCACTGGGTGTCTAAGCACTCGCAGGTGGGTGCCGGCGGACAGATATGGGGGACAGGAGGGAGGGGCCAGGGTGCCCACGGACAGCCTCACATGCTCCAGTAGGGAGCCGAGGACACTCGGGGGGACAGGGGCTTCTGCCTCTCAGGGTACGAGGTAGGTCCACACCTCTCAGGGCCCTGGCCGAGGCCCTGGCTCTCAGGCGCGGCCAGCCGAGCAGGGTGCCTTCCACCAGGAGGCCTCCGGGCTCCACAGGTGCCCTGCCAGGAACCGGAGGAAAGAAAAGGAGGGGCGGCCTCTGAGGCCAAAACCGGGAACCGAGGCTTCTTCCCCCCGGCCTGAGCCGGGACGCCTTCGGGCAGCTCGAACAGAATGTCCTGTGCGCGGCCACCATCCCCTCCTCCTGCAGGACTTTGAGAGCAACGAGGGGCTCAGGTGCAAGGTGATTGGCTTCCTGGAGGAGGTCATGCACGACCCTGAGCTGCTGACCCAGGAGAGGAAGGCGGCGGCCAACATCATCAGGTAGGACGGCTCCCAGCGCCGCCTCCCTCTCCCTGAGGCACGAACCGCAGGGAGTCTCCGTCCACGCCCCTCTGTCCAGCTGTCCTAACGGCAGCCCCCAGCCGCCACCCCCCAGGACCTTGAGCAGACGTGGGGCTGTGACGTGTGAACAGGTGGAAGCTCAGGGAAATGTGGCGCTCGGTCCCAGCCCCACGAGCCCCACTCGGCTTGCGGCTCCACACCCACGCCCAGGTGTGGAACTCTCCGTCACTGCAGCGGGCTCCTCAGTGGCACTGGTGGCGCCTGTTGAGCTGAATTGAACAGAATTACCCCCAAACCTGCACTGTTCCTTCCCCGACCGCCCCTCTGGGCACAGGTCAGGGGTCAGGCAGCGGCGTCTGAGGACACTGAGCTTGTGGGTGGCTGTGGTCCCTGCCCAGAGCTGCCTCCCTCCCCTGCGTGTACAGCAAACGGTCCACATCCCCGGGCTGCATGCACTTCCGCACATACAGTCAGCCTGGCCCCCGGGCTCCTCATCGTCCTCCCAAGGTGCAGGGCAGAGCAGGCTGCGGGGGTCTCCCGCCTGTCCCCTCACCCTGCCTGACTCCGGGGTGTCCCCAGCCTCCACCATTCCTGTCACCCTGACAGCAAGGGGGCCAGATGCAGACACGGGGAGCTCCAGAGGGGACCTCACCCAGCCAGAAGGGGAGGTGGGGTACAGAGTGCAGGGTCTCACTGTCTCCTCTGTCCCCAGGACTCTGACACAGGAGGACCCGGGGGACAATCAGATCACGCTGGAGGAGGTCACGCAGATGGTGAGCCAAGCCTGTCCTCCCGCCTCGATGGCTCCCAGGACCCCTTCAGAAAGCACACTCACCCCTGCCAGGTCCTGCCCTGGCAGCAGCTCTGCAGGGCTGGCGCCGAGCCCACCTGTGCCCACCCCACTCCTACGCACTTCCAGGCAATCCCCACCCCACTGTGGACTGAGCACAGGCCTGTGAACCAAAGGGTCGCTGGTTCGATTCCCTGTCAGGGCACAGGCCTGGGTTGTGGGCCAGGTCCCCAGTAGGGGGCGAGAGAGAAGCAACCACACATTGATGTTTCTCTCCATCTCTGTCTTCCTTCCCTTCCCCTGTCTCTAAATAAATAAAATATTTTTTAAAAAGAAAGAAAGAAAGCCCCACAAAAGGCGTAGAAAGCTGTCCTCTGGTCTCTGCTCCCACCCCTATGGCATTGCGTCCCCCACACCCGTGCTTGTTCCTGACATGTCCCCACGGGACGCAGGCCCCTCCCAGACCGGTACAGTCATCCCTGTCCCCCTTTTCTCCAGCTCCCTGCAGCCCCTCCTGAGGCCTCTGGGCCAGGGATCCCGGCCTCCCTGTGCCTACCTCTGAGAACCTGCCACGGGGACCTCGGGGCCCCAGCTAGCATTTCCTGAAGACTTCCTCCGTCACGGGACTCGAGTGGTGTCTGCCCACGGGCAGCCCTGTGACCAGGCACATGGTAACCCTGGGACACAGGCCGGTCGGCTGTCCTGGGGGCAGTCACACCTGTGAGTCCACATCAGCTAGTGAAGTTTACGGAGTCTGCTGTGGGCACAGACAGGACCTACCTGCAGGTGGCCGTCACTCACCTCTGGGCACGGCCTGCAGCCGACCGTCCCAGGCCACGGGGGCTCCAGCGGCCTTCATGCCCTGCTCTACCAGGAGGGGGCTGCCCCCCCCCAAGTGGCCAGAACGCCGGGAGGCGGCCCTAACTGGGACTTTGCTGCCCCCAGGCCGCAGGCGTGAAGGCCGAGCCCTTTGAGAACCACTCAGCGCTGGAGATCGCGGAGCAGCTGACACTGCTGGACCACCTGGTCTTCCGGAAGATCCCTTACGAGTGAGTGGGCGTGGGTGCCCGGCCCGCCCCCTCCCACCCTGCAGAAAGTGACACCCCCAGAAATGACACCCTCCAAAGCAAAGCCACCTAAGCCCGCCTGCCTGGGTGTCCCCTTCCTTTAGAGAGTTCTTCGGACAAGGCTGGATGAAGCTGGAGAAGAACGAGCGGACCCCTTACATCATGAAAACCACCAAGCACTTCAACGACGTGAGTAACCGCCAGCCCCGAGGTCCTCGCTGGGGGCCTCGGGCTGTGGCCTCCTCCCGCTTAGTCTCAGCCTCAGTTTCTCCCCCTCTCAAGGGGGCTGGGCCCCAGGAGGTCGCCGGGATTCCTGGGGGAGGGGGCGTTCCTCCCAGCAGCCTCCTGGAGAGTCCACGGGAAGGAGCTGGGGAGAGAGGAAGGAGCACCCCGTGCTGTGCTCCTCACTTTCAGCCTCACCGAGTTATCAGAAGCAAGCACACTGGGCTGGAAAATGTCAGACAGCTTCCCTCTAACACTGCTTGACACAGAAGCCCCTGAAGTTTCGGCCAGTAGCCCCAGAGCCTGGAAGTGAGGGTCCGACCCCCCTTTCCTGCCCTTGCCTTTTGGGGGCGACAAGGCTGGGTTTGAGCCCAGGGCTCGCGGGGGTCTGCATGGCCCAGGGTCTGTCTCCTTCTGGAGCCCCGCCTGGAACGGCCTGGACTCATTGGTGAGGGGGCAGGAGGACTGGGTGTGTCCCCCACAGCCCGCTCCCAGAACCTGCCTCGGGGACATGGGGACAGCAGAGAAGTGGGGACCAGATGCTGGCCAGTCTTCTGAGGGGTGATCACGGCCACTGGCTCTCTGGTCTTTGGCACCAGTGAGAACGACCCCTGCGCTCAGTCCCGCCTGCAGCCGGCACCGGGCCGCACACACAGCTCGTTCGAACCTCCCACCAGTCCCGAAAGAGCGGGCAGGTTCCATGTTTCAGGAAACCAGGGCCCCAAGGGGCACGTGGCTGTGGGTTCCTAGCTCATGTCCGGGAGCACAGGGTGTCCCCACGGCTGCACGGGCCCCTTGAGCCGGCCCCTGAGACAGCGTTCGCTGGAAGGGGTGACAGCGAATCTGGTTTAGAGAGGACACGTCTACTCCTTCCCCGTCCAGGGTGCCGTTTGTCATGGATTGCTTTGGAAAAATGACATCTTTACATTTCCCTTTGGGAATGTGATCTTTTTCTTCACTATTCAAGCCTTTGATAACTTTCCGTAACTGATTTTTGCTTTTGCTTTTTCACACACCATCCTACATAAATCCCCAGTAATTTACAGGGTTCCTGCTGGTATTTTGAAGATAGTACTTCTCATTGAATTTTCTAAATGGTATTCCTGATACAGAGACAAGCTTTTTGTTTCTGTACGCTGAGTCCTTAGCCAGCCACCCTGACAAGCTGAGTTAGTTTTTCCTAAGCATTCTTTCAGGATTTTCTTTTTTTTTTTTAAGACAATTTTTTTTTTAAGATTTTATTTATTTATTTTAGAAAAAGGGAGAGAAACATCAATGTGTGGTTGCCTCTCTCGCACTCCCCCTACTGGGCACCTGGCCACCACCCAGGCATGTGCGCTGACTGGGAATCGAACCGGCGACCCTTTGGTTGGCTGGCGGGGGTGCTCAACCCTCCGAGCCACACCAGCGGGGGCTCTCTCTCTGGATTTTCTAACGTGGGATCGGCTCACGTGCAAATAACGGCGACCGGTCACCTTCGCGGTACTTACTCCTCTTACCTCTCTCTTGTCTCCTCGCACGGGCTCAAAGATCAGTAACCTGATCGCTTCGGAAATCATCCGCAGCGAAGACATCGGCACGAGGGTGAGCGCCATCGAGAAGTGGGTGGCGGTGGCCGACATCTGCCGCTGTCTGCACAACTACAACGCGGTGCTGGAGATCACCTCCTCCATGAACCGCAGTGCCATCTTCCGGCTGAAGAAGACGTGGCTCAAAGTCTCTAAGCAGGTAGGGGCAGGACGCTGGCGGGCCGCCTGCGGGGGCCGGGCCAGGGCAGGGAGTCCGGCGCGCTGGGCCCTGGGCACCCACAGGCGGGCAGAGGGCCGGGTGAGGCCTGGCTCGCCCAGGCACAGCGGGGCTCCTCTCCTGGGACCCGTGGGTCTGTGATTCCCACTCGGATGATTAATACTCCGAAGTGGGAAGGGTGAGGTGGTGACTGCTGGTCCCAACACTCTGCTCCTGGCATGGGGACCGCATCCGGACCTGCAGGAGGCTGAGACGGCAGTCAGGGGACCCTGCTAGCCCCTCCCTTGCACTCTGATCTCCCCAGACCTCTGTCCACCAGAGCATCAGCAGTCCCCGCTCCCCGTCAGGCGGCAGCTCCGTCTTTATTGAAAACACAATTCTGAAAAATGGCAGAAGGGTTCTGCCTGGGGAAGGAAGTTCCCTGCACAAGGGGCCCTTCGGGGCAGTTTCTCCAAAAGGAGGTCCCAGTGGGGGACTGGGGCCACTTCTCTGGGGCCCTTGGCGGGTGCCCCAGCCCCAGCTGCAGCCCACACGCATGCCGGGGGCTGGACGGGGCGGCCTCCAAAGGCACCGACCACTTTTGTCGTCATCTGTCTCTGGACTCCTAAATGTGGGTGCAGTCCTGCTGAGCACGGTGCGGGCAGGAGAAGGCGGTGGCGTCCCCTGGGTGCAGTTCCTGAGCAGGCCCGCGACCGTGAATCTCCCGCCGCTCTCTGCTCTGGGCACATCTCCCAGGGGTGACCCATCACATCCTCCTCAGCCACGGGGTCTCAGGACCCCCCAAACACAGTGCCCCTCGCCTCCCTCCTGTGTTTGCGGCGCATATGTGGGTGAGCGCGGTCGCTGAAAGCCGGGACCCTCGGGAGTCTGGGGTCAAGGCTCCCACACCCAGGAGGTGCCCTGAACCGCCTGCCCGGCCGGGGAACTCCATCGTGGGCGGGCTGGGTGCTAGTAAACGCTTCTAATTCCTTCCAGACCAAAGCTCTGATTGATAAGCTCCAAAAGCTTGTGTCATCAGAGGGCAGATTTAAGAATCTAAGAGAGGCTCTGAAAAAGTAAGTGTGCCCTCGCGTCGCCGCCCGTTTTTACCTTGTCAGAGCCGCACTCACACCCCCATCTGGCTGGAGCGGAGGTCTGTCTGTCTGTGTGTCCGTCTGTCTACCCCCAGGAACCCCCTAGACGTCCCCAGACCCCCCAGGGCCGGGCAGCTCCGCCCTCCGTTGCCTGCCGGAGAAGTGCCGCGTCCCGGTCGCCTGTGCCGGGTCGGGCGCGGGAAGCACACGGGAGCCCGCAGAGCAGGCGCAGCGCCCGGTTCCTTGATTCTAAAACGCACGTCTGGGGACATTTTCCTATTTCTGACTGGGAGATCAGTCTTTAAGTCGACGCGTCTATTTAATGGGGTTGTGTTGACTTGTTTTCCTTGGGACTCTGTCATAAAAACTAAAGTGCCTTCACAGACCTTGGCCTTTTAGAATCAAGGGAAGGAGGCCCTTTACCCGCCACTGCCCCTCTCGGCCCACAGAGAGCTCCCCTCCCCGCCCCGGCCCTGGCCCCTGCCTGCGTGGCTGCTCTACCCTGGCCCCCCTGGGCACTCAGACCTGGTCTCTCCTTGTGGGGGCGCCGTCCTGTGCCCTGTAGGATGTCGAGTCGTCCCCCAGCCTCCACCCACAAGAATGTCCCCGCCCTGAGAGATGACAACCAGAAAAGCCTCCACACATTTCCAAGTGCGTGGGCACGTGGACACGCGCCCCACGGTCCCTGCCCCTCTGGCCACGCAGACACTGGGGGACCCTGGGTCCTGGCTCCCAGAGCCCAGGACACCTCTCCTGTCTCCCCGGGGACCCCTACCCCTACAGAGCCTGGAGAGGGACCGTCTGTGCTCCGCCCGCCCGCCCGCCTGCCTCCTGCACCCCTCCCGCACCCTCCTGCGTGGCTGGTCTGCCCCCTGCCGGCTCTGTGTCCACGGCCTTGACCGCCTCCACTCTGTTTGTGTCCTCAGACAGATGTCGCACCCATCTGTGCTGTCGGCGTCTCTCCCCCGCCCGGGCTCCTGCAGCCCCTGGACTGTGCTTGTGGGGCTGCCCACGTGCATTCACCACCTGTCCGTCCGCCCCCCCGGGCGCCTCCATCTGCTTCCTCGTCCGCGCCGCCGCCACCGCCGCCACGGCCTCCGTGGCCCCATTCTGTCTGAGTCCCCATCCTGACTGTCCTCCCTCCCTCAGGGCACCCGCGGGCCCGTGTAAGTGCCTCTCCCAGACGCCGCTGTCCCCTGCCGCGTGGGACGCACGGGGCCTGCGGGCGCTCTGGGGACTGACACCACGAGCCCAGGGTCCTTGCCTCACAGAGACGCCGGCCCAGCCGGGCAGAGGAGGGAGAGAGAGGCTGGGGCACTCAGGGCCGGTGCCCCTGCGCCCGAGGCAGTACCGTGGAGAGCGTGTGGTGTGGGCACTGGCGTGTCCCAGCAGGCGGGGGGCAGCGGGCACAGGGCGTGAGGCACAGCGGCGCCTGCCCAGACAGGGGGCTCCGGCGTGGGTCCTCGGTGGTTCCTTTGTCCCAGCCCCTCCACAGGCCTCCTTACAACCGTCAGCCTTGCAGCTGCCTCCCCAACCCCCACAGAACAGTCTCACCGCCTTTACCAGCCAAGGCTGCACCCCCACGGCCTCCCTCCCTCCCCCAGCCCCTCTTTTAAGTATCCCCTACAGCCCCCCACCCGGGAGCCCGAGAGGCACCGCATTTTCCCTCCTCACTCCCCAAGCCACA
This sequence comes from Macrotus californicus, assembly GCA_007922815.1. Lineage (NCBI taxonomy): Eukaryota > Metazoa > Chordata > Mammalia > Chiroptera > Phyllostomidae > Macrotus > Macrotus californicus. The sequence continues at coordinate 203,816 of VMDR010000504.1, forward strand.
CTCATGGGACACCCACGACACTGTCCCCTCCTCTCTGCCTCCCAGTGACCAGAACCTTCCCTGGGGAACGCACCACACAGTCTGGCTGGGAACAGATCTGGCGGTAAAATGTGATTGCCAGCCCTTCGGGGTTGGTTCCAGGTGTAACTGTGTCTCAGTTCAACCCAGCGCACACTTGCATATCTACACTTTTTTCACTGTTTTTTAATTTCATTTTTTTGTATCTGCACTTTTTTTCCAGTTTGAGTAAGAAATGGTCCGCTGAGCGGCCAGGGAGGAGAAGCCGGTGGGCCACCAGGCCTGCCCCACGCAGCCCGGCCGGTCCTCTGCTAACGAGACAGCAGACCAGTTAGTGTCCAGGTGGCGAGGGCAGGACAGGACCCTGGCCCCTCCTCACTGCGGACTCACCGCATTTTCTCAAAACCTGAGCACCTGACCTTCCCACCATAAGCACCAGGGGTTCCGGTGCCACTGCCCGGCCCCAGGCGCCCCCTGAGAGGGGAGACCCCCACCTGCACCAGGGACTTGGGAGAGACAGTGGCCCGCCCCGCAGCTGGGGCAGGGCCGAGAAAAGGTGTGGAGAGAGAGAAGGGACAGGTGCTGCCTGCTGTCCCCGGTCCCGGGGGTTCGCAGGGGGGCTGCTAAGGCAGCTGCCTCTACCTCCCAGCCCTAGGAGCTACCTGGCCTCACCAGGAACTTCTCAGCAGAGAAAAACTTGAAGTGTGGGGGCTCCAAACAGCACAGGCGAGGCCCCCCCAAAACCCAGAACAGCCTGTAGAATGGAGTGGGCACTTCTCTGTTCCTTAAAATGTTGGGCACAGGCATGGGAGGGGTCTGCCAGAAGAGGAAGCCACCCCATATCAGCACTGTTGGATGGGCCCTCACCCCAGGCTGCCCGCCCACCCCACCCCACCCCCAACACCCACATGGAGGGTCCCTCTGCAGCCCTTCCCCGCAGGGGGGCTCAGCGTGGGTTGGTCAGTCCCCTGACGTGGTGGCCTTCAGAGGCCATCTGCCAGCCCTCTCTGCCCCACACTGCCCCGATCCTATCCGGGGCTGGCCGCTGCTGTGGCAAGTCCACACACCGATGTGGCTCTGGGTTCTCTTGGGCACGTGTGTGCGTGCCAGTCTGCCGTTCCCTAGGGCACTAATGGAGGCTCCGTGCTCTAAAGGTGGTCATTAGGGACAGAGGTAGCGACTGGGGCAGAAGAAACCGGAAAACTAGACGATCCCCCTGAGGTTTCCCCTGGTCCGGGCAGTGAGAGACCCTGGAGCCCTCAGTCACGATGGGTCCCCCGCAGTGAGGGGTCCCGGGAGCCCTCCGGGGGCTAGTTAGGGCCGCCCACCCACAGGCATGCGGGGAGTGCACCTGTTGCGGCCCCCCTCGGTCCCCTCTCTGATCCACGAGCTATGTCTCAATCGGACGCACATCTGCGGGTCCCGGCACGGTAAGACAGGAAGTGCCAGCCAGGCCTGCCCTTTGCTTTGACCCTTCCTTTTTTTTTTTTTGTCGAAACCCACAGTTAAATAATTCTGTTCGACAGCGTGACCCTGTATAAAAATGTACACGTACACGACAGGAACAGAAATCTCACAAGGCAGCACATGGCTGCCGTCCATACCACCATGACCTCAGATGTGTTCTCTTCGATTCTCTTTGTGGTCCGACACCCGTAAGCGGTGCTGTTCGGAGAGCTCAGCAGGGCCGCCGCTGCCCAGACTCCGAGGCTGCTCCTCACAACCGGGACAGAGCCCACAGCGGTGCCTGCCTAACGGCTTCCTTCCCACAGACTCACTTTTTCCCCAAAACAGACTTAAACAGGAAGGAAAACGTCCTGTTTGCATGGGAAACCAGCCCCTGCTCCGCAGAGATGACGTTGCCACAGAAAAACAATGGGAACAGAATGCTGTTCCATTCCGGCCCGAGACCTGCTGCTGTTTGTTCAGAAAGAAAAACGCGCGGGGAGCAGAATGCTGAGCGCTGGGAAGCGGCGGAGCCAGGCCGCCGTGGGGCGTCCTTAGCACAGGGCAGACTGACGACCCCGTGTTTCCGCCGTAGGAATCGAGGTTATTTAATGCCACGTCTGGGCACCCCCTAAAATCCAGTGTCAGACTTCTGAAAATTGTCTGAGCCTCAGTTCTATCGTACAAAGGGGACATGAGGACCAGAGAGGGCAAGGACGGGCCTGGGGTCACACAGCAAGCAGGTGAGGGCCGGCGTCCAGCTTCCTGTGCTCACTGGGCTGCCCGCCCTGCCTGGCCTTCCTCGGTGCTGGCAGGGTAGCCCGGCGGCCACAGGAGACCCAGGTGAGAGAGGCTGCAAGGCGGGCACCAGCACCTGTGTGCTGGGCTGCGAAGAGGCTGCAGAGCCCTGTGTGAGGAGGTCCGGAAGGGCTGCACACTCCCACCCCAGAATCGGCCCCTTAGCAGCTCCCCAGCCAGCGGCACCAGAACAAGTCACGATGGAGCCCCAGTGGGAGAGGCAAGGCCGTGCCTCCACACAGGTCCATCTCCCAGAAACAGGGTCCCCTAGAGTCGCCGATCATGGGAGCTGCCACGCAGGCAGGTGACCTCAGAGGGCAGGCGCTCCCGCTCGGCCCCCACCCCAGTGCTGGGTGGCAGGCGATGCCCACAGGGCAGAAGGAGGCCAGCAGGAATGGGGGGGGGGGCATTGCAAAGCCCTCTGGGACATGACTCCAGGGCAGGTGTGGGTGGACAGCGTCCATGGTGGGACAGACGGAGAGGAGACGGGACAGGGGTCGTGTGCTGGGACAGGCTCCCGGTTTTAAGTGAAAACTGTTGTTACTGCCATTTGCTCCCAAGTTGCGACCCGCCCTGCGTCCCTTACCTGGGCATGTACCTCACTGACCTGGCCTTCATTGAAGAGGGGACGCCCAACTACACGGAGGACGGCCTGGTCAACTTCTCCAAGATGAGAATGGTGCGTTTCCCACAGCAGACACCGGGCCCACCAGGGAGGGTGCACCCGTGTGGGAGCCGGAATCCGGCCTGTCGGGTGAGAACCGAGGCTCTGGCCGCCCGAGCCAGCCTCGCTGCTGTGCCTCCTGTGATTCCCACAACTGAGGGGCAGGCTGGAGGGGCGGGGACCAGCCCCGGGCACCCCTCAGAGCCCCATCTTTCTGCCTCCGGAGCCCCGGCCTCTATCACACGCATCCCAAGCTGGGCTTCTCACCGTCTCCCTTCAGCTGCAGAGCCTCTGCTTGCCGAGTCCCCACCTGTTCTCTGTAACAGACGGCATTTCTCCGGCAAACACAGGGTGGGAGCCCCGTGCTGGCCCCCCCGTAGGCACTGGGGACGCACAGCCACCTTTCACCTCTGCGGGGGACCTGGCGCCCCCCCCCCAGAAGCAGGCCGCCGCCCTTGTGTCCTGCAGAGGTGGGGGCTGGCGCCCAGACAGACCCGTCTTTACCCAGATGCCCCTTCTTCCCCACAGATATCCCACATTATCCGGGAGATTCGCCAGTTTCAACAGACTGCCTACAAAATCGAGCACCAAGCAAAGGTAAGCGGGCGGGGCTGCAGGCTCAGGGAGCTTTCGCACTCCTGCTCCCACTGGAGGCGCCCGCAGGGAGCCCCCGTTTGCTGTCCCCAGCGGGGCAGGAGCTCGGCCCCCTTCCTGGGGGGGCTTGTGCGGATCGGGCCACTCCTGTCTGTCTGTCCCTCGTACCCGCCCCAGGAGGGTCGATCATGGTGACCCAGCCTTTATGACACCTCCTTGAAAGGAAACACGGGGGAGGGAAAGTCCCCACCCACCACCTCCCCACCCTGCCTTCTGCCCGAGCAAACACAGCCATTCCCTTCTCCCTGGTCAGGTATCTCAGAGATCACTTCCTGCTGAGACAGAGCATCCTCACCCCACCTTGGGGCTGTCAGCAAGCCCACGTGTGTGACCAACCCTCTGTGACAGCCACATTCCCCCACACGCCACAAGAACGCTCACAGCACCCAGCACCTGACTGTGTAGCCGGGGGCACTGACCAATCTTCCCGCAGATTGTCAAATTAAAAACAAAGCGACAACAGCCAACACAGTAGCTGTCCGATGTGAATGAATCACAATCACACCTTCTTTTTGGGGGGGAGTCAGATCGGCAAGCAATATAAGTTTTTTGGTGTGCCCAGAATTTAGTCATTCGTTTATGTGACATGAGATGCAAAAGGTTGAAAATCGCTGCTCTATATTAATGGACGTTGTTTGTCTTTTTTTTTTTTTTTACAGTGTATACCTTTTTTAAAAATTTTATTTATTTATTTCTAGAGAGAGGGGAAGGCAGGGAGAAAGAGAAACATCAGTGTGTGGTTGCCTCTTGAGCGCCCCCTCCTGGGGGCCTGGCCCACCACCCAGGCCTGTGCCCTGACTGGGAATCGAACCGGCGACCCTTCGGTTCACAGGCCGGCGCTCAGTCCACTGAGCCACACCAGCCAGGGCAGGTTGTTTGTCTTTTGATGCTGAAGACAGGCCAGAAAAAAGCACCTTGTACGTGCAGGAAACGCGGGGCGTCGTGACAGGAGGAGCCTGCCTGTGCCGGCCAGGTGGGACAGGGCCCGGCAGGTCGGTCTTAGGGCACTGCAGGGAGCCCAGCTCCTCCCCTTCTACTGTCCTCTGCCACAGCGTCGCCCACAGGGCTCTGTCCCCTCCCTGCGCTGTGACCAGAGCCGGATTCACAGCCGAGAGCCGCACGGGAGGAGACGCCGTGTGGCCTCACCTGGCAATCCCCGGCCTCTTGCATCTCAGCGCACGTGAACTAATGCCCGGGGTTGTGCAGCACGCCGCAAAATATTCTAGTCTTTGCCGATCTGACCCCCCAAAATAGGTATCTTTTTGAGTCATTCACCCTGGACGGCTATTGCTGGTTTGGCAAAACACTGCTTTCTCCGTTGTTGCCACACGTGCCCCCCTAAGCATGCCGGGTTCCCGAGAGACCCCCGTGTCCGTGGTCAGAGCAGGACGGGGGGCCCCGTGACCCCGCCATTCCCTTCTCTCCCCTCCTCCCGCAGGTGACCCAGTACTTACTGGACCAGTCTTTCGTGATGGACGAAGACAGCCTGTACGAGTCTTCCCTCCGGTTAGAACCCAAGCTGCCCACCTGAAGCCGCTCCGCCCAGAACCAGCCACTCCCAGATACACGCTGTAGGATTCTGTACATAGCCGTTCAGTCTCTCTGGATTTTCTTCTTTAGTGTGTGCTTCTCCAAGAACACAGACCCACTCTCGTTCTTAGGTTCCCGTAGAGCCAGACTAGGACTCTCTGTGCTGGTCCCCATGTCGCCCGCCCCCCCACAACACGCCCTCATCTCCCGCACCCCGTCTCCTTGTCTGTCCCGCCGGCCCCTCGCTCTCCCCGAAGGGCACGCAGAATCGTGCGTCCACGACTCTTAGGAAAAGCCCTGCTTCTGTCCTCCCCCAGCCCGGGCCCTGGGCTGAGTGGCCTCCCTCCCAGCATGTCTCATTAGTCCTTAAAACTGCGTGGGGGGGTGGGGGGAGGCGGGAAGGGGAGCCACACCCTGACGTCCCGCCAGTTCCCAAAGCAGCTTCGCCAGCCAAGGTCGCAGGTGTCGGAACTCCCCCGTGTCCCGGGCACCCACCGGGATGGGAGGGAGTCCTCTCCTCGGACAGCCATGCTCCCCCGCGCTGGGTAGGGAGTATGGGGGGCACCGACGCCCTCCTCGCTGCGGGACATCACACCAGGTCGACAGCATGAGCAGCAGCGTGATCCGTCGCACAGGATGAGGCCCCTGAAGGCACCAAGGACAAGGGAATCACTGCACCAGTTGACCCCTGCCCAGCGCCGCCCCGCATCCACTGCAAGTCAGGAACACAAACCGAGGCTGCTTCCCCTCTCTCTCCGATGCCTGACGGTCCCTCCCAGCTTATGCTGCGACGCTATGCCCCCTGAACTCGGTGCCACACTGTAGAATTTAGGGCCCCACCGCTGAGTGTCCGTGCTGCACCGACTGTGGTCCTGTCCACGCGCCCTCCAGCAGGAAGGCAGTCCGGCGGCGCGTGTTCTGTGAGGGTCACACCTGTTTTCTACTGTAGAGCCCCGACGACACAGGTTAGCTCCCAGGTGGCAGGCATGCTCCACCCCCACATGGACCTCTTCCGCCGTCAGCAATACCTAGTGGTGTGAGAGTTCTATTTCCAGACTATTTCCACTTACAGCTTGTTTGGGAAAAAAAAAAAAGAAGTTTCCATTTTTGTAACAATATATGTTTCCTGATTACCTCTTGCTAATAAATCTATTCTATCTCAGGGTGAACAGTGGGTTTTGATGGGTTTCATTCCTTCGCTCAAGGCACGTGGGACGCGCTCTTGGTCCCTGTCGGGCCCTGGGTTGGGACCAGACATCCCGAGTGGCGAGGACATAAGCTTTGTGGGGATGCGCAGTCTCATGAGGGAGGTGGCTGGCGTCACTTATCTGTCGTAGCAGGAAAGAATCACACCAGAACCTAATGGCTTTACATGATGACCGTTAGCCTGGGCTGGTGTGGCTCAGTGGATTCAGCACCAGCCTGTGAACCAAAGGGTCGCCGGTTCAATTCCCAATCGGGGCACATGCCTGGGTTGCGGGCCAGGCCCCCAGGAAGGGGCGCTCAAGAGGCAAACACACATTGATGTTTCTCTCTTTCTTCCTGCCTTCCCCTCTCTCTAAAAATAAATTAATTAATTTTAAAAAATGACTATTACCTCTCACAGTTCGATGTGTCCATGGGCCCCAGCTGCCAGATCCGGGTTGGGGTCTCTCGTGAGGCAAAGTCACACAGCAGCAGGAGCTGGGGTCATCTGAAGCCTGACTGGTGTCCAAACTGGCGCTCCACGTGGACAGAAGTGGCCGTCAGGTGGACGGAGCTGGGGCTGTGGGCCGGGCATGGGCACATGGCCTGACATTGGCTCCTTGGCAAGGGACAGCCTGACGAGGGGCTTCGGCAGAAGCTGCAAGGCCTCAGAATTCCCAGAACATCACACCCACAGTATTAACAACAACATTCTAGGGCATTAATCTTTTCAAATCCTCGCCCGAGGCCACGTTTTTTTTCCCTTTAGAGAGAAAGGAAAGGGGAGAGAGACGGAGAGAAACATCGCCTGGCTGCCTCCGAACCCAAACCCCTTGGTGCACAGGGTGACGCCCCAACCAACAGAGCCACTGGGCCAGGACCCAATGCAACAATTTTCACAAAGTCAAAATTAACGCAAAAATCTACCACGAACAAATTATCCAAATTGTCACCAAAGACAGGCTCGGGGCTTCTGATTTCTCCTGCAGCCTGGGCACCGGCTTCCTGCCTCGTCTGCAGAACCAGAGGCCGCGGTTCAGAGAGAGGAGAGAGAGAGCAGCTCTGGCAGAGCCCCGTTCCGTGGGCGGAGGCGGTCAGCGTGGTTGGCCTCTCCGCTTGTTGGTGTCTTGCTGGTTGGCTTTTGGGGCTCTCTCGCCCCCAAGAGGAGACTGCCCCAGGCCCTTGGTGTCCTTCGGAGTAAGCGGGTTCACAGTAGCAAATGCTGTTGCCCGTTGGCATCTGGCCGCCCCCTCACGGCTTCTTGCTCACAGCCTATGTTTAATGACCGCGGCCTCTTGCCCAACAGTGGCCCTGCGGAGGCCTCGATGGCTGCGGGGGCAGGAGGGCCAGGCTGCTGTTGTCACGGGAGTTCGAAGGTGCCACCCAGGCATGTGTGAAGCTGCGTGTGCAAAGCTGGGCAATGCGCACCTGAGCTCCCGACCACCAGGAGCTCGTGTCCCGGCTGGGGGGTGGGCGCCCGCCCAGCAGCGGGACCTCCCTTCTCACTGCAGCCCCACCACCCTCCAGGCTGCAGACCCCTGGGGCCGATGACCCAGAAGCCGCCTCCACGCGGGTGCCCTGCTGCACGTTGATGTCATCGGCTCCTAGCTCCACCCTCTCAGCCGGCACCTGGCCAGTTGTGCAAGCCAGGAACCCAGAGGTCACTGTGACTCCACTGCCGGAGGGTCACCAGGTCCAGCCGGTCATCGTCCTAATTACCTTTGTAGCCAGGTGACCACACCTCCCTGGCTCTGACACCACCTTGCACCCACAGGTCTCCAACCTTTGGGCTGACAGGACCCCTCTACCTACACTCTTAAAGATGATTGAGAACCCCACAGAAGAACCCAGGTGCATGGGCTGTATCAGTCAATACAATCACATTACCGATGTGTGTGTTCAAAACTAAAACCTGGGCAAACTTTTCAAACAACTACTCACTCATTTAAAAATCACAGAAACACCAGTGATCCCTCCTTGGGGTATATGAGGTTAAGACAATGTCCAGAATAGGGAAAAAAAAGTTTTTGAAAATCATGTATCTGAGGAGAGTTTAGTATCCAAAAATATTTATAAATTCTTACAACTCAATAACAAAAAGACAACAAATCAATTTTAATCATGGGCAAAGACATAATAGATAGACGTTTCTCCCTAGATAGAGGCACACTTGGCCAATAAGCATGAGAGAAGATGTGCAGCATGGGTGGTCATTAAGAAACGCAAACCACTTGGCTGGTATAGCGCAGTGGATCGGGAACCAAAGGGTCAGCAGTTCGATTCCCAGTCAGGGCACATGCTTGGGATGCAGGCCAGGTCCCCAGTGGGAGGCGAGAGAGAGGCAACCACACATTGATGTTTCTCTCCCTCTTTCTCCCTGCCTTCCCCTCTCTCTAAAATGAAATAAATAAAATAATCTAAAAAAAAATAGACATGCAAATCACAATCACAGTGGGCTGCTACTTCATAGTCACTAGCACGGCACAGCTGTGATGAAAATTTTAAAAGTGCAAACGGAAATGAACAACTTTCCGCAGGAGAAAAGAGGAAGCTCATGCTTTGCTGGTGGGAGTGTGAAAGGGAGCAGCCACCGTGGAAACCAGTCTGGCAGTTCCTCCAAAAGTCCAAGAGATGATCACCGTCCAACCCAGCAATTCCCCTCCCAAGTACAGACCTGAGAGGCCCAAAACCGTGTGTGCACACAGGGACCTGCACACGGAGACCTGCACACGGGTGTCCACAGCAGCGTTATTCATGACAGCCAGAGGGTGGGAACAACCCAGCCGTCCCATAACTGATCGTGGGGTATGTATTTGCAACAGACTGTTATTCAGCTTAAAAAGGAACAAAACAGCCCTGGCTGGTGTGGCTCAGCAGATTGAGCATCAGCCCTGCGAACCAAAGGGTCGCTGGTTCAATTCCCAGTCAGGGCACAGGCCTGGGTTGCAGGCCACGTCCCCAGTAGGGGGCGTCCAAGAGGCAACCACACATTGATGTTTCTCCCCCTCTCTTGCTCCCTCCCTTCCCCTCTCACTAAAAATAAATAAAATCTTTAAAAATAAATAAATAAATAAGGAAATATGATGCTTTTGGATGAAAAGTCCAAGAAAAGCAGATTAGTGGGGGAGTGGGGACTCGATGGGTGCGGGGTGCTGTGTGGGGGGTGACTCGAGCTGGACAGGAAGCAGAGGCGGGTTGCCCAGCACTGGGAGTATTCGCACGCCCAGAACCACACTCTCCAGAACGGTTCATTGCACAACACGTGAAATGCACCTAAAAAAAATGGAAGAAACTGAAGGTAAGTGTGTGCTCATTGAGAACGGCTGCCGTGCACGGGAGAGCTGTGGACTGTGCACTTCAAAGTGGCTCCCCGTGTGTTATGCAGACCCTCCTCCCGTCTGTAAATGGCAGTGAGGACAGGGGCTGGCCAGAGAAAGGGCCTCCAAGTGGGCGGTGGGGAACAGAGACAGCCAGGGCTGCTGGCAGGGAGGAGAGGGAGGGGTGTCCAGGATGAGGAAGAGTCAGAGTGAGGGGCCCTCACGGGGAACAGGGTCAGGACTGGGCAGCAGGTGGGAGGGGCCGGCGGGCCAAGTGGCTGCTCAGGAGCCACCCAGAGGTGCCACAACACGGCCTGATGGCGAAACCTCCGGGGCTCCTTCTCGCCTGGCCTGATTGCATTTTCCTCCAGCCAGCCCCTTATCAGCCCTTATCGCCTCATGTGCCCTGATGTGTGTTTACCGGGCAATTATGACCCACACTCCTGCCAAGTGACTCATGACCCAGAAACAGCAAGGCCCGTTTCTGAGGGCGGAAGGGAAGTAGGGACAGTCTGCTCACCTGGGGCAGGTCGGGGCTCATGTGGACCTCTCCAGGCTCTGCTTCTTCCGGGGCTGGACCCCCCTCCCCGACCCATGGTCCCACTGCTGCCCGCTCCCCCTGTATCTCCTGCAAGCTTCTCACCGCCCCCCCCCAAACCACATACACCTACCCGTGTTCCTCTCCAGAGTCCCCTCCTGGCACCCACAGGCCTCCTCAGGAGGAGACACAGAACCTCTGCACCGCTCCCACCCAGCGCTAGCCACCTTCAGCACCGCAGGCCTCTGAGCATCAGACTCGGGATAACCAGATGTAACAACTGCTGCCGAGGCCACCAGCTCCATGGTCCCTGCCGGGGGTTGGGCTCTGCTCTGGGCACAAGCGCCTGCTAGTGCTCCCACCCCCGTTTCTCCGAGGAGGCCTAGGAAACCTGATCTTCAAACTACCCAGCCCCCAGTATGGCCCAGGCACTGAGCCCACGGACCAACGGCCAACTGGGCACAGAGCGGCCGAAAACAGCAGCCCTGCAGCGTCCACACCCCTGCTCAGCCCGGGACACAGGGCGACATGGGGCGGTGCGGAGGGTGAGCGCCAAGGGGCAGGAAAGGAGCGAGGACAGGGGCAGGGACATGTTTTAGAAGGTGTTAAGTGACAGACTCAAACCCCTTCCATCCATCCATTAATGTCCTCTTTTTTCTGTTGATCCATTGATCTCTCCACCCACCCATCGAGTCTCCCTCGTACCCATTCACCCACATACACCTCCTACAGACAGTCATCCAGCAACCACTGACCCGGTCGGCTGACCACCCACCCCGTAGTACCAGCAGGCGGGTGTGGACTAAGCCCTATCACTAACCAGCGGGCTGACCTAACTTCCCGTCTCGGTTTCTTCATCTAAAAATGAGTACGTGTGTACTCAAAGGACCTTTGCAGGGCTGTTGTCGGTATTGAATGACAAAGCTCCCGTAAACGGTAGCTATTATACCGCATTGCTGTTATTATTGTTGTTGTTATTATTGTTAAGAGTTATGATTGCAAGATGCTAGGGGAGGGCGCAGAAATGAATCTCTGAGGGCCCCAGCTTGTCTGCTTACGTGCTGACTCCGACAGGTGATACAGAAACCAGTTAAACCTGCGGGCATCAGTTGAGGCGCGGTAATGTTGTGGGGGGAGGCAGGTGGAGCAGCAGATGTAGCCTGCAAGAGAAGGATCTGCAGACGTGAGGCAGGCAGCCGTCGGCAGAGCAGCCGGCAGGAGGCACGTTGCAGGCGGCCTCGGAGCCCGGGAGCCGTGGCTGGCTGGGCACCTGACCCCTGTCCCACCCCAAGGAGCCCAGGGACTGGAGGGTGGACAGGCCTCAGGTTCACCTTCACCCACCAGCTCTTCTGAGGGAGGGGCCTACTTTTGTGGAGAACTCGGGACTCTACTGGCCAGGGGTTCAAACCCCAGCTCTTATCACTGAAGTGCCTCAATCACTTCATCTATGTGATGGGGATTAAAAATGAGAATGAAGACAGCTTACCTGTGCCTGGCTGGTGTGGCTCAGTGGATTGAGTGCTGGCCTGCAAACCAGAGGGGTCGCCAGTTCCATTCCCAGTCAGGGCACATTCCTGGGTTGCGGGCCAGGTCCCCAGTAGGGGGCGCATGAGTGGCAACCACACATTGATGTTTCTCTCCCTCTCTCCCTCCCTTCCTCTCTCTAAAAATAAATAAATAAAATCTTTTCTTTTTTTTTAAAGAGAGAGTCTATTTGTGCAAGGCACTGGGGGCTGCATCTAAGACACCCCTAAAGGAGGTGAGGTCTCCTGAATGAGAGGGTAAGAACTGCTCTCCGTCCTCAGCCCCCCAGACTCCAGACGCACAGAAACGTCCCAGCCTCCACATGCCCTGCAGCCTGAGAATGCAGCCTGCCCTGGGTCACCAGAGGCACCCATCCTCTGTGGCTGCGTGGCAAATCACTACAAACTTAGAGACTTAACACAACACAAATCTCTTTTCTTACAGTTCCGGAGGTCAGAAGTCCACGTGGGTGCGTCTGGGTCCTGGGCTCCAGGTCTCGCTCTGGTGGCCGCAGGACCGACTGCTTCCAAGCTTATTCAGGCTGCTGGCAGAATTCAGTTCCACACAGTGGTGGGGTGAGGTGTCCGTGTCCAGGCTGGCTGTCGGCCGAGGTCGCTCTGAGGGTCTGGGGTCACCCTGCGCGCCTTGGCTGATGGTCCTGCAAAGCCAGCACCACTGGGTAGCATTCTTCTCATGGTTCAGAGCTCTCGGGCCTTCCTCTTCTGCTTTGAAGGGCCCCCCTGGGATGACAGAGTGCATTGGGCCCCGAAGGTGCTCCAGGTGACTCATTAAAGTGAGCCGATTCGAAGCTATAATTCCATCTGCAAAATCCCAGCAGGGCCTTTGGACTTCCACTCGCCAGGCAGCCAGAATTGACAGCAGGTGGGGTGGCCCCCGCACACCTGAAGGACGGGACACCTGCAAAGTGGTGTACCTTTATCCCAAGGCCAGTGACTCAGCTTTCCACACAGCCAACATGCAGGGTCTTTCCTGAGACTTTTGCCCCCAGGCACACGCGGCTAGGTTCGACTGGCCAGTCCCACAGGCTCTGACCAGCAAAAGGGCAGAGAACCGTCTGTAGTAGCTCAACTGGGGTTGGGACTCCCCCACACACTGACTGGAAAAGTTACTGGCAACTGGTGGAGCCTCAGTTTCCCCACCTGAGCTCGACCACATGCCATCTTGCAGGGTGATGTAAGTGAAGAGCCGGCCTCACCAGGAGCTGACCCAAAGCTGGTGGGTCTGACTCTCTCTCCTCCCTGCAAAGCCATGGCTGGGCACGCTTCCGTCGTTTGAAATGTTCCTTGTTGTGTGTGTGCTATCCCACACCCAGCATCTCACAGAGCATACTGCAGCCAGAAAAGGTCGGCATCCGTGCTGCCTGTCACCACCAGAGCCAACAAGCAGGGACAAGGACGGACTCTTTACAGGTGCTTCACTCAGCAGCGGTCTGAGAAGACAGCAGGTTGTGTGGCCTAAAAACTGCCTTTGGAATAAAGGGTTCATCAGGTCAGAGTTGCAGTCTGCAGATTTCCCTCCTATTTCTTTATCTGCTTCACATTGAGGGCTCCCAGACTCCCTGAGGCACAAATTGCTTGTCCACCACGGCAGCCCACGGACTCCAAGCCCTGGGATAATGGCTTTCCACATGCACTGATCATGTAAGGCCATCGACTACAACTGCAGCTAAAACCTGCAATTCTTGAGCCCCCCTATTAATATCCCTCCTCTCTTCGGATTGCAAAATAGAAAAAAAGACCCTACAGCCACTAATGGGACTTTCTCAGCATTAAGACTAAAGTACTTGTGTGTGGTTTTTTTTTTGGGGGGGGGCGCGAAACTCATAAAGACAGCTGTCTCCCTGACCCTAGGAACATCCTCCCTGCCATGTGGTTAGTCAGTGCCTGAGGTGGGGGCTCTGGGAGCGGCAGACAGGCCCACTGTCACTCCCCCACCCCCGCGGTCAAGCCAGCCCGAGCGGATGTAGGACCTGCCGACGAGTGGTCCAGCTCGCCCTCCTTGCAGAGAAGGGCGCTGACGGGGCTGGGGAACCGTGCGTGGGCTTTGAGAGGGGAGAGGACGGAGGCCGCAGGGACCTGCAGGAGCCCCGCCCCATCACAGCCCCGCCCCATCACAGCCCCGTCCAGGCCCCACCCCGCCCCGCCCCCAAGCTACAGCCCCGCCCCATCCAGGCCCAGCCCCACCCCGCCCCCAAGCTACAGCCCCTCCCCATTCAGGCCCCGCCCCTGTCTGCCCAGGCCCCGCCCTCAAGCCGCAGCCCCTCCCCGTCCAGGCCCCGCCCCAGCCCCGCCCCCGCCCCCAGCCCCCGCTAGGCACCCGAGCTCCGCACCGCCACCTCCGTGCTCCGGGAGCAGAGTCCGCCGACTTCGCCGCGATGTGGGCCGCGCTGCCGCTGCTCTGCGCAGGGGCCTGGCTGCTGGGACCCCTGGTCCGTGGCACTGCGAGCCTGTCCTTGGACTCCGCAGGTTCGTGGGCGGCAGTTTAGGGGGCCCGGGGTCCGAGATGCACTTGGAGAGCTTGGCGGGGGCGCAGCGCGTCGGGAGGGACGGTGGCCCAGGGCCCCGGAGCCGGGACCGAAGGGGCCCGCGTTGTGAGAGGGCTTGAAGGAGGGCACATGCACGGCCGGAGCGCCGGGGGCAGGGGTCCCGGGCCCTCCCCGCACCCCAGGACACGCAGCGCTTGGGTCTGCGCCTGCGGGAGCGGCGCGGGGCCTTCCCGGCCTCTCCTGCCAGCTTTCCGGGACCTGCCGCCGGGGATCCCCAGACGCGCCCGTGCCCCTCACGGAATGGGCGGGGTAGAGCGACGCTCCCGCCTCGAGCGCCCGCACTTTCAGCGCCTGAACGCAGAGGGCGTTCGAGCCCCGCGCTCCCTCCTTCCCGCCACCGCCGGCACCCAGCCTGGGGTGGCGGACTGAGGCCAGATCTCCTGCGTTCCTTTCTCCAGGCCCCGCTCGGACAAGACAGACCCGGGCCTAGCAAACCCGGAGGGCCCCTAGGTCCAGGTCGAACCCACCGTAAGGGTGACCCAGCCGCCCCGGGGCCGAGACCTGCACGGGGCAGGGTGGCAGGACCCCCTCAGTCCAGGGCAGGGCTGGGCAAACTTTCTCTAAAAGGCCAGAGTAAATACTCCGAGATCTGTGGGCCACAAGGTCTCCAAGGCAACCACTTAACTCTTTGGGTACCGGGACAGGGGCCACAGACGGAGTGCTAAAGGACCGGGTGGTGCTGTCCCCATCAACCACGATTTATGGGGAGTGACGTTTGAATTCAAGTGGTTTTCAGGGACCACACTCGGTCATTTTTTTCCCGTCAGTTCCAAACTAGAAAGGCCACCCTGCGCTTGGGGACCGGACAAAAACAGGCAGCAGGCCCGTTTAGTGAGCCCTGTCCTAGTGACTGCCACGCAGCCTCCCACGCAGGGCTCACAGGATGGGGCTGTCCTTGCTGCTGAAGTCGCAGCGGGCTGGAATGGGTCTAGCCCAGGCTGGGGCCCGCCCGGGGGTCATCCCTAGCTGCTTCTTCCACTGACCTCCAGCAGTCCAGTGCTTTCCCCGCTGCATGTTGCTGTTGACACCTCCCGGGGAGCCAATGTCCCCAGTTCCCTCTGCTTCAAACGCTGCATGCCCCACAGGGCAGGTGCTAGGAGGACGTGCATGTTCCCCCAGGTTTCTGGAACAGGTCTGTGACCCACAAGGAGACGTGTAAATTCTGTACAGCAGAGATCTTCAAACTGGAGGCGGGGGGGGGGGGGGGGGGGGCGATTACAGATCCACAGGGAACACAAAGACATTCCAGGGGACTCCAGCAGA